>QPKB01000011.1:11410778-11943173 GCA_003546025.1 Camphora micrantha | reverse complement strand
AGTCGAAAAAGAATGTCTTGCAGTGATGTTTGCTGTACAAAAGCTACGTCACTATCTACTGTCCAACACAGTATACCTGATCTCGAGGATCAATCTCCTGAAGGTCCTTGTCACAAAAGCAGGTTCCCTCAATGCCCGACTGGCAAAATGGTCTATCCTCCTGTCACAATTTGATATTAGGTATGTACCACAAAAGGCAATCAAAGGTCAAGCTCTGGCAGACTTTCTTGCAGACCATCCGTTGCCTGAAGATTCTCCACTCAGGGATGATCTCCCAAACGAGTCAGTCTACAACGTGGAGGCTTCCTTATCAAAAGCTTCCTGGGATATGTACTTCGACGGTGCAACCAGGATAAGTGAAAAAGGAAATCAAATATCAGGGATTGGCATCCTCTTTGTTAGTCCCGACAAATACATGATTCCACACGCCTTCTCGCTACTGGAACCATGTTCAAACAATGCAGCTGAGTACCAAGCCCTGATTGTAGGATTGAAACTCGCCCTCGAATCCGGCATCACAATGCTAGAAGCCTTCGGGGATTCTCAACTGATCGTCAACCAGATGAATCAGAAATTTGAAATCAGGAAGCTTGATCTGTTGCCTTACTACAACAAGGCGCAATCACTTCGGCAAAAATTTGACATCTGTCATATCACTCACATTCGTAGAGGCGAAAACATCCGTGCAGATGCCCTGGCTGGACTCGCCGCCTCTATGGCGGTCCAAGAAGGAGAACATATGCAAGTTATAGTGTGTGAGAGAAGGATTCTCCCTCCCCTCAATACACACCAAGCAGTTGCTGAGTGCCACCAACTGGTTGGAAGTCGGATCTCCATCCTCAGACCTCCGATCGGTGACTGGAGGGATCCGTTCATTGATTATATTATGTTCGGAATCCTGCCTGAAGATCCAAAAGAACGGGTAAGTGTTCAAAGACGAACCCCAAACTTTCATCTGGACATTCCTTCAAAGATGCTCTACAGAAAATCCTACAATGGAGTACTTCTACGCTGCTTATCACAACAAGAAGCTAAAGAAACTCTCAAAGAGGTGCATGCTGGTCTTTGTGGAGCTCATCAGGCTGGTACAAAGCTCTACGATCAGATAAAAAGGTTAGGTTATTATTGGCCTACCATGGTAGCTGACGCAATGCAATTTGCTAAATGCTGCCAACAATGCCAAGTTCATGGAGACTATGTCCACATGCCTCCAGAATGGCTACATCCTACAGCAATTTCATGGCCTTTCGAAGCTTGGGGTATGGACATCGTAGGTCCTGTCTCCCCTCCGTCAAGCAAAGGTCATCGCTTCATCTTCGCCGCTACGGATTATTTCTCCAAGTGGTCAGAAGCTTTTGCGCTCAATGAAATGAAGACCTCATCAGTCCTTCAGTTTTTGCGCACCAACATCATCTGTCGCTTCGGCATACCTAAAAGATTCGTCCATGATAACGGACCACAATTCCGTGATCATAGATTCTACAGGTTCTGCGACAAATACAAAATCCAAAGTTGTCCTTCAACTCCGTACAATCCGGCGGCGAACGGACTGGCAGAGGCCTTCAACAAGACACTCTGCAAAATTCTCAAGAAAATGGTCTCTAGCCACAAAAGAGACTGGGGCGACAAACTATCCGAAGCTTTGTGGGCCTACCGAACCACCGTTCGAGGACCGACCCATAGCACGCCATTCTCCTTGGTCTATGGATACGAAGCTGTTGTCCCTTTAGAGGTACAAATTCCTTCCTTAAGGGTATCTCTACAAAATGACATGACGCAAGAAAGCAATGCCAAATTAAGACTCCAAGAGCTGGACAATCTCGATGAGAGACGGCTCGAAGCACTCCAAAGCATTGAGCTCTACCAAGCACGCATGGCTGGATCTTTCGACAAAAAGGTCAGGCAACGCGCCCACAAAAAGGGTGACTTGGTTCTTGCGGTGAAAAGGCCGATGGTTTTCGCTCACAAGTCCAAAGGCAAATTTGAACCAAAATGGGAAGGACCCTTCGTCATCGACCAAGTCTTCTCCAATGGCGCATACGCACTTCTAAACATGGAAGGTGATAGATGTATGCTGCCCATCAACGGCAAGTTCTTGAAGCGGTACTACCCTTGAAGACTTCCTCCACTGGGTCAGAGCGACGCCTGCAAGGCCAAAGCCTATTTCCAGGTACTTGCTCGTCAAACCCACTCCTTTTGGAATTTTCACCTTTATGTTGAACTTCCAAAACAATGCTTACTTTCATCGTTTCATTGTTCAAAAGAAAATCAAAATCCAAAAATCTAAGTTTAGGAGCCTCTTCCCAAACTTAACCAAAATTTTCGATCCTTGAACCCAAGATTCTTGGTTTGAAACAAAAATCAGGACTTAGGAATTTCCACCCTAGTCCGCCTTACCTTTTACCGCCAAAAATGGTTTTAGGTCAAAATTTACGACCCTCGTGTCTAAAAACAAAAATCGGGAAAGCGATGTCAAGTCGACACTCGCAAAAACCCATTGGAAGGATGCGAACCCCATTCGATACTTCCAAAACCTCAAAACCGCAAAGAAGCAACACCTCGTTGATACTTGCAAAATTTCAAAAATCGTGGAGACGCAACATTCCAGTTGATATCCCCAACCCAAATTTCAAAAGAAAAACAAAGGTTCGAAAAAACCTCAAATTTCAAAAATCGTGGGGAGGCGACATTCCATCGATACCCGCAAAATGAAATTTTTGAAGAAAAAGCAGGGAAGCGACGCTTAGTCGATACTTGCGCCCAACTTCGCGAGGAAGCGACATTCCATCGATACTCGCAACCGAATGAGCAAGGAGGCGACATTCCATCGATACTTGCAATACCATTCAGCAGGGAGGCGACTCTTAGTCGATACTTGCATTTTTGAAAACCAAAAACCTGGCTTTTACGCCAAAAACCTGGCTTTCACGCCAAAAAAACAAAAAATCGGCTCTCATGCCAAAAATCGGCTTCCATGCCACATCGGCTTTCACGCCACCAAAATTTGGCTTTCACGCCACCAAAATCGGCTCCCACGCCAAAAATCGGCTTTCATGCCAAAAATCAAAACAAAATCTGGCTCTCATGCCAACAAAACAAAACTTGGTTTTCAAAAAATCCGGCTTTTACGCCAAAAATCGGCTCTCATGCCAAAATCCGGCTTTTACGCCAAAAAACAAAAATCGGCTCTCATGCCAAAATCCGGCTTTTACGCCAAAAACAAAAAATCGGCTCTCATGCCAAAAATCGGCTCTCATGCCAAAATCCGGCTTTTGCGCCAAAAACAAAAAATCGGCTCTCATGCCAAAAAATCGGCTCTCATGCCAAAAATTGGCTTCCATGCCACACCGGCTTTCACGCCACCAAAATTTGGCTTTCACGCCACCAAAATCGACTTTCATGCCACCTCAAAATTTTCGGCTTTCAAGCCATCAAAAACCAGGCTTTGTGCCACAAAATCTGGCTTTCATGCCAAAACAGCACTTTTGACAAAAGATTTTCACAAAATGATAACCTTTTGATCAAGATTTTCAAACAAACATTCCCATTCAACTTTTGCTTATTTTCAACAAAAAGAATTTAAGTAGAACAAGGGGATACAAAATGTAGAGTGCCAAAATGTTTATACATGGAGGTACCAAAAAAAAAAAGAAAGAAGAAAGTTTGTCAAAAGCTCAGTCCATCATAGTCTTCAACCAAAGACTAAGGTCCTCGAGCAGACTTTTGGCCTCAGCCTCCAAAGCTTCCAGGCCACACTTCTTCAAGATGCTGCCATAAAATGCGGCAGAAAACCGCGATCCATCTTCCGCACGAGGGAATTCCTCCCAAAGAAGTTGCCATCGCTCATGCTCCCGAGTCTTTCTTCGGAGATTCCCTCCAACCTCTTCCCAAGCCTATTGAACGGCCGCATTGGAAGATCTGGCAGATCGGCGAGGTGCATCAGTAACAAGGCCCTTACCCTTGTTTGTTCTAGAGGAACCACCTACAAGAGTCAGAAAGGAGGAAATCAAACACCAAATGACAGAATTTTGCTATAAAAAAAATCCTAGCAAAATTTTGGCATGGTTCCGGGGCAATTTCGAAGAAAAGGGAGGCACCCCGAAAAAAAAGGAAGCTTGAAGATGAGCTCAACATTGCTGCGAGCTCATAATCAGTGAGGGGTTCTCGAAGAAGACTTGAATTCAAACATTGCTGCGAGATCAAGCCTTTCTTTTCAAATCTTCGCAAGATCAGAAAAGAGCTCAACATTGCCGCGAGCTCAAAATTCCAAAACTTGCAAAGCTCCTCGAAATTCTGCGAGACTGGAGAAGTGGGCTCAACATTGCTGCAAGCTCCAAAAATCCCAAGACTTGCAAGAAAATTCGAGGTATGCATCATCATGCTCCCAATTTCATTTACCAAAAATCATGCATAAAACCATCATGCATTAGATGCTAGGAAAACTTTGACAAAAGTTTGACCAATTCCAACCCAATTTGGTCAAAACCAATCAAACT
The DNA here is from genome assembly GCA_003546025.1 of Camphora micrantha. Classification (NCBI taxonomy): domain Eukaryota; kingdom Viridiplantae; phylum Streptophyta; class Magnoliopsida; order Laurales; family Lauraceae; genus Camphora; species Camphora micrantha. Next base: position 11,938,677 of record QPKB01000011.1, on the reverse strand, counting down.
TTGTCTAAGTCAAAATCCATGTTGACTTGACCTAGAAATTCTAGCCTTTTATCTTGATGCATTTTAAACAAAAAAAAAGAAGAAAGAATGCATGATCATCTTGAATTGCATAAACCTCATATCATGGTGAGCAAAAAAAAAAAAAAAAAAAAAAAAAAAAAAAAAAAAAAACCTCTTCAAAAAAAAGGGGGCAAAAAAAAAAAAGAGAAACAAAAAAAAAAAAAAAAAGAGAAAAAAAAAAGGGGCAGAACGTGCACAAAAAAAAAGGAAAAAAAGAAAGAAAGCACGTGGAAAAAAAAAAAGAAAAAGAAAACACATGAAAAAAAAAAAAGAAAAAAAAAAAAGAGAAGAAAAAAAAAAGAAGAAAAGGAAACTTTCCTACATCTACATGGGGTTTTTTTCTTGGAAAAAGAAGACCTACTTGAAGCCATGGAGAAGAAGAAGAAGAAACTTTAAGATCCTCGAGAAATTCTTTATCTTAGAGCACTCTTGAAGGTTTTTGCAAAGAGAAAGCAACAAGAGAAAGAAAACCCATCTCCATTGCTTTTATAGAAAAAGCAAACCAAAAGAGGAAAGGAGGAGAAAAGCAAGGAGGTAAGTGCTAAAAATTAGCAAACTTCCTAAAAGAAAAGGGAGATTTGAGATATTCTCTCCTAAAGAGGAGATTCTTGAGAAATTCTCTCCAAAAAGAAAGAGGATTTGAGAAACTTTCTCCCAAAGAGAGAAACTTTGAGAAAATCTCTCCCAAAATCAAGGAAACTTGAGAGATTCTCTCCAAGTAAGGATATTTTTAGATATTCTCTACACAAAAGGGATATTTTTAGATATTCTTTACAAAATGACACCACATGAGATCTAAGCCATTTTTTTAAAAGCTTAAGGTCCCATGGGTTAGCTCATATGAGCCAGGTTTGACCACCTAGGCACTAAAAGTGGCTTTTAGTCAAAATTTCTCTTACCAAGAGCATACAAAAATGGTTCCATGCCTCTCTTGAGTTGATTGGACCATACAAAAAATTTCGAGCTTCATAAGCTTCCAAAAGAAACCCAACCATCCAACCCCATGCACCAAATCAAGCCACAATCTTGAAATTGACATTCCACAAAAAACCAAACCACTCCAATGGACCCAAAAATTGTCCCAAAGAGTGACCAAAAAACCAAACCATGGTCCCCTAACTTGCCACATACAGCTTGTTAGGTCACAAGACCGAAACCAAAAACCAAAATCCCGACCCCCTAACTCGCCACATACAGCCTGCTAGGTCACAAGGTCAAAAACCAAAAAAAAAAACCTTCTTAACCGCCTAATGTGCCACATAAAGCCTTTAGGTTCACAAGGTTAAAAGGGAAAACCCAAAACCAAAAACCAATATCCAAATGTCATTTCAAAATCCTTGCCTTGAGACGGTACATGACCCCTCTCATTACCGCGAAATCCCTTGGAAGCTCAAAAAAGCAACTCCATCAAAAGAAAAACGCTCAAGACTCTTGGTCAAGCAAGAAGATCTCCTTCAAATTCTCTTCGAGGCACACCGACTGCCAGAGCTGCACACCTCGTCGTTGTACCTCGAGGGAGCATTTGTTGACACCAAAAATGTCACTATGTCCCTTCAACACCAAATGCTACATGGAGCCACATCCTGCCATAAATAGGAAGGCGCCACTTCAAGCACCAGATCTTGTCAGAATCAAACAAAAAATGCAAGATCCTTCAAAGCAGTCAAAAGAAGGGTACACATGAAGTTTCGGGCCATTTCGACATCATTTGGCCTAACTTCACTCTTCCGACAGCCAGACAAGAGCTCCCGGCAGCGACAGTGTCGAAGACTTTAAAACTTCGATCAGAGCCTACGGATGGTCTCAAAATACCTCCAAAAGGCCCCCTGCCAAATTTCAAGTCAAACGGACGACGTTTGACCCTTCATCAACTCTCAGGAAGCAAAAACAGGCCTACCGGCGGCGGAGCACCCCGGAATCATGGCATCCAAATTGGAGCTAATGGATCATCTCAAAATGACTCCAATAGGTCCCCTGTCAAGTTTTAGGTCAAACGGACATCGTTTGGCCTAGTTTCAAAGCTCGGCATTTTCCTCGAGGTGAAATCAAGGCGAGCGTTTGCGGGACCCCAAAAGGCTTCAAAACTCAAACCAAAGCCCATGGTTGGTCTTACTTACCACTCAGGAGGCTCCCTGTCAAATTTCAGGTCAATCGGACATCGGTTGACCAAAAGTCAAAGCTCGGCATTTCTCTCATGGCGAAATTAAGGCAAGCATTTACGGGACCCCGAACGGCTTCAAAACTCAAACCAAAGCCTATGGTTGGTCCTATCTACTGCTCAAGAAGCTCCACGTCGAATTTCAGGTCATTCCGACATCGTTTGGCCTAGTTTCAATGCTTGACAAAAAATCGGCAAAACCGCACAACAAAGTCTTCGGCTTTCCAGAAAAATAGGAAACTTTGTGCTCCGATTTGCGTGGCTTCTCATCGGGTTTTCTTCAAGAGAATCAGGCCAATAAATGAGGGGAAATGTCAGCAAAAATACAGAAGAAAAAAGAATGAAAAAAGATCGAAAAACGGCGACCGGACGGCGACCAAAAAACGGGCCCAAGGCCCATGGTCGCCGGCGACCTTGGCCCATGGTCGCCGGCGACCATGGGTGCATGGTCGCCGGCGACCATGGAAATTCCGGCGACCCAAAATTTCGCCGGAAGACCCTTTTTCGGGTCCTTTTCGCGTTTCGAGTTGATTGGCCCCTGTGATTTTTCCAAAATCTGATTTTTCGTGCATGAAATCCGTCGATTTTCGTCAAACATCACGGATTCGCCGCCGAAGTCATTGGATGATCATTAGATGCCTCGAAATCGCCAACCGGCCGACAAAGAAAGCACACTTTCTGCCCGCCCGATCGTGAAATCGACAGGACAGATGCTGCTGGCACTTTGACATCAATCAATGTCTGAAATTGCATCGCCATCCGACATCAAACAACATGTGGATCCACCGGCGATCATCGCAAGAAGAATTCCAAAAGACGCGGCACGGCCCGCGACTCTTCGAGCGACTTGGCGACCAATTAATGAGGTTAAATGACCCGTTTTATGACAAGTTAATGCGGTCATTAACTCATTATTTTGGACGGCCCAATCAAAAGCAAGCAAATGGGAGTTACAAGTCAGAGGATTTATGGCATTAAAGCCATGAAACTCCTCCCATGATGGGGATTAAAAGCGATTAAAGGCTCATTATTCTCCATCGGCCAATCAAATTCAAGGAAAAAGGAGTTACAAAACAAGTAAATTTAAAAACTTGTAACTCCTCCCATTATGAGCATTAATACATTCAATGCTCATAAACCCTCCTAAATGGCTACCAAAGGCCTATAAATAGGAGGGCATTCCAAAGAAAAAAAAAAAAAAAAAAGGTGCTATCCGGATCTCTCGCTCTCCCCCCGAAGAAGACAAAAAATCCAGAAGCCCTGCAACCCTGCTACAAAGACCACCAAAAGGTGATTGAAGCACCCTTGGGGGGCCACCCCCCCAAGGAACTCCCTTCTTCTACCAACATGGCTAAAACGTGGCTTTTCAGCCCGTTTACTTAGCTTTTTATCGGATATAAGACCTTCTCTTGGTCTTTGTCCTTTAAAAATCTGAGGTTAGAAAGCCAAGCCAAGAATCCAAGCATCGTGTTCTCATCTGCATGGACGATGGAGGAGCCCATACATGACTCGCGACCGTCGATCTGAACGTGTCCCCACAATCGAATGAGAAGTCAGATTCCTTTTCTTGATTTCTATTGTACTTTATTTTTCTTTTAGAGACAAAAATCACAATTCTTGTCTTTCATAATGGATAAGACTTGTAAATCGCCTTTTACGGCAAAATCGCCTTTCACGGCAACAAATGAAATCGCCTTTCACGGCATTAAAAAAAAAAAACCCTTTTATCTCTTTTCTTAAAATATGTGTGCAATAGAAACTAGAAAAAGTTTCATTTCCCCTTTCTACTTGTGAAGGTGGATCTTCGGATCACCATTCCTAAAATTCCAAGTAGAAAAGTGAAATTGGCATACCCTTACAAAAAAAAAAAGATGTTGATACCCTTTATCTTTTTCTTCTCCTCCCCTCCGCCGTACCCCGAAAGACCCGGGGCGGAGGCAGTGGGAGAGAGGGAAGAAATCGGGTCCATCAGAAATGCGTGCAACAAGTCTAAGATGGTGGGGTGTGTCCAGAATAAGTCAATAACAGTATCAGTATCATCACATTTTCTATGCCACTCAATGTATTTATGATACATTAACATCACAAACAATTGTTGCATCTGACTTCTGTCGGCCCTCCCTGCGACCTTCTGCCTATGATGTGCATTGTAGATTGTCTTTATTGTGCTTACATTTAAATCATTTTAATTTTTCAATGTAACCAATATCTCCTTTGGTCTAGCCATACTTTTTCACATGTCAACCAACATAAATTCTCCTCCTTTGTTAATCTCACTACATAGGAGTACCCCTCTAAGAAATCCGCAGCTGGGTGATTGTGCACATCGCATACTACAAGCAACATCATCCATTATTTCTACCCCCAATTTTCCCCTTTAGTGTAAAATGGCATCCGCATTTCTTTGAACCTGTCACCTTCAATTTCTTTTCAACAGTCACGTCTGTCTTCCTCCTTTTTCTATAACACCCACTCCTCTCGCATTCAAGTGTAAGTTGAGATTTCTTATTGCCAAGCCCACCCGAAGTTGATGTCTTGGTGACAATAACAAAATCGCTTCTCCTTCCAATGTCACGAGCCCACTTGACTAAGTCTGTTCGGCTCTTGAATATCTACACATAACAAAATTAAATAAGAATATTACCAACTGACAGTGTTGACATTACAACTAATTCAACTCCATCTATTAGCTCTTAGGTGATAAATTCACTGTTATAGTTCACCGAACATTCCGATTTAACTTTGTTGCATTGAGTAGATTCATCACCCTACGATGGTCCAATTTTGTTAGTTGGTATAAAAATTGTGACCTGTTCGGCTCCGAAAGTTTGAACAAATGCAATATGTTCAGCCCTGAGTGGCCGAACATATTAACTGATCAGACCCCAAGTATAGGGTGCAATTGTAGTAATAATCTGGTGAATCTAAGTCGATCCACAGGGAGCAATGCCTTTTGAAAGTCTTTCCAACTTTGACCTATCCTAAATAAATACTGAATCTAGCCTAAATGGAAACTAATTAAATTACATCAACTTCTCAAAAAAAAAAAAAAAGCACTAATCTAAATTAAGAAACCTAATCTAATTAAACTAAAACTTGCAAAAGAATACACAAATCAAACAATCAATTTAATATAAGAAAATCAAAAAAAAATTCCTAAATTAAATCCTAATTATCAAAATCACTTTTTATGCAAATATGAATGATCTATAATGCCCTAAATGCTAACAATGCAATTTTATGCAAGTTTCTAAAAAATCTGATGCATGCTGTAAAAAATTTCTAAGTATGAAAACTCTTGCATAGACCCAATTTTGATGGACCGTTTGACTAGTCTAAGATGATATGAACCTAAATATAATGTCTGTGATAAAGTCCTTAAAAATGCATAATTTCCACATCATTTTAGATTAATTAAGGACTTAATCATCAAATTATGGACCATTTTAGTAGAAAAATCAGGATATTATGTTTATGGGCATCAAAGTTTGAATTCGAGTCAAAATTCATCCAAAAATTTTATTTTCACATAAAATCATGAGTTTCTCCATTTTTGGCATTGAAAGTCACAAATTTCTTGTTACTTTTTATTCACAAATGAAATGATGAATTTTATTTGCACCATTGATTTAATTGAAGATTTGATAAAATGGTGACATTTTATTGGGCCTGCATCTTGCATAATTCTTTCCCTATATGAATAGATTATTCTTTGACATTTATTTTTATTTTTGTAGGGAATTTCAGAAATTGGGGCCCACGGAAGAGAATTGATGAAGCAAATGCACTATGGGACCCATCTATGTTTGGTATAAATTCCAAGGAGAGAAAGTGTTGGATATTTTTCCAACCATGAAGAGTTCTAAAAAAATGGGAAGATCTTTCTAAGCAATCCAAGATGGAAACCAAATCCAAGAGTCCAAGATTCTAGCAGTAAGTTGTTAAAGATATCTCCAAAAAGATAGGCCTCAAAGATTTGAAAGTTGCAATGCAAAGATTCTCCCAAAGCTTCACACGTCCAACACTTCCACAAAACTATCACACATCCAAAAACAAAGGGGGCTGGCCTTATTGTTTCAAATTTTGAATTAAATCTAAAGTGGGCCCAAGTGGGAAAGTTGCATGAGACATAAAGAATCCTACCTTTAGTAGGATGGTGTGCTAAGAAATCCAAGAAGATAAGGAGCTGGAAAATCCCTTGAAACTCTCCCAAAAACCCTCATAATCCTAATCCAACTTGGACCCCACACTACTTATCATTCCCAAACCAAAAACCTTGTAACCCAAGATACCAAAAAAATATAAAAAGACCACAAAAGGGGTTGTACGTGCAATCCATCTCCTCTCCTCTCCCTTGGACGACCAGCAACTTCTTCCCCCCTTTTCCATTATTTTTTCTCCATCTCACATCCTTCCATCACAATTTCATCCAAGGCCTTCCCCAAGGCACACCACCACTTGGATTTCTACGCCACCACGCCGCCGCCGTTGCTACTGTCGTTCCATCATCAACCAACCATCTACTTCTCCATTGGTGAAGGATTGAAGACTTGAAGATGGGATTATGCGTAAGTCCTATTTTCTTCATGTTTTCAATCTAGGGTAAGGAAAGATTTTTTTTTTTTTTAAGTTTTGATTACTTTTGGGAAATTACTAGTTTATTGGTTTACTTTAATTTAAAAAACGCAATTAGTGAGGTCAAGGTGTCCCGCCTTGGATCAGCATCGTGTGTTTGTGGGTAGTGACAGTACGCACTTGGTGCAGTGTTTTTGCAGTCTTTTATTAATCTTACCAATATAACGTTGTGATTTCCATAATAAGAATATTTAGAATTCTTTTTTTTTATTCTTATTTCTGAATAATATTATTAATGAATTTTTACTTTTAATGCATGATTTATTTACTTTTATGCAATTGGTGGTTTGATGTCTTTTATGTTTTTGCAGTTTTTATATTAGGATTTTTAGATTAGGATATTTTTTTTTATTTGAGATTATAATTTTTAATTTGGATTTGTAATTAAATTTTAATTTCAATTTCGTAGAGATTTATTTATATAGATTTTTGATAGGCCAGATTAGTTTTTCAATAGGACAGGTTTTGCGATTAATTACTCCCTGTTGATCGACCTCGGACTTCACCGAGTTATTACTACAATCGCGGCCTTGCACTTGGGGCTGACGATCAGTCTGGAATCAATACTCTGATGATTCATGAACATAACAAAAAAAAAAAAAAAAAAAAAAAAAAAAAGGAATGGAAAAAGGACCTAAAACGAAAAAGATATGATCACCTAAAAATACCTACTTGAACCAGTTATGCTGCTGGAATCTGTTACAGGCTTTGCTGGGTACCCCTGTTTATGCCTCTGGTTGACACAGTTCTCGAGGTTCTTTTTACTGAAATTCTGGGGTTTTAAAATCCTATTATTGTACTTTATATCTACTGTTATTTAGACCAAAACATCACATTTACCTGATTTTCAAATCGCGCACTTTTATAACACAGTTGGGTCAATTTTACTAAAACTATGCAGAATTTTTCACTATTCACATACCAGGTCCGAATTTAATCTTTCTAATTGGTCATCAAAGATTGTGATTTCAGCAGCAAAAGCTTATTCTAATGTAATTTCTAAATATGATGCATGTACAAAAACACTTTCCAACCATAGATTATGCAAGTTATAAAAATAAAAAGTTTCTACTAAACATTGAAAGATGCAAATTGGTTTTTTTTTTTTTAATCTAGAATTTGTAAATAAAAATAATAATCAGAATATTAAATTAAAATAAAAATAAAAGGGGTGGAAAAATAAAAAACAGAAAAGATGTACCAAATATCTAGAAACTAGACAATCCTACAAATATTGACAATGCAATAATGATGTCCTCTCTTCTCAGAGTAGGAAAAATTTATGCAAGTGATTACTTGTTGTCTCTCGACTTTTGATCCTTTTTATTTTATTTTCAAACTTTAGATCTAATCATGTGAAATAATTGTCTCCAATCAAAACACATAAAAGAACCAGAATGAGAAAATTAACATACTTACATAAAGAACACGCAAAATCAATCCAAGTAGTGTCTTTATTCCTTGATCTTGAAGTACAAAAAAAAAAATTATCATTCTTCTCTCTTCATCATTTTCTCAACATGATCTCTCGATCTATGTCTAAAGAATTATAATGGAGAAGAAGAAGAAGGGGACTAGAGAGAGGGTGGATGGGAGTGGGAAGGGAGAGAAAAGTTCCAAGATTTTCAACTACAAGGCCCCTTGGACGTCCGGCCCCTTTGGCTGAATCCTTTTTATAATTTTTCATGTTCCTTTGTTTGGTGACACTCCTTTTACATCTTGACTTGAACTCCAAGTAATCCTCCTATCTTGGCAACTTTAATTGATTTCTTGCTAATGATAAAGTCTTGTGGTCCAATTCTTTCCATCTTTAAGATTGCACATGAGAAGGATTCCAAAAAAATTCAGATTGTGTGCCAAATTTGTGCTCCCATATATGGGACGTCCAAGGCTTGTGGATCCCACTAGTGGACGTCCAACATAACTTGGGTTTCTCCTTTTGTTTCTTGCTTCTTGATTTTAGTTCCTTCTTAATCTTTATCTCCTTCTTGGATTAGATTTCTTCTTCCTCAAGTTTGACTCTTCTAAGCTTCTTTAGATCTTCCTTCCATTCTTGATCAAATCTCTTTCTTGAATTTGAATCACAATTTTTTGCAACACATAGAAAGAAGAATTTTTCAAAATCTTGGAAACTTGCATGCTAACAAAGTGGGGCTCCTCCTTGGGCATGTAGTATGGTCCCTACTCAATTGCTTTTCAATGCGGGTCCCATTTCTTGTTTTCTCCTACAAATTGACAAAGATAAATTTAACATTAATTACATGTAAGAAAATAATTATGAACCATGTATGAGACCCTACATGCCTAGTGATGCACCAAAATGACCAACTTTCCAAAAATATCACATGGAGTTAAAAATTTTGCAAGATATGCATTGATGAAACCAAAAGCCTAATTTTGGGTTGATAAATGTGATGAGAAAAACTTAATGTCACAAAAGTCATGCAATTCAATAAATTTTAACCTATTTTGACCATGTTTCCAAAAATAACCCCAAATACATGTAATCATGAAATTAAGTCAATTTTATGCAATTAAACCTAATTTGGTCCACAAATGCTAATAAAATAATGACTTAATGACCTAGTTTTGTGGACTTATCAATAACCTTGTTCGGGATTATGTGGCCAAATATGGTTAATTTGGTTGGCTGCTCAGGGCTAAACCGATTGCATTCGTTCGGACTTTCAAGGCCGAACGGGTCGTGACATACCTCTCCCTTCCAGCAGATGCACTTGAAAATAAAGACACAAAAAGGATATGCTTGTGTACCTTGTTGTTGCTCAAGCAATCGAAAATAATAATTTGCTTGTCCATTGCTCAAGAATGGGAAATGAGAAACCCTTCAAAAGTGAGTGAATGGAGTTGATGAACTAATAAGATGAAGGGTGTGAGGCGAATGACAACGGACTGACAAGAAGAGTGGGAGATGAGTGAGATGTGTAAGCTGAATGCAGAGAGAGTGGGAGAGAATGTTGAAAGAGAAAAAGAAGTAGTGAGGGAAAATGTTGAAGGAGGAGATTTGGAGGAATCGGCTGAATGGGAAAGAAGCCCAAATATTTTGTGTGGATGCGTATAAAGAAATTGAATGACCACCTGAAAGTATAAGTGATGTCCAACTTGGTCGTTTCACAAATGGGTATACTGGTTTTCAAAAAAAGGGATGTGGAACGAGCAACTAGGAATGTGGCAACAGCAGCTCTCTCTCATTGCATTGAGACTAAGACTTATCTTCTTACTAGATGGGACTATTCTCATTCTCATTCGAAAAGATAAGTGAAAATCGAAATACAAAATTGAAATTGAGAGTGGAATTGCTTCAAATTAAGCCTCTATTTTCAAATCATATCACCCAAAAATCAATTTTTAAGCCTCTCTCATTACCTTGAAGGAGTCGTTTTTCTCGATTCTTCATTTTTTATAAAATCATTGGTTTTCTGTGTAATCTGTTTCCCATGCTTTTGGAGATTCCTTTTCCTGTTTCTTTCCTTCTTGTCAAGTTTGTGTCCATAATTGGGCGACCCACATTGTCTATGGCTCATATGAGTTGGACCTAGTTGGGCCCACCATCCACTTGATCCAAATACAGCAGGTGCACTTGAGTTTTTGCCGATTTGGGTTCTTTGTATTGAGTACAGTTTTGTTTTGTAAAATTTTGATTAAGATCCTGCTATGAATTACTATTACATCTGAATTGTTTGAGTTGTTTACTTGAGCTTTTCTTTGCTAGAAATTGCAAAACGACCCCTTTTATCTTGTTTATTCCCTTTCCCAAGCAAGTTTGCGATATGCAGTGGAGCCATGTACGTTTTCCATTTTCTATTCACTTGAGCTCCAATCATCTGTAAATTACAAATAAGGGCTTGTAGTTCATGGATATTGTATTTGAAACTATTTGAGTTGGTTTCCTGGGTTCTTAACTTGCACAAATTGCACTTAGAACCCTATTACTTTTTGTAATTTGAACTATATTTGTGGATTAATGCTCATCTTTGTTCTTTGGGGATTTCACATGTGTGTTCTTTCGATGGATTATGTAATTGGTATGTATATATGTTGAGATTATAATTTGTAATTGAGTGTTTTACCCATAATAAAGGCAAGTTATGTAATTGACCCGCCACATGTCCGGTATCAATTTTGATTCGGACTAGGACACAGGAATTCAAATTAATGTGAGAGGGGCTGATTATGGAACTTGCCCATTATAGATGTCATTGAATGTCAGAATTTGTAAGAGATATTTATTATTTGAAATTTGGACAACCCAATGAGCTAGGGTGACCTAGTTGTTCTGGAGGAATCTTTGGACACTCCTAGACCACTAGCACTGTATGAGAAGATGCCCGCATGCAAATTGCCTACTTTGGAAAATTTGTGACTTAGGACAGTTTTGGGAAAATTTTACTTTGTAGTACCATTCTGATAATATTTGTGACTTTGTTGTTTGTGGCGTCTTTGTGGAATATCAATTTTGAGGCTGTGCTACTGAGTGGTTAGGAGGTTGTCATTAGATTTAACCCGATTCGCCTTGTGTCAACCATGAGTGAGATCTTTTTATGTTACTTTAATTGTTGCGATGTAATTCTATTTAATCTATTATTTTATGCACAATTAGATTTGATTTCTTTATTCACTAAATTTCACTAATTTCTATTTTCCCAATCAATCCATATACTGATTTGCAAGATGAATTGGATGACCAAGAAATAGACTTTGGCATGCACATTTGAGTGAACGGATTCACCTGGAAGAGAAAGAGGAATTGTTTCATTTTATTCTTTCAGTTTATAACAATTGTATATTTTCAGATTGTAGTCATCTCTTTATTTCAAGAATAGTGGACATGTTTAGTTAATTCAAATTGATTTAGACTTTAAATTATATTTAAAATAATTATTTATTAGGATTGCCCTAAACTATTATTGTTGCTCATTTAATTTGATTTATGATGGTGATTGTAAATAGAATTATGTTGAAGTGGAATTTGAAGGGCCCTGGATTAGGGGTCGTGAAAATCATATGCCTATTATGTTAGAAAAGGACCAAAGGCTTGCATTTCAATGTTTAGCCAGTGGCATTTAGGGCATAGAGAAAAGCTAAATGCACCATTCTCATATATAACACAAGTGAATGACATATATTTACATAATTGTATTTTAAACAGAAACAGAATGTGCATGATTATAATACAAATCTGTATTCTACATGTTCATCTTAAAAGCTGATCTTAATCTGATACTTTCACTGGAACATAATCATTGGATTTGCAAACTGATTCAAGAGCTAATCACAACCATCGAATTAGATGGGTGGTCCCAAATCATCTCACTGGGGTTGAGCATTCTCATGCTGCTTGAACATGTTCTTTATGGCTTCTTCTTTCTCATCAATGAAATCAAAGAAGCTATAAACAGCATTAGAACAGCCAGTGGTCAATGGCCGTGGCTGCGAATCCAGAGGAGGGGAGTCTCTCTGCTTCCGTTTGTAGCGAACAAATTGGCGAACTGATCGTAGTAGAAACACGAGAAACGCGAGCATGGTGGCAATTCCGCATATGAGAAACAGTCCCCAAAAGCTGCTCAAATGAAGCTGGTTAGGCTCATCGCTATTACTTCTTTTTGTGGCACAACTCCCCCGACAAAACCACTGATCATGAATCTCTTCAAGTCTTCCACTTTCAGAAAGGTGAAGGATTGCAGTAGACATGTCTATTGCAAGGGGAGAATCTCGCTGGAAAGCCTGTCAAATTCCAACATGAATAAAATAACAGCAAGAGTCAAGCTGTGAAAAATCAATGGAACAAGCATTCTTGGAAAATGTTAAAAAAAGAAACATTCTTGGAAAAATACCTAAATTAGTAATGATGGGAGAATGAGAAAATGCACATCCTTGGAAGAAACATTGAAAAAAAAAAAAAAAATACTACAGTTACCTGGCCGCAACAAATGTACACGCTTGTGTCTGTCGTTTATGTAATAGTGAGATACATGGTTCAGTCATCCAAATAATAGATATGATGAACAAAAAATGAATGATGTAATGGGCAACCATATTGGGAGATAACAGCCTTTCACTTAGTGGCCTCCAATCTAAGAATATATTCATTGAGAAACAGTCTACTAGAACCAACAAATGGATTAGATAGGAATTCACAATGAGATTTTTTGAAAGTTTTCCCTGTACTAGGGGCCGCTAAATCAATGTGCAAGATTATTCAACCATGGCGAGTCAACATCCGCTGAATTGTGTGAAGACAACTGTACCAAGAGCTGCAGATCTGATTGTAAAATACTTCCCCAGAAACAGTCTGGAGTAACAAAATTAAGCAATCTTGAACCTTGACCTTCAGCTTGAACAAGGGCTTGTGTTGTTGAAACAAACCATTATCTGCGGAAAGCTTTGCATTTACTAAGGAGAGATTGTCTTCAACTTTTGTCTTATCATACCAAACTTTCAAAAACTATTTTAAGTAGAGAGTGATGCCCAATATGTCGGAATTGGAGCTGTAATTTCACAAGAGGGCAAGCCAGTTGCCTTCTACAGCCAGAAGTTTAGTGAAGCCCACAAGAAATGGTCAATGTATGGAGTTGTAATGTTGTACGCAGTGGTACAAGACTCCAAGCCTGACGACAATGGAAGCACTATCCGATTCAAAAGGAATTTGTTTTCTACACAGATCAACACGTTCTAAAAGCCAATTGCCTTCTACAGCCAAAAGTTCAGTGAAGCCCACGAGAAACTGTTGACATGAACTGGAGTTGTATGCGGCGGCTCAAACTTGGCAACAACGGAGGCATTATCTGATTCAAAAGGAATTTTTTTTTCTACACTGATCATCACATTCTAAAATTTATTAATAGCCAAACCAAAGTGAATCGTATGCATGCTAGATGGTTGCTTTTCAGCAAGAATTTACTTTCGTTTTTAAGCATAAGTCAGGCCTACAAAATGAAGTGACAGATGAATAAGCAGGAGAGAAGCTTTATTAGTTACCGAAGCTGTATGCTAAAGAGGAAGATTTTAAAGATAGTTGGGGTAGGGGTCAGAGACTCAGATGGGATAGTTAGTGGAAATTGGCATGTACAAGATGGTTTCTTATTCCATGGGAATCAATTATGCATTCCTAGATGTTCATTGAGAGAATGACTTATCAATCCCTCCCTCAACAGCACACCCGCCGCAACTCCTGCTGCGAACTCGCAAAACGTGTGTCCCATGACTCAAACACCCGACCTACCACTCTCTGATACCACTAGTAGGATCTTACACTCCATTGAGCTACCACTTATCCCAAAACCAATTGGTGATAGGAAACGGCGCAACAATAGTTTTATGGTGAGGGCGAGGGCTCGACCACAATTATGACCGCTCAGGAGTGAGGGTGAACGTTGACTTCAACAAATTGCATGGAGGTGGTTTAGGCGTGTCAAAGATATGGGTCAACCTAATGAAGAATTGAGTTTTTATCATATTTTTACAATGGCCAAAGCTTATATAGAGAAGATCAGGGATCCTAAGAAGGCTCACAAGGGTTGAGTATCCTAAGAAGCCTCAGAAGGGTCCAGTTAAGAATTAAAGAGAAATTGGGGCCCAAGACCACAAACAGTCCATATTTCAATTTAAAAGAGAATCACAGGGACTGTTTTAGCAAAAGCAGAAATAACAGGGGCTTTGTGTAAGTTTTAGTACATTCTGAATCTTGAAAAGGGACAGCACGTGCAGCTTTTGGATCCTTGATTTGGTGGGCCATTTCAAACCCAATCCACTTGAAATCAACACCAAAAGGGTCAACCATGAGAACCCTTTCAGATCTTTGGGGTTGCATCATCCTACAGTGGGTCACATGGGCCCCATAAGAAGATTTATCCAAGGAGGTTTTGATGACATGTGCTTAGGAATTCTAGGTTCAACAGCTTCTTCCTCAACTTCTTTCTTCTTTTTTAGTTTATTTGGGACCCATTTGAGTTGAGAAATTTGATTGGCTTAATGAGTAGTGGATGGTGGAGAATTAAAATAGGGTTTTAAAGGGTTTGTATGTATGTGAGTAAATGGAGGAGCAAACGATCATTCAGGGTTATCCACTGTTATGTATATTGGTCTTCCACTTTTTAATAGCTTAAGCTTTTGTGATACATTGGCTAGTTGGACATGACATGATATTAGAGTCGCGCTAGATCTCGAGTTCAAACCCCGGGGAGGCTTTGTTACCCCAGGTCATGTGGGCAGGCACCTATCACATGGGTAGACATGTGTGGGTCGCAAATTCCAATTGCGTCTCATTTGATGGGAGGAGTTAATTATATTTTTCTTCCACTTCCTAACAGCTTGCACTTTTGGGATGTATCGGCTAGTAGGACTTGACATTCATGACAGTTGAAGAAACCTTTTCTTTATGCTATATTTTACATTCTTCTCCACTGGGATTGATGTATTTTCCTTGGGATTGAAGAAAACTTTGATTATTTATAAATATTATCTAGTAGTCTTGCTCTATCTCCTTTTTTTCTTGTTTAGTTACTGTTGAAATGGTTTGTGGTTGTAAACAGAAGGTTGGGGAGATTACCCGAAAAATCACCTTAGATATCCACGGCACCAAAAAGGCCCCAATAGATTTTATGTAACGGAACTGGCCCTCCAGCCAAAACTTTTTTTTTTTTTTTTTTTTTGCCTTTTTCAATGAGCGACGATATTGTCGCTCAACAAACCTTACATATGAGCAAATGTCCAGCGACAATATCGCCACCCACTATAATAGGTAACAGTTTATAAGTATATTTCATCTATTTAAGAAAAAAGTTACAACTTATTTACATTCCTTAAACATCAATTTAGGTGACCAATACTATAATAGGTAAGAATAGTAAAAGAAATTTGAAATATGAGGCATTTCATACTCTTAAAGTATGCATTAGAAGTTTAATATGAAGAAATCTCAAGATTTCAAGTTGTAAATCTACATCTGAGCACAATAAAGGGGGAAAACTGTAATGCAAAAAAAAAAAAAAAAAAGAAAGGTCGAATGCACAAAACGAGCGAGTAAATACCAAATCAACTCAATTTCAAGTTGCAACAATTCTCACGTCACATGAAACAATCAAATAAACACTTAATCCAAACAGGAATCACACACTCATCCGAGAATCACTAGTAAGGCCCTACTCAAATGCAAAGAAAGCATGAGATAAAACAAGAGGCTAAAGTGTCCCCATTCCTAGACTTTGAGAAACGATTGGATTTGAGAGGTGAGAGAGAAGCAGTGTTTTTTAAGGTTTTTTAAGGAATGGAGTGGAGGTTGAATTTGGAAGAAGGTGGGGTTAGAGATGGAGAGAGGACGTGTGTGTGATTCCTTGTTGGGAGAAGGAAGTGTTGAATGGCATGGGAAAGGAAGGGGGGAGGATAGAGTGGAAGTGGGCATGTGGAGAAAAGGACCACCTCTGAGAGAGAGAGAGAGAGAGAGAGAGCTTGGAGGAGAGGAACATCGAAATCGCAGGAGAGAAGCAGTGAGGAAGAAGATAAGGAAAAATGGGTTTCGCGCCCATTCTAGTGTGCAAATAGCGACGATATTGTCACCCCCTCATATATAGAAAAAAAAAATGAGAAAGATCCCAGGGGACCACCCCAATTTCAAAATATCTATTTGGGCCTTTTTGGTATAGGGGCCCATCTAAGGTGATTTTTCGCATAAATTCCTTTTGAAGGTTATAATTTGTCCCAAATGCAGTGGGAAAGGACATTCTTCAATTGATTGTCTTAACAAATCAGACTGCCTCATATGCTTCCACAAACATTACATGGCCGAGTTGTTATAAACAATACACCAAGATCTTTGATCTAGAAAACCCTAATAAACCAAGATCCTCCATGTCAAATCATTGAGAGAAGTAAAGCGGAAACATACCTGGATCCATTGAATGAAGTTGTTCTCAGGTTGTTGATCTTCCAATCCAATATGGCTACCCAGAGAAAACCCTCTTGATTCTTCTGATGATGGGATGTCAGAGAGAATAGGAATACACCATATGAATTGGGGACCATAACCCTAATATA
This sequence comes from Camphora micrantha, assembly GCA_003546025.1. Classification (NCBI taxonomy): domain Eukaryota; kingdom Viridiplantae; phylum Streptophyta; class Magnoliopsida; order Laurales; family Lauraceae; genus Camphora; species Camphora micrantha. The sequence goes on along the minus strand of QPKB01000011.1, from coordinate 11,921,774 downwards.
TAAGATATCATAGGTTTGCTATTTCTAATTTGGCCCATCATCAAATTAGAAATAACATTCTGGTATCTACACATTAATTCCATGACAAGTATACCCTTAAGCCTTACAACTTTAAGTCTTAATTAGATCACTTTAATGTAGGCTTAACGAAAGATAGCATGACACATTTAATAGTTACATGTGTGGCCCCACATGATGGAATTTTTCCAACAATCTCCCACTGGGCCATATATGTAACTTAACAAATGTGTATGACTGTCTGAGCTCCAAAAGTTTGCCATCATAATTTAGGATATATCCAAACAATCTCGTCCATTGATTATGCCGGTATAGGATCAAAGCGGTCTTCGTCACATTTAACATGACTAAACTCATCAATAGTCACAAACAGCAATATAACCAAATGACATAGATCAATCATGGATGCGTAGCATGGAAAGTACGTGCAATGTGATCTATACATGTCTATTTTCAACTGGTCCTACTGTATTCCTTAGTGAGATCAATATTTAACACAATATAACAGAGTGAAATGAACCGAATACTGTATTTCTGATCAGAAAAATATCCAAATACATAAATGCATAAGTGTGGTAAAAAAAAAAAAAAAACATAAAGCAATAAAATATAAAATCATACAAACTCCCACTCGAATGTGATATCCTCACACAAAATAACACCCATATGAGCAGTGTGCTCATGAAAGACCTTGGGTGGTAATCCCTTTGTAAGCGGATCCGCTATCATGGAGTTTGTCCCAATGTGCTTTATGGATAATTGTTCATCCTGTATTCTCTCCTTCACAACTAGGAACTTAATGACAATATGTTTTGACCGAATTGAGCTCCTGTTGTTGTTGGAATATAGAACTGCTGACTTATTGTCACAATATAGTTTGAGTGGTCTTTCAATAGCCTCCAGAACTCGCAGCCCAGTGACAAAATTCCGCAGCCATATTCCATGGTTGGATGCCTCATAGCATGCTACAAACTCTGCTGCCATGGTGGAATTAGTCACGAGTGTCTGTTTGGCACTCCTCCAAGATATTGCTCCACCAGCTAACACGTAGATGTAGCCTGATGTGGATTTCATACTGTCTTGACATCCAGCAAAATCAGAGTCGGAATACCCTATGATCTCCAACTGATCCGATCTCCTATAGGTGAGCATATGATCTTTTGTTCTCTGTAAATACCTCATAACCCGCTTGGCTGCTTTCCAATGATCCATCCCTGAATTGCTTAAATATCTGCCTAACATACCAACAATGTATGTAATATCCGGACGCGTACACACCATAGCATACATTAGACTCCCTACAGCGGATGCATAAGGAATCTTCTGCATTTCCTTAACTTCAAGGTTAGTTTTAGGGCATTGATTGAGACTGAACTTGTCTCTCTTAGAGACGGGTGTCACCTGGTTTGTTGTCCTGCATGCCAAACCTTTTGAGCACTTTATCAATATAGCTTCTTTGTGATAATCCAAGAATACCCCGAGAGCGATCTCATTGTATCAGGATTCCTAATACAAAAGAGGCGTCACTAAGATCTTTCATCTCAAAATTCTTTGATAAAAATCGCTTGGTTTCATGCAACATGCCTATATCAGTTGTGGCAAGCAATATGTCATCGACATACAAAACCAGGAATATGTGCTTACTCCCACTGAATTTGTTATACACACAATTATCAACAGCGTTTGTCTCAAAACCAAACGAGATAATCACTTGATGAAACTTGTGATACCACTTACGAGAAGCTTGCTTGAGTCCATAGATGGACTTTGTCAATTTACAGACCATATTCTTTGGGTCTCCCGACTCAAAGTTTTCTGGCTGCACCATATAAATTGTTTCGTCAATGTCACCATTGAGAAATACTGTTTTGACATCCATTTAACGAAGCTCAAGATAAAAATGTGCAACTAGTGCCATGATTGTCCGAAAAGAGTCTTTCGATGAAACCGGAGAGAAAGTCTCTTTAAAGTCAATCCCTTCCTTTTGGATAAAGCCTTTAGCTACAAGACGAGCCTTATACCTCTCCACATTACCATTTGAATCCCTTTTGGTTTTAAAAATCCATTTGCAACCAATGGGCTTCGCACCTTCTGGTAATGGGACAAGTTCCCAAACCTTATTGTCTTGCATAGACTTATACTCCTCATTCATGGCATCGATCCACTTTTGAGAGTTAGAGTCTTGCATGGCTTGATGGAAGTTGATTGGATCATTTTCCACCATTCCAATTTCTTCCTCATGTTCTTGGAGAAATACGAAAAAATCGTCCGGAATAGCATGTCTCCTCTCTCTAGTGGATCGCCTTAATGGCACTGGTTCTTGAGGTTGTTGAGTTTGTTCCTCATCTTGAGTGGGGGGTTGATCAATATTGTCTTGTTGAGGATCCGGATTCGCTTCTTGATCAATGACAGGTATAGAAACCTACATATTGTCAAAAGCAATAGGCAGAATCGTAACCGATTCTTCCTCAAAGACAATGTCTCTAACCTTGTTTCTCCCCCTAAACTCAACATCCTCAAAAAATGTTGCAATTCCCGTCTCAAAAATTGATCTAAGTGTGGGATCAAAAAACTTATAGCCCCTTGATCGTTCAGAGTAGCCAATGAAGTAGCTGCTCACAGTTTTGGAATCCAATTTCTTTTCATATGGCCTGTAAGGCCTTGCCTCAGCTGGACATCCCCAAATGTGAAAATGTTTTACACTAGGCTTTCTGCCTGTCCAAAGCTCATAAGGTGTTTTTGCAGCTGCTTTAGTTGGCACTCTATTCAGAATATAAGCTGTTGTTTTGAGTGCTTCTTCCCAGAGTGACTCTGATAGAGTGGAATGACTAATCGTACTCCTTACCATATCCTTAAGAGTCCGGTTTTGCCTTTTAGATACACCATTCATGCTAGGTGACCCTGGCATGGTGTACTGTGGGATGATTCCACATTCCTCTAGGAATGTGGCAAACGGTCCTGGACGTTGTTCACCTGAACTGTCATATCTACCGTAGTATTCACCACCACGGTCAGACCTGACACTCTTTATTCTTTTGTTGAGTTGGTTCTCAACTTCAGCTTTAAATGTTTTGAACACGTCCAAAGACTGTGATTTCTCATGAATGAGAAATAGGTATCCATAGCGAGAGTAATCGTCTATGAATGATATGAAATACTGTTGGCCATTCCATGAAGCCGTAGGGAATGGTCCACAGATATCTGTGTGTATCAATTCTAAGACATTTGTAGTTCTATTGGCACCTAATTTCTTCATTTTGGTCTGTTTTCCCTTGATGCAAGCAATACAAACATCAAAATCTGTAAAGTCAAGGGAATCTAAAATGCCATCAAACACAAGTCGCTCAACTCTAGACTTAGAGTTGTGACCTAAGCGTTTGTGCCATAATGTAGCCGAGTTTTCTTTACTACGTTTGCGTTTAGTACCTCGTGATTCCACATGCAAGGATTCATTATAAGAAACAATTGTATCAAGCAAATATAAGTTGTCATATACACATAGAGAACCAGTTCCAACAACATTTGAATTTATAGATAAACTGAATTGATTGTTTCCAAATGAACAAAAATAACCAAACTTGTCCAATAAAGAAACTGAAACCAAATTCCGTCGAAAAGATGGTACAATAAAAGTCTCTAATAAATCCAAATAATAACCAGTGTTTAATAACAACCTAAAATGCCCTATTGCCTCTACTGCTACCGACTTTCCATCGCCCACAAAGATGTGTCTTTCAGCATCACTTGGCTTTCAGTAGCTCAGGCAACCCTGCATAGAAATACTGATGTGAGTAGTAGCACCAGAATCCAACCACCACGTGTTTCTAGGTACTGAAGCTAAATTTACCTCAGAACAGACCAAAGCAAGAAATGTACCTTTCTTTACACGCCAAGTGTGATATTTGGTACAGTCCTTCTTCACATGTCCAGGTTTGTTGCAAAAGAAACAACCCTCAGTTGCTGGTTGTTGTTTCTTTTTGGCTGGACCCTTAGCAGCTTCATTTTTCTTCCTCTTTTTGCCCTTATCTTTAGAGGTGCTAGCCAAATGAGCACTTTCGGTTCTGTCTTGCTTCAATCTCTCTTCCTCTTGCACACAGTAAGAAATGAGCTCATTAAGAGTCCATTTCTCCTTTTGACAGTTGTAACTGACCTTAAATTGACTGTATAGTGCAGGAAGTGATATTAATACCAAATGCACGAGCAAGTTGTCAGACAGCTCGAGATTCAGTGCCTTAAGCTTAGAAGCAACATGAGACATTCCCATAATGTACTCCCATATGTTCCCCTTGCCATTGTACTTCATAGAAATCAAGCTTTGCAAAAGCGTGCTTGTTTCTGCCTTATCGTTTTTCAGAAAGCGCTTTTCAATTTCGGCTAGGAATTCTTTGGCTGTGGTTAGATTTTCAGATACCGCACCCCTAAATGCCTCCGGAATGCCGCACTTGATGATCATAAGACTCATGCGATTTGAGCGATCCCACTTTTCAAAGTTCTTCTTGTCATCAGGAGAACTTGCATCCGTAAGAGAAGCGGGTTGTTCAATCCGTAGTGCAAGGTCTAGATCCATGCAGCCGAGAACAATTTCATTGTTCTCTTTCCAATTCTTAAAGTTGGTCCCATTAAATACAGGTATTGAGTTGATATTAGCATATATGGTCAAAACACTAGCTGTAAAGAGAACCAAAAAAACAAACAGACAAACATGCTCATATTATTAACCAAATACAGAGCAACAAATTCAAATAATGGTAAGTCTTATGACAAGGTACCTAGAACAACATTAATATCAAGTCTTTGGACAGTAATATTAATTGTAAATGGTCATCTTGTTGTAGTGATCAAACATTGACAATAATTCATGTCAAATAAGAAATCTATCTTTGGATCGACTTATTATTCACATGTAAAATCCTTATAATCATCACACGTTTACCACCACTGGTGTGTATGCAATTCGGCCAAGTATTAACCTTCCTTTGGGCCGACTAAGACCCGCATGAATTTACACACACACAAACATCCAATATTTCTCATGAATAATCTACACAAGAGAGGTCACTTTGGTGACATCTTGTTTCAATTAGCCCATTTAGAATAATGGACTATGTTATTTAACCATAAAAGATATACCATAAAATATTTGAATTGTTGTTTGAAGAAAACCAATTAGTTGTCTTCACATGTCACCACAAATAAAAAAAATGTTTTTTTTTTTTTTTAAATCCCTTGGACTACCAATATGTGTGCTCATCCGGACCACCATACGACCCATCACCTTCCTTTCACCCAAAGAACAGAACCACGTTTTGTAACTTACAGAACAATACAGAAGCTAACATGCGATAGAAAAATAGGTGATTTAGATCCATGGGTCCCGCTGATCATAAACAAGATCAGGCTGTACCGACATGGTCGCCTAGGCCCGCCGTTGATGATCTATGGTCCTGATTTCATTGGTGACCCAACTGGGCCCCACGGTCTCCAAAAAACAAATTGAAAACAAATGTATTGATCCAGCGCACAGATCTGAATCATATATCCTCGAACCTAGCAACCCATGCAAGCCAGTCCACACCCATTCAACAGTAAGGAGAGCTTGCCTTTAAAGCCATGAAAAAGACCTCATCCAAATCCATAGAGATAGAGAGAGTGGTTCGATTCTAATGCAAGTAGCGCAATCCACGCATCAAGGACTCAAGGGTGCAAGACCCATGTCGCCTATTGGAGTGCGCTTGCATATACAAGATAAACATGTGGTGATGGACAATGGTATTCTTCAAGTCACGGTCTCAAATCCAGGAGGGATTGTAACTTGGAGTACGTTACAATGGCATTAATAACTTGCTTGAAGTTCTTAAAGAAGAAATTAACAGATTGCAACCAAAGAACAGAATATCAACAGATTGATTTATATCTGGATTCCCAATGGCTTAACATGGAAAAGCTCTGATTCCAATTGTTATAAACAATACACCAAGATCTTTGATCTAGAAAACCCTAATAAACCAAGATCCTCCATGTCAAATCATTGAGAGAAGTAAAGCGGAAACATACCTGGATCCATTGAATGAAGTTGTTCTCAGGTTGTTGATCTTCCAATCCAAGATGGCTACCCAGAGAAAACCCTCTTGATTCTTCTGATGATGGGATGTCAGAGAGAATAGGAATACACCATATGAATTGGGGACCATAACCCTAATATATAAGATATCATAGGTTTGCTATTTCTAATTTGGCCCCTCATCAAATTAGAAATAACATTTTGGTATCTACACATTAATTCCATGACAAGTATACCCTTAAGCCTTACAACTTTAAGTCTTAATTAGATCACTTTAATGTAGGCTTAACGAAAGATAGCATGACACATTCAATAGTTACATGTGTGGCCCCACATGATGGAATTTTTCCAACACGAGTGTCCTATTTTCATGCAAAGAAGCTTATCAAGTTAAAGAAAGTGACCTAGCATTTGATGAAAATGCAATGACAGAACAATTGATAAAAGAGAAAAACAAGGATGATAAAGAAGAATTAGATCCAGAAGAGAAAGCTTCAGATCCAATAGATTAGGTGACATCAATCGTCCTAAAGTTTCCATAGAAGGATCAGAATCATCAGATGACACATCCCTGATTATGGAAAACCCTAAAGCCTATCCTACCATTGAAGTGCCTCGCATTGATTTTGTATTCTATGAAAGACAGTGGATGTCTACAGAGAGATTAATAGATGGATCATTCTTTCTTATAATTCTGACAGTAAGATCAAAACTTTTTGATGATTCATATATTCAAGGGCTCTAGGTCAGTGCCCTCAATGAATTCAAATTAGATTAAGTGGTCATTCTAGGTCAGTGCTTTTATTGATATATAGGTTGAGTTGGAACCCCTGACAATCACTGCTCTACATTAAGGTATCACACATTGTTGGAGGTAACTTAGTTTCCTAGAAGATTAAGCAGCAAGTAGTTGCTATCCAATCTATTGCAGAGGTAAGTATAGGGCAATGCCTCACATTGTTTTTGAGTTGTTATAGAAAAAGCAACTGCTCTCCATTACAACACCTGTGAAAATGAAGTGTGATATCAGGCAGGCATTCTTATTGTTGCCTACTCAGTTTATCATGAGTGAACAAAGGACTTAAAGTCAACCATCATTTCATTGGTGACTTAATTCCTTCTCTAAGAAAGCACTTCGTCTATTCAATTGATGGAATAACAAGAAGTTGTGCTACTAAAGCCCTTTCAAAGAATCAGATGTACTTGATTACTAGAAAAGTTGGGTATGATTGATATCTCCGACTAGAAGGGAGTGCCAGAGGAAATACTTGGTAACTAGAAATTGGTGTTAACAATCACTAGGGGCAACATTGAGGTTTGCTATGCCTAAGCAATCAATAAAATAGTCATTTGAGCTAAGATGGGGTAATTCATGAAAGTTTTCTTACGTTACTTCTTTTTCATCTTCTCCTCCCTCCTTTGCATTGTTTCAGAAATACACACCTCAAACCAGCTGGGGTTGATATTATGCTACAACACAATGCTTCAATTTAACCATACCATATGATTTGAGTGGTCCCTGCAAGGGAGAGATCTTTGTTTCCACATTTATCAATGAAAACAGAGTATACCCTGGTCAAGCATGGCTCACCTTTTAATGAGGGAAACCTTTTAGGGGAGCTGCAACGAAACTAGGGACCTTGACCAAACAGCCAGCCTTAATTGAAGGTGGACAGCTGCTCTTCCAACAATAATATGGCGAGAAGCCATCTCATGTATCATTGCTCCATACATGTAAGAAATGATATATGCATAATAATGTATTTAAGTGATTTTTTGTGCTTGTGTGTGTTGGGAAGTCCCACATCCCACATCGCCTAAGTCCGTTTGATAGGACTTCATATACCTGTTTGGGCTTTCCACCTATTAGCTTAAGCTTTTGGGTTGGTATATGGCATCTTACAGTGTGTGCATCTACCATATTTTAAGACAACGAAGAAATCACTTACAAAACCCCATCCATTTTTGGTGAACATGTCTCCAATGACGCCAAAATCGCTTCTGTTGGCGAGAAACAACTCCACGTAAGGAAGTTCATCTACAATCGCTGCTACACCTCCATTTGCCGGTCCGAGTAGCAATTGTCTCTCATACTCATCTGGGGTTTTGAGAGAAACAAGCCTTGATGGATGTATGTTAAGGCTGTCTGTCATATAACTCTCAGCAAAAGATCCCACTTGAAATCCAATACGCTCATTGCTTGCTATCAAGCTATCGATCCCAGTGATTGGCGACGATAGCTGCTGAATTGTAAGAATAGACGTCAAGCTTGCTGTGTAGCTTGAAGTGATCACCATCAACAGAAAAAGCCATACCATCATGACAAAGCGCCCAAGTGTGCTTACGGTATCTTCTTCTGCAGTTTATTTAGTAGTCAGGCTCAGTCAGACAACATCTCAACTTTAGGTTATTTGTGATGTATCCTAAATTAAAAATTAAAAATAAAAAAGAAATATGAAAAGCAGGGTTTTTTTTTTTTTTTTGGACTAGTAGAGCATGAAACGTGAAGTGCATATAAATGGCGAGGGCTGTTCATGTAGGGGGCTCATAGGAGATGTCAGGATGATGGAAAGTTCCCACCGTAGACCAATTTTGGAAATCTAATACTTGGCCTACAAATGGATGGATTTGAAGAAACAATAGCCCAAGGTCGACATGCAGTAGGAACATCTCTAGTAATCAGATGGCAGAGATTATTAAATGGATATTGGAGGATATTTTCAATTCAAAGCTCATCCAAGGTGGAAACCACGAAATAACTTATTTTATGTTTCTGTTTAAAAGTCTTAACCAATAAAACTTATAGTGTGTGTATAAAACCATTTTAAATATTTTTGGCGAGCAATTGAAACAAGAAATTGCTTCATAAACCTAACATTCTGACTCTCTTATAGCATACAAACAGATATAATAGGATGGTCACACTAACAATAGAGCTTGTGCAAGTGGTTTCACATGCCAGAAGCTTTTGAGAAAGATCGCAGCGTAAGATATGGAGGATTCAATTAAGTTCAGGATCTATGTAACCACCATGAAGTTATTTTGACTCCAAATAGCCATCTAGGCACCCAACAAGCCATTGTACTTCCACAAAATGTTTGAAAGGGAAGGACCAACGCATATAATTTCTTCCATTTAATTTGATAGGAAATTAGTCACTTTTCTCCATTGAATTAAACAACATTATTCTAATGCATGCCGAAAATCAATCAATCAGAGAAGAAACAAGCGCTGAATGTATGCAGAATAAGCCAGAGACAAAATAGATGCCAGACGAGCCACTGTCTTGGTACTGGAATGCTGATAAAAATAAAAATAAAAAACCGTCGATCTCAAATCTATATTTCAGGATATGGAAGCCTAAGTATCTGTGCAACTTGTATTCAAGTTCGGTGAGAATCAGACCGTTGATCAGAGAATTCAATGGTAATGATGAAAATATGCTTTAGGAAATTGTCAACCAAAAGAGAGGGTAGAATACCAACTTGGAGGTGTCAGAAAATTCCAAGGAAATAATGAGATATCCCAAAAGTATCAGGCGACCATAACTGCAATTCCTTGACGTGATCTGACCTTGACTTGTTGGGCCTACTAAACAAAACTAATATGACAACCTATTCGACTCTAGTCAACAGAAGCAAAGGAGTAAGAAAATTTAGAAATCCCGAAAATTTAGAAATCTCTCTCCTTTCAATAAACTGAACCAGAATGATCTCTAATTAGAGTATCTTGCAGAGTTCTTCCTCGATTTGATCAATCAGTCATCCAGGCAGAGCTCAGTACTCCTATGGCGGGGAGAAGAAAGGGATGAAGAGTTTCAATTGCTCTAATGCCATAATTGAATCAGATAAAAATATTGAAAAAGAAGAATTGTTCATATCCTTGCTGTGTGTCGATTGATCAATTTACAAGGTTCAAGTATCCAATCAATGCTACAATTAAGCCCTAATTGCGGCTAATCAATATGATGGAAATTTTCACCTGCATTATGTGCTTTGAGCTGATGTGCATCCGGACCATCCCTAAGGCAGGGCCCACAGTTCACATGTTTTGCGTCAGACACATGGGAGTGTAGAGGCGCACGAGAATATTTTCACAATATGATTCTATTACAATAAATAGAAATTTACAAGAAACTGCTATCCATGTTAAGCAAATATCCCAAACATTCTGCTAATTGATAATTTACAAAATTGTTTCATATACACAAGTGGGATTTATGTTTCTGATCTCTTAGCATACACATGAGGAGCATTATCCCTGCTGTCCCTATCTCTACATTTGATTCATAGTTCATGTGCTAAAAAACGAAACCATGCTAGGACCTACCAATTGATAAGGGAACTAGCTAATTTAAGGGGATTGCAAACATCTCTAGATGTCTAGAATATTTGACACCAAGAACTTCTGGAGTGGACCCCACCTAGATATTGACAAATTCACAATCACAGAACTTCAAAGAGTATAATACTGAAATTGTATTATTAATTCTCTCCCTTAGGAGATCGTCCATCAATATATAGTGTATTCACATGGCTTAATCAAGGCTCTAAGTTAGGAAACTACTAATTACATCAATTGCTATTCTAAGTTAGGAAACTAACTAATCAAGAGAATAAGTACAGTCGTTACGAATCTTGATTCTTGACCCAATCAAACCACGTGAGATATATCATGCTGGACTGGATCCTTTCATAGGCATTGGGCCTGTTTAACACCCCACCTCAAATTAATGCGGGAGAATCAACAAGCATCAATTTGCCAACCAAGAACTGATGGCATGGTCGTGGAAGACCTTTTAGTAAGAATATCAGCAATTTGAAGCTCAGTGGAGACATGCGGAAGGCTAATGACATCACGCTTAAATTCATCATGTATAAAGTGGCAATCAACCTCGATGTGTTTAGTACATTCATAAAAAATTGGATTTGCAGTAATCCGAATTGCACTTGTATTATCCGCATAGAGTATGGTAGCACCGTCTGCTGGGAACCCAATTTTGGAAAGTAGCCCGCGCAGCCAAAGAATTTCGAAGCACGCAGCAGACATGGCTTAGTACTCAGCTTCGGTAGAGGATTTTGAAACTTTTTCACGTTTCTTGCATTTCCAGGAAATCGGACTATTACCCAAAAACATGCACCATCCAGTTGTCGATCTGCAAGTATTTGGACAACCGGCCCAATCTGTAATATCCTGAGTTACCTGGGCCCAGGATTAGTCTGGCCCAGGTAGTATCTTAGTTAAGTTCTTATTATGGAATTAGAAGTGTTGCTTATTATTAACTTGGTAGTATTCCACGTGATTGGGTTTGGAAAGTAGTGGAGTTGTATAACAACTCTAAATAGGAAGTTTGAGATGACTAGAATTCCATCTCCCCTTTATATATATATATATATATATAGATAACCAACGACCACTACAATGGTATCCTATTCATCTTCCTTGGAGAAATTCTGAGAGAAAAGTCTTGTGGGCCGCAATTTAGGGGAAGGAGAGGAAGGCCAATTAATGTCCTATTCGCGTCCACATATTGCAAAGGCGACGATAGTTTATCAAAGGTGAGTGGATCTTCTCAATTAACTAGTTAATTAATCAAGAAGATTGTTATTGAGTTGTGATTCGAATATGTTGTGTTGATAGATATATAGTGATTTGTATGGGTGTAATGTAAGGAGATCTATGTTAAGGAGATCTAAGGAAATCTATTTTAGTCTAAGAATCATATATCAATGGATGTGTGATGATACAAATTGATTTGAGTGCAGATTCATGAGAATTCATTGTTCAAGTATGAAAATTTGCTGAACAGAGGCTAGTGTCAATGGTAGGAATTGACGTTAGAGGGTTGTGGAAACCCCTAGCCCACTATATGATAGATTTGAACCTGGGAGTGGGGGGACCTACATCTAGTCAACCATGGTGGTGCTGGTCCTATGAGGATTGGATTCCATTTGGGCAACCATCCATTGGATTTCATGCATACAGGCATGAATTTGATGCAACAAAGCAATTTGGTCGATAAGCATACTGAGACCCACTACAAGATCTGATTAATGATCAAGACCCCACATCCTGCAATGGACCCTTGGTCGACCCTAGAAGACCTGGACCCATGTGAAGTGGGCCCTATTTAGGCCCCCATCTATTTGATTGTTTGCAACAGAGACATTATATTGGAAAAACAAGGTAGTTGGGTCGACATCCACACCGAGACCCACTATCTAATTTAATCATACATTAGGACCCCACATATTGAAGGGGGCCCAGGGACGACCTGAATGGTGGTGGTCCCATGTGGCCTAGGCTCCATCTGCCCAGTTATCCAAAAACTTCAATTTTGTTAACCGTGAGGCTTATTCATGAACTATGTTTGTATTTGTTGAAACTGTGGGGCCCAGTAAAGATATGTGATGGTGAATCCAATCCATTAAAAGTAAAGCCTATCCTAGGGCAACCTTAGACATTAGGTCTGATCTTGGTTTAGTCCAGTGGGACCCACTGGATTCTATAGTGAGTGTGCAGGCATGAATTATATTATGTAACGGTTCCTGTGTGGACAGATGTGCTGGATAATTAAAGAATAACCCTAGGATGAGTACATAATTACCATATGACCCCTTCTATCTGTAGTAATTGAAAGTTTTGTGTAATTTATGATGTATTGTAAGGACTGTTTGGGCATGTTGGCATGTTTTATGCTATGAAGGTGGACCATTCCCATATGATTCCTTAAACTGTGATGACCAGAAGTGGGGCACTAATCTGATCAAGACTTCAATGGGGTTGGTTCCACAATATTGTTGTGTAATCATTAATAAAGATGAACTCTGGTTATTATGTGATATTGTGCACGGGATCCCAGACGTGGGATGTTGGACTTAGTATCCGGGCCGTTATAGCGGCTGGTCCTTAGTGGACATGAATGGCCATTGAGTTGGCTGGTCCTTAGTGGACATGTCTGATGAGACAGGGTCATGGTGATCGGTATACATGTACACGATGGGCCTTTGAGGCAAGGTAATGTGCATGGGCACGGATTTGTATGTGAATGTACTTTTAATGATATTTGATTATTGATTCAGATTTGTTTATTATGTGATGTTATGTTATATATGACTTGTGTAATTAGGAATATTCATTCACTAGTAGTACTGATGTTGTGTTGCTCCCTTCAGGTAATATTATTGCGGGTGGGCCAGAACAGGACGGCGTTCAACACGTAGATTTTGGCATACGTGGCTGAAGGGAGAGAACGAGAAACATTTAAATAATTGTTAGAGAGATTAGCTTTTGTTTTAGGGAACTTATTTAATATCTTAAATACATTATTGACTCAGTCAGGGCATAAGGATTTTTATTATGCATAGATTATTTGTGTTTCTGACTTTTCATAATTTAATTGGAATTATGGTTTGATTTAAATGCCTACCTTCTTGCTAGAACTATTTGATAAATGTATGGTATATGTTGCCAAGTTATCACGATCTGGATATCCAAATGGGCCCTGGAATTTGGGTCGTGACACAATCAGCATCTGAATAAGCTTTGAGAGATATAGGATTGGCTAATGGAAAAAACAACCCACGAGTCAGTATGCGAATAAGGAACCGAATGATGCGGCGAACAGCAGCCATATGAAGGTGATGAGGAGCAATCATAAACTGACTCATGAGGTTGACCGCACATGAGATATCAGGACAAGTGATCGTGAGGTAGATTAAGCTACCAACTAACTGACGATATGCGATAGGATCTAGAAGAAAGTCACCCTCCTCTTAACTGAATTTGACATTCAGTTCGACCGGCGTATCCATTGGAGCTAAAGCAGTAAGGCTAGCCAAGTCAATAAGATCAACAGTGTTGATTTAGAATTATACCTTTATTCGATTGATAAACTTCAAGACCGAGGAAATAGTTCAAGGGGCCAAGATCCTTCATGTGAAATGTCTCATTAAGAAAAGCTTGAATTTCCTGGATCATTTTTGCATTAAGACCAGTAATGACTATGCCATCAACATAGACAAGTAACACAGTAATCCCGGACGGAGCATGATGTAAGAACATAGAAGGATCATACTGGCTCGGATGGAAATCCAAGCGGAGAAGAGCGTCTTCAAATTTCTCAAACCATGCGCGAGAAGCTTGTTTCAGACCATAGAGGGAGCGACAGAATTTGGAAACCATACCCTTCCCAGATGAGGACCCTTAAGGCAAACGCATATAAACGTCTTCTTTAAGATCACCATGAAGAAAAGCATTTTTTACATCCATTTGATATAGAGGCCAGGACTGAGATGCAACAACAGCAAGAATTATGCATACGATGGTCATCTTGGTGACGGGAGCAAAAGTTTCATCATAATCAATGCTATATTCCTGTCGATTTCCAAGAGCGACAAGGCGCGCCTTATATCGATATAAAGTGCCATCTGATTTAACTTAAGAGAAAAAATTCACTAACAACCAATAGGTTTGACACCCACAGGAGACGAGACAAAATCCCATGTATGATTTTGCTCTAAAGTATCCAATTCATCTTGCATGGCCTTGTTCCAACATTGGTCCTACACGGCCTGAGAATAGGATTGGAGGATGGAAGAGGAAGACAAAGTGGCCATTACATAAGTATGTGAGAACCCATAGCGGTCTAGTGGTACCGAAATGCGAGTGGAGAGTTGCAATGAAGGATGTCCAGATGGACCAAGTGCCGAAGGTGGGCCGGACGCTGGAGGAAGATAAGGAGGGGGATCCCAGGTAGGCGCTTCTTTATTCCGTCTATGATACACAAAGTTAGAATTAAATCGAACAACTGACGTGTTGTCAGAAAAACCAGGTAAAGACACCAAGGAGGAGTAAATCGGATCAATGTATTTTTGAAAAAAATATTGTTGTTCAAAGAAAACGACATTCTTAGAGGTACGTAAGTGACGAATGTGAGGATCATAGCAAAGGAACCCTTTCTGAAAGGGCGCATAACCTAAAAACACACACTGAGCTGATTGTGCAGTTAGTTTGGTTCTCTCGGAAGGAGGCAAGTGCACAAAGCAAATTGAGCCAAAAACATGAAGATCATCATAGGATGGAGATGTCTTGTACAATCGGTAATATAGGCTCTGATTTTCAATAGAGGTTGATGGCATACGATTTATAAGATGAGCTGCCGTAGCCAATGCCTCAACCCAAAAACGGGTAGGAACCGATGATTCAAGAAGAAGGGAACAAGTGACATCAAGGAGATGTCTATTTTTCCTTTCAGCGATTCCATTTTGCTGTGGAGTATAAGGACAAGTTCTTTGAGAAATAATGCCTTTGTTTTGCAGTTGAAAATCAGAGGACACATATTTCCCGCGCGAATCAGATCGCAAGATTTTAATGCAGGTGGAAAATTGATTCTCAACATAAGCTGAAAAGATTTTAAAAACATTACAAACATCAGATTTGGAATGCAGAAAGTAGACCCATGTGAACCGACTGAAATCATCAATAACAGTCACAAAGTACTTATAGTGAGCATGAGAAAGAGCTGAAGCAATTCCCCATACATCCTTATGAATTAAATCAAAACACTGAGTAGCGTGTGAAGTGGAATTAGGAAACGGAACAATTTTGCTCTTTCCCATTTTACAAGTAGCACAATCAAAAGGCACACAAGAAGATAAGTCAATAGATTTATTTAATAAACCAGAATTTAACATAAGGGACAAAGCCTTGGATTTAGGGTGTTCGAGTCTATTATGCCACAAACGGCAATTATCTCTAATGGAAAAATAAAACACATCATTGTTAAATCTATTCCTATAAATTTTAGAAAAATCCAGCAGAAACAAGCGTCCACACTTGGGCCCCATCGCAATCTCCTTTCTGGACATCTGGTCCTGCACAACACAACCAGAAGAAGAAAAATATATGTTACAATTATTTTCAACAAGTTGCTCGACTGACAATAGGTTTGAAGTTAAATTGGGATAGAGGTAACATTTTTCAATGGGATGGGACCAGCGATATCTCCGAGAGCAGTAATGGGAACATTGCCTCCGTCAGCAGTTTGTATTTGAAGATTTTCATTGTAACATGTCACATTGGAGAGAAGGGTATGGGAATATGTCATATGATTAGACGCCCCAGAATCAAGGAACCAAGCAGAAGATGAAGGGGAGTTACCTGAGAGACCAAAGGCAGAGAGGGCATTGACAATCATTTGTTGAACCAATTCAGGAGTTAGAGAAGATGAGTACCCAGGCTATGAGGTTGTAGATGTGGGAGCAGGCATAACTGAAAAAGCAACATAAGCATACGGAGTCTGATACTCTGGAGCCTGATACCTACGGTGATGGACATTGTGGGCAACGGCGACATTCAAAGATGATATGTCCCGACTGTTTATAATAACTGTAGACTTTCTATTTGCATTGAGATGCAAGATGCCTAAATTTTTTACAACTATAGCATTGTGTTTTACTCAAGTCTCGAGGCGGAGGCTGAGAAGTCTTATTTTCTGAGAACGCGACTGAATAGGTCTTAGTCTTTTGTTGAGCAATATGAGCCGAGGTCGTAATGCGTTCTTCTTCGCGTAAGAGTTTATTCAAACAGACATCCAATGAAGGTAAGGGCATCCGATTCATCAGGACAAATCGGACACTTTCATAATCATTCCACAGTTTCATCAAAAACTAATCTCTTTGACTAGAGGCCTGAAGATCTTGGATCACTGTCAAAACATTGTCAGCTACATCCGCATACTTAATACTATCGTATTCCAACCACAATGTACGGAATTCGGAATAGTAGGCTTGTACCGACAAGGTCCCTTGTACATATTCAACAATCGCACATTCAAGATGAAATTTACGAGCATAGTTGTCTTGATGGAATACTTTCTTCAAATACCCCCACATGGCTTTAGAGGGGCTTTAGAGGTTGAGTTAGGCTTGAGATTCATTATCAAATGTGGCTCGACTGATCCCAGCATCCATGATTTGATTTTGGCATTTTTAGTATGCCAACAGGATATCTTCTTCTCATCCTCAGTTGGTTTAGAGTCAGCACCAGAAACAAAACCCCACAATTCCTTAGCTTCTAGATATATTTGAAAATGGAAACACCAGGAAGTTCCCATAAATTTGATCAAAGTAACCTCAGATTTTTCCATCTCAATTGGTTATTGGAAAAAGAAAAAAAAAAACGGATTGAAACAGTGAAAGAAAGTGATCAAATCCAGCAACGTTGATCTCTTGGAAACAGATCCTCTATCTGTTTTCTTCACGAGAGAGATTCTGAGAGAGAGAGAGAGAGAGAGAGAGAGAGAGAGAGAGAGAGAGATTTCTCTCTGATTAACTCCTTGGATGATTTCTAAGACTAAAGACTAGAACTCTGCTATGATACCATGACAAATTCACAATTACAGAACTTCAAAGAGTATAATACTGAAAATGTATTATTAATTGTCTCCCCTAGGCCATCAATATATAGTGTATTTATATGCCTTAATCAAGGCTCTAAGTTAGGAAATTACTAATTACATCAATTGCTATTTTAAGTTAGGAAACTAACTAATCAAGAGAATATGTACAGCTGTTATGAATCTTGACCCAATCAAACCACGTGACATAAATCATGCTGGACTGGATCCTTTCATGGGCCTTGGGCCTGTTTAACAGATATGATATTGTTGCAGAACATCTGGTTGTGTATCAGACAGACAAATCCAATGGTGATTCTTTCTGGGACTAGATATATAGTGGTTGAGGAATGGCTGACAATCGTCACACCTCACTAGGCAGTTAAGCATGATCGGATGATGCAAGAGTAGATCTGATGTAGGCCAATGGTCCAGACATCAAACAGACCTTGTCTGTCTGTTGACTGAAATGAACAAGGTTGAATAGGAGGTTGTGGACCCACCGGAGATGTAATCAAGATCTAATATAGCTTAGATTAGAGGATCAAAGCCACTGCTCTGATGCCAAGATAACAGATGGCCGTGGAATGAAATAAATCCAAAAGAATGAAGAGAATTCATCAAACCCTTGAGGTGGTCAATGGAGTCTATTTATAAGCCTTAATTAGCATGATTGCAATTTTTTACAATTCCTTAATTAAGGGATATCACATATCTGTCAGATAGCAAATGCAGCAAACAGATAAGAAAAAATATGTCTACAATACGGTAAATTGTAGGACAAATGAACTAGATGTTTCCACAGTCCTTATAATGCTCCACATGACATGAGCAGAGCTGTCAGTGGTCCTCATATCTCTACATGAACCACATGGGCTGTGATACCATGTGATTGTAGAGGCGAATGATAGAAAGATCATGTGCAGGCCCCATTGTGGAGCATATGCCACATGCATGCTATAAAGACTTTTTCATTAGGTTGCAGATTTATAATAATGGCCTTTAAAAGAAACAAAGTAAATAATATGAAGGATAAAGTAAACAACATGAAAGACTCTGCTACAACAAACTAATGTACTATCTTTAACACCACTTGTTTTGGTTGCTGGACCAGACGTGAACAACATAATTCCTTATTTTCCACTTCTTCCAAAAAAATCAAAATTGATTGCAATTTGAGCCAAAACAATGCAAACCTACAGTAGCATCCCTATAAGCCAAACAATCCAAATCCTTTTAACAAATAGATATCTGACAAAAAAAGAAAAAAGAAAGAGGGCTGCAGTTTCTCTTACGATTTGTCTTAAACAGTGTTGAGAAGCTAAACCTGCGATAGGAAAGAAAAGGAACAAAATTAGGACTCCATATAAAAAAAAAACTGAAATTTTTCATAATACAAGTGGAGGTTTTCAAATTCCTTGGGCCAGGCCCCCTATTTACTCCCCTGGTGTGAAAGGAAAAAGTAGATATAAGCATTTCTTGTTACCAATAAAAAAAAAAAAAAAAAACTATAGAATATCAACCAAAGATATAATATGCAACCCCAATATAGTTGGGATAAGCTATGATGCACGGATACTTCAAAGTGGGCAACGCATCGTGTCGTATCGTATCCGATACTTCACTTTTATGTGTAAAATCCGTGTCTTTGCCATGTCCACGGCGTATCCCTGCCGTATCCATGCCGTGTCTGGGCATCATAGGGGATAAGGCTTTGATGATATGATGAGTGCAGAAATTTCTCAAACTCAGCCATAAAACTAGATAAAATCAATTTGTTTCAAGTGGATAATAAAATGGATCAACGTTAACATAAAGAAAAACTCTAACAACCCAAGTAAGTTTGTTCTACTCTAGTGAACTGAGAAATATTTCAAAGTTACAAGAGGCTTACAGCAATATAGTAATGAGTTGTCGCCTAGGTGGGCCACGGAAATCATCGTTTATTCGATGCTCAAGAATCCAAATGACAAATCCAACCAAGAAGAAAAATGCTCCAGTTACACTCCACATTTGCATTGTAAAAGGCCTTAGAAAAACCCATGCACTTGATTTCATACTTTTAACAGGAGCTACTATGACAAGACCAGTAGCAATATATGGCTGAGTAAAATCCACCAATTTTGTCCTGTTTGTGACAATGGCGATATCCCCGACGGCTGCATCAAACACCTGAAGTAAAAATAAATCTTAAGTAAAATTAATCCATGCCACACTTCCAAAAGAATTGTCTTTTTTTATTAAAGTATCATAATAAAAAAGTTGTGAAAGTCGTGCTTACATTTTCTTCAACCTTCTTCACAAAATCATAGTAATTGGGATTGGACTGTCCATCCCCAAAAAGCACAAAATTGAATACAACTTCATAGGGAATCAATTCCTTTGCAGCATAAAACACATCAATACAGTACCCTTCTATCTTACCGGTGTTATTGTTTTCATTCACAAATTCAACAAAGCTAGTTCTTTTCGGCACACCAATCTTTAATGGCCTCTCTTTGTTTCCATTCACCCAACCACGTGGCTTCTCTTTCTTTCCACCAGGCCATATAACACTACCCAGTTGCTGAGTCTCACTGAAATTCTGCTGCCGTATACCATAAAATGTTTCAGGTGACAGAACAGACAATTGCGAATAATTTGACCAGTAGCCAACAGTACGCAGTTCTGTGCCATCGACATTAATAATTTCATAAGTACCATTCAGGAGATCTCGACTTGATGGATCAAATTGGATTGGACCTGTTAAACCTGTGAACTTTGTCTCCAATAATTTAGTTCGTAAAAGTTGCCCACCATCAAAGACTTTGAGCTTGCCTAGATGCAGCATTGCCCCATTCATATCATGTATCTTGTCATCAGAAGAAAATGAAATATTCTCAGATTCATTAAGAAACTCATTGATGGCATATGCAACCGTCCAGACCGTATCATATGCATAAAGCCCATATGCATTCAATTCAAAACTTGCAGTCCCTTCTCTACGAAATTCCTTCCATCTAGACACAAAATCATTTTTCTGATGTGAATTGGGGGTGTGTTGCCGGAATCCGACTACACCCAGCAGGGAATTAAGCAAATGACGGTCGGAGGAACCCAGTGAATCTAAAGTAGCAGAAAGCCAATCGGTTGCCAGCCATACATATTCATCAGCCATCATCTGAAGATCTTGAGCTATCGATAAAATCACAAGCCCGATGCCTGGATTAACATGTATGACATAAACTCGTGTACCAAGTGATTTAGTTTTATCCAATATATCTGAGATGTTTCTACGATTAGCTCCAGTGGGTAAAGCAAATTTATAAACCTTTGACATTTTCTTAGAGAGCTCATCTTCTAAGAAGGATATTCCGTTCCGTCCATGATCGTCATCCACAAAAATAGCAATGACCTGTCTCCACTGATAGAAACTAATCAAATCTGCCATTGCAGTCATTTGGTAAGAATCACTAAGTGTTGAGCGGAGGAAAAAGGGGAACTGAAGTGAGGAGAGTGTTGGATCAGTGGCAGAAAATGAAACAAGCGGCACCTGGAGTCCACTGGAAATGAAAGAAATCATGTGAGCTATCGTGGAGGATAGAGGCCCAATTATGACCACCGTGCCTTTGTCGAGTAGCCTAAAAGCTGCAGAGAGACAATTCAAACCTTCAGAATATTGAGTTTCTCAACTACAGAGTTCGGCTTTCATTTTAGCAGAACGAGAGCCCTGGTCCACCTATTTATCAATCAAAACCGCTAACACATACTTCCCCATGTATTGTCATATGCCCGTACTTTTACCCTCATCTGACTGACATGCACAATTGGAATAGCAAAAGCTCAAAGACTTATAAAACTTCTGAAGTTTTGGCCCATCAAATTACAAGTCGTCATAATCCAAGGGCCTAAACCACATAAAAGGATATTTAATCCCAAACTAGCCACATGAGGAGCATCCATCCAGGTGGACCCACAAGTGGATCACGTTCAGCTAAAATGAGATCCAATCACCCAGTTACTGCACAAAATAAGCTGTTGATGTCACACTAATTAGTTTTATTACTTCAAGAAGATAAAATGAAATTTTGTTAAACTTACTAAAATGACAAGTGAAATTCAGAAAAGATGTATCAGCAGTATTTTAGTTATTAGCTAATACTTTCATGTACAAAATTGAAAGTTACATAAGAAGTTGTTATGTGGAACTAAGAAGAAAGACTCAGTCTCCAGAGAGTAATTATTATTCAGTAACTGAAAGGAAGAACCTGTTTCAATAGCAGGTATGACCTAATCCTACTGCCTGCCAAGGGTAGACCAGCCAATTGGGTCATCAGGCTGGGGTATCATGGATTGTTGAGAACTATGGAGCTTAAATCCCAGTACATGTCGTCAGTAAATTCAGGTGTAAGCCCCTGCTATAACTATCAGGTCATTGGGCCTGGGGTTTCATGGCTCTGTTGAGAACTATGGAGGTTAAATTCTGGTACATGTGGTCTGTAAATCCAGGTGTAAGCCCATGCTGTAATCAGGCCAGGGAGGGCTCAGGATCATTGTTCTACCGTGTTGATTCATGAAGGATCAAGTTCATGCCATGCTAACAGCAATGACTGTTAAAAGAATATAAAAATTTATAATACAAATGAAAAATGAAGGCATAGTTATAATTATAGAAAGTTATAATTATAGAATTTACATGGATACAAATCGAAAATCATGCCAAGCTTGGGACTCGCTGTTCTTAATGGGGTGGACAGGCTTAGGAAACCTACTGACAGGCTCATATCAGGCTCCAGCCCCAAGTTTGGGGTTACCAAGGCAGTGACATAGCCCAGACCTTACTGATGAAATCATATGTAGTGATGAAAACTGATGGAGGTCCAATGGTCCCCCAACCTTTACCTGACCCAACCCAAAAGAATGGGTGAACACAGCTTGGCATGAGAAACATTTGCAAGTAGGCCCAATCAATAACAACATTCAATTTTTTTTATGTTAGGACTGTTTATTTAAGTCACGAATACAAGTGGTAAAGGAGTAGGAATATGATTAGACCAAGATTAGAATATTAGGTTTTCTAGAAGTTGGAGTTTATCTTTTTTACGGTTGCAGATTGATTCGGATTTAAATTATGTCTAAGATTTGACAGGTTTTTCTTTCTGTTTATCAAGATTAGTAAATAAATGGAAGAGGTAGAGAGATTTTTTTTAGAAGTCATTTTAGTTATGAGTTAGTTTTCTTTATGAAGAATTTCAGTCCTTTCTGTGTAAAACTAAGGTGAGATCCTTCATACCCCTGCATCCAATCCGATCCAAGGGCTGACATGAGGACCTTAATCTTTCTTGTTGCATAAAAAATAATCAAGTTCAGGGAACTTAAGTTAAAACAGTTCTTCAACACTCCTCTCAGCTGAGGCATAGATGTCAATCAAGCGCAGCTTGTCCAAAATGCATCCCCATCTGATGTCAAGGAAGGGCTTCAATGTGAACTTCCACAATCTGGCCCTGAAGCTGAAAAGTGGTGTGTAAATATGCCCCTTAATAATATCTTCTTTGAAATCATCGAAATATACTTGTCCAGAAGAGCATGGTTTTCTTTGCATGCCCAATAGACAGCAATCAAGCAGTGAATTGATTTCATCACATGACAAATAAACAGCTCACATGTTCATTTTCCCACATGTTGGTCTGTGGGTTTGGAAGTACTTGATCTTGCTTCTAAAGTTCAAGAGCTGGTTTATGTGCCTGAGTCAGCTACATAAGAGACCCAATCACTGTAGAGTGAGTGCAACTTAGTATTTTTCATTGAAATATACAGATCTGTGTATGGCACAATATTTCTACAAATATTAGAACACTTTGTAGCTACTATTACGATTTGGAATTAATTTGTTACAATTGGTTGCTTTGTTTGGGTGCTTATATTTAAAGCCTATGATGCCCAAATACGGCAGGGACACGCCATAGACATGGCGGGGACACTGATTTTACATGTAAAAAGTGAAGTATCGGATACGATACGTTGCCCATTTTGAAGTATCCGTGCATCACAATTTAAAGCTATTTGCTGCCGTAATTTCTTAATGATTTAGTCTATCATGGCCTTTGGATCTGAATGGATCTGAATGAAGAAAGAATGCCTTTCTTCATTTATTTTTTTTAGATATTTTTTGGTTGGTGGAACGGTTGTACCATTGTTCTATTCTTGGTGTAATTGTTGGAATTCATTACCGGTTCAAGTATTGTAATTCAGGTTACATCAAAATGGTATCAAAGCATCCTGACATTTTTTGTCATAAACAAATTTTATTACTCTCGCCAAAAATGCTTTTGCCGCAAAATGTTAGACTTGGCATGGACTATTTCCTTGCACTCTGTTTCAGAAGTTGACGTTGGTACAACAGTTTTGCTTCATTTTCCACATAACCAGATTTCTAGCAACAAAATTACATTACAATGCCCTATAGAAGAACCCCTATCTATAGACCCAATCTAGTTGGCCTCAGAATAACTAGTGATATCAAGATTAACCTTACAACAAAATGGAATACTTTTTGCCAGGAAAGCCCTTAATGTACCTCAGTGCTACAATGGATACATGGATACGGCAAGGACATGGATTTTACATATAAAAAGTGAAGTATTGGATTCGATACGACATGGGACGTTACCTATATTGATGTATCTAGGTATCATAGCCTCAGTGTATGCTTCACCACCTCAAGATGTTCAGACCTTAGCAATTCATATATTGACTGACCATGCTCACTACTTGAGATAATCAGGAGTAGAAATAGTGAGGTCAATGAGTATGCCCACTATTCTCTCATAAAATCTGGATCTCTATCACTATTTGGCAACTTGTGGTTAATTTTCAAAGGAGTCTTCATATGCTTGGTAGTGTGGCTCTTGGCCCATGGCCTCTTGGTAGTGTGGCTCTTGGCCCATGGCCCATCCAAAGCCATCCACAATGGAGGCCAAAGGAGTGGGCTTAAGTTGGGCCTCATGAAGAAAAAGCATTTGCATTCCCTAAAACAAGAGAATATGTTATTTCTTAAGGCAATAAGTTCCCTACGGGTAGCAACCACTAGTATAGATTAGAGCTTATCTATGATTGCTTAGTAGTCTAGTTTGAGTTTATATTAGATTTAGGGTCTAGATTAGTTTTCATTAGGGTAGTCTTATTTGTTGGAACATATTTAATATATATATATATATATATATTGGGTTTGCTTTTGCTTCAAAGGTCTTGGATGCGTTAGCAATGCAAAGGTTTGCAAGAACCTGAATCTTGCTTGGAGTTTTACCAAGAACAGGGTATGATTCGGTCCCTAATTTAAGGGTTTTTTATTATTATTATAATCAATCAGATTAGGGTTTCATCCGGCCACATGCCTACAACCTCAATTAGTAAAATTCAACAAACTGCTTGATGACTGATGAGTCAAATAGATGGCAACAAGGTATTGAACCATGTCGCAACTTAGAGAGGCGTCATTTACTCATTGATGAATGACTGTCCTTAATAACAAAAGTAAAACATTAACAAGGTCCTAAAGATCCTAAATAAATGGACACTCATCAATTTTAGAATTATTTATGAGATAATTTAAGCAGGCTGAACTGTTGTTAATGAGGAGGGTCTTGGGCATAAAGGTGGGTACTTCCTATGCAATGGTCCTTATAAACTAAAGACCCCAGTAAGGATAAATATTGTAGCATAAATTGATGCAAAGTTTTGACACTGGATCATTCACTTCTCATCTGCACTACCTTAGATTTGTACCGCTGAACAAAAAAAAAATAATAAAACCACATACAGATTAGACAAGTGAAGTACCTCCAATGGATCCAATGAAAACATTGCAAATTGAGTCCTCCAATATTAAATTCAATTTGGTTCCGCCAAGAACACTTGAATTTGCATTGATGTCATTAACAGCCGCTTGTATCGCCACCTTCGCAACTCTCCCAATAGTTGAATCGTGAGTAAAAAGTGCACCAATATTAACAGTGGCAGGTCTTTCGCAATTAATGTAACCAGCCAGGCTTGAGATCAAAATCAGCGACAGAAGCAGACCAACACCCATGATTGAAACTTTAACAAATACAGGAAACCCAATTATATCATTCCAAGACCTGCCACTTTTATGTATAAAGCATAGGCTACTCTCCCGCCAAAGTTTCAGAAACTCGCATCATCTGCAGGTCTCCAAAAGACAGTAACTGAAGAAGAAAGCACATCCCAGATTAGAAATCATAAAGAGAGCAACATAGAACTGGATTTGCATCTAGTTATATTAATATCATGGGGCCCCCATAAGTCAAGGAATCTAAATATTCATAAACTATAGAAATTTCTCACTGACACGCGCATATTATCTGCTACAAAAACCAGCAATACAAACAGAAACATAAAAATCACAGGATCAGAAAGAAAGAAACATTACACAGTGA
The DNA here is from genome assembly GCA_003546025.1 of Camphora micrantha. Lineage (NCBI taxonomy): Eukaryota > Viridiplantae > Streptophyta > Magnoliopsida > Laurales > Lauraceae > Camphora > Camphora micrantha. The sequence continues at coordinate 11,895,862 of QPKB01000011.1, read as the reverse complement.
TAGAAAAATCACAAAAAAAAAAAAGATTCATAAAGCAAGTTGATTCCCGAGAAATTAAGGGTACCCATAACACACAGCTTCCATTCAAACCCAGGCAACAACCTTAATTTACGGTGTTCTTATGCAGCTACACCACAAAAATTACTAAAGAGAATGCATTTAGAAAACGACAGGATCCATACAGAGCCTTGCTTTTGCAAATGATGCACAAGAAACCCAATTCAGAATACAATTTACTTCACAAACACTCCTTTGAAAAAGGTCACTGAAAGACCAAGATATGAGGTACCCAATTGGTTTTTGCAGCTTTCTTTTGCAGCTATCGAAAGAAAATAAGCTTACCCAAGAAAAAGAAAAAAGGATTCCCTTACAACAACTCTATATAAAAGTTTAGAGGAAGACCAAGATAAGAAGACCCAATTCAATTTGCAGCTTTCGTTTGCATCTACCCAAAGAAAAGAAGCTTACAGAGAGAAAGATAAAAAGGTGCCCATAAATTAAAGGAGCTTCTGATTGAGATTGAGGCAAATGCTATGCAACCAACTGAGATTAAAGCTTGCTTTGGCAAATGGTGCCCAATGGAACCAATTCAAATGGAATCTTTCTTTTGTGTCTTTCCAAAGTGAGAGAATCTTACAAAGGAGAAGGGTGAGGGCATCAATTTTCTATCAAACAGACAGACCCATTTGAGAATGGAGCCTTCTTTTTCATGGTCCTTTGCAGATTTTGCTTGTTGTCACTGCAATCACCTCATTTAACTTTTAGCTTGAAAAAAAAACAGAGGGGGAGAGAGGAGTTGACTGGAGTCTAAAAGCTGGAAAAGATTGACCCCAAGTCTACGAAGACACCAAACTCCAAGAGTCTTTTGTTTTTTTTCTCCCCCTTCTTCTTCCTTTCATACTTCTCACAAGGGATTATTTGTTTACAAGAATTCCCGATCTTGACCAGCGGAATTCTCCAAATGCTGATCCCACTAAAATTTCAAAGGCCTCTTGCCTCTATCAGCATTTTGAAATGCTAAAAAAGTTGGAATTTTTGATAATTTACAATAAAATTTGAAAATTTGAAAATCTGCAATGAAATGTGGAGTTTTAAAAGGTTTTTTTTTTTTTTTTTTTTTCTATATGATCGCAGTTGGTCATCAATTTTTGTGCCTATTGAGCATAGCCGAGATATTTTCCTTAACGAGGGACATTCATATGCATCAATTAATCACCATATGATAAGGTACAAACTTGATGAAGTCCACATGGGGCCCCATTGCACACTGGACTAAGAGGGGATGAAAATAAATATCTTGGATAGAGTCATATATCAAGTTTGGAGTCAATCTCATGCTCTAACACCTTCATCCGTGACCCACATGTTTAATGACTTTATATTATAAAAAAGTTTGGACCATCGATCCAATGATTTAATCCATTTGAATAAGTGAAAGCTCAAAAGATGTAGAGTAATTTAAGGAATCTCATGTGTATGGATGGTTCAAATGGATCATCAAGTTGGCTCGTCTATGTTCTCCTTACCATAATATGGAGAGGGATAGATAGATGTACATGAGAATTAATGTATTTCGGATTACCCCATTTTTGCGATTTCAAAAGGCTTTATTGAATTATAAAAAATTGACATTGAAATACTTTATTGAATTTATGCGATATCATATAAGGGAAATATTCAAGTGAGAACTAGTTCTCACATATTATATGAAAACTTTTTTGTGGGGCCCAACTATCAACCGATCAATAAAAATTTTTGCAATCACACATTAAGGGTGCGTTTGGCATCGTGCCAATTGGATGTTCTCATGTTCCCATGAGATAAGGGTATTGAAAACATGTTTGGTATGTATAAATGTTTGTTCTGAATTTTGTTCTCATGAGAAGGAATCTCAAAATTTTAACCCGCCAGCATATGAATGTTGGAATAAAAAAACTTTATTTTTTTTTAAGAAACAACTTGCTGGCACAATTGTTTCTTTCTTATCTCTTGCCTTTTAAGAATATCATTTGAAGATTTTAAATCCTCTCACTTATCCTAAATGTAGGCCCCACGTTCACAATCCCAAAGAAGGTGGCCCCACTTTATAATTCCTAGAGGTGGGTCACATGGTCACAATCACAAAAGGTGAGCCCCTATTATAATTCTATAATGGTGGGACCATATTATAAATTGTTTATAAAGGTAGGCATCATGTTGTAATTTCTCGAGGTGGGTCCCGTGTCCACAATCACATTTTAATGGTGGCCCCATGTTCGGATTTCTAAATGTGGGTACCACATTGTAATTTTTTAAATGTGGGTCCCGTGTTCACAATTAACAAAAAGTATGACCCCACATTTTAATGATGGCCCCATGTTCGGATTTCTAAATGTAGATACCACTTTGTAAGTTTTTTAAAAGTGGGCCCCGTTTTAACAATTAACAAAAAGTATGGCCCCACATTATAATTCCTATAAAGGGGCCCACATTGTAGATTTTATAAATGTGCTACCCCCCTGTTCTAATTTTTAAAGGTGGGCACCACATTCTAATTTCTAAAGGTGGGCCTTGTGTCTCCAATTACAAAAAATGTGGCTCCACTTTGTAATTCATAAATATGGGTCACATGGTCTCGTTTACAAAAGATGGACCCACATTGTAAATCTTATGAATGTGAGCCGATTTTCGAAATTCTAAAAGTGGATCCCATTTTACATTTACAAAAAGTTGGCCAAATTATAATTCCCATAAAGGTGGGCCCACATTATAAATCCAATGGATATGGGTTCCATGTTCTACTTTTTAAAGGCGAGTACCACGTTGTAACTTCTATAGGTGGGTCTCATATATGATAATAATAGTTATTATATAAATAATAAAAGGTGGGGTCCCACATTGTAAATCCTATGTTTGCTCCTTGGAGCAAAACTTTTATAATGTTAGCAAACAAGTTACGTACGACATATTTTTAGTTGAGTAATTTAATATAATATTACTAAATAAGTTCTGCAGAGTATAGGCTCGGCATAACTTGATCTCAGCACAACCTATCCAAGCACAAAATTTGGAACAACACGAGAACGATGCCAAACAGGCCCTAAAAGTCTTGGGATCTCGCAAAAATGAATAACGCGGAGAACATTGGCAAATATCGTGACTATGGTAGTCACGGGGCATGATTATAATGGATTCTTTTATTTTTAAAATGGGAACGGAATAGCTTTCACATCACATCATAAATTCAACCGCTCCCTTGTTTCTAAGAACATGTCCTCCCAATGGCGGACTTACATAGAGGTGACGCCGCCCTAGGTCAATTTTAGAATTGACCTAGATTTCAATGTACCTAGACCTCTCCTTTTATATAACTAATAAACAATCGCCCCACATCTAAATCATGCGATTGCCCCATGTCACAAAACTTTGGTGAAAAGACTCTTTTTCTCTTTTGATGTTGTTACACCCCAGCCCAATTTAATCTTGATTAGTGCTAATATATTGTGTTTTAATTACATAAATTATGTTTAATTGTTTAATTACGGTGATTAGTGTTTATTGGTCCTTATAGCCTAAATAGATAAATCTTGAACCTTATAGAGGTGAGCGAGGACCGAGTTAACTCAATTGAATTGAGTCAAAGGTTTTTTCGTAATTATGGATTTTCGCATTTTGCATCATTTGTACGTCATTTTAGCATCATTGCGTGTATTTTGTTGAATGCGTCGATTTTCGTATTTAACCCTATTTCAATTGAGCAACCGATGAATAAATGGACCCTCAATTGACCCAAAATGAAAATAATCTCTTTCTATGGACTTTCTTGCAAAAATTGACACTTTAACCTTTATATATATACATGACTCTATCTTTTCCCTTCCTTCTCATTCCCTTTTTCCTTTCTCTACTCTACTTCTTCCTCTCCTCCTCCACTTCTTCTTCAATCACTATTAGAGTGAGAGCAAGGGCCTTGAGAGCTAGAGAGCCTTCACCATCATCACCTTCTTCATCTTCTCCACTCTTTCTTATTTCGTTTTGCCAAAAACCCATCTCCTCCATTCTTTTCTCTTTCCAAACTAAGGTTACTTGTCAAGGTAAGAACCAAAGACCTTCTTCTTGTGATTTAGAAGTGTATTAGAGTCAAAGAACTCTTGGACATTCATACATGCATTTTCATATAGTTTTTCCATGTGTATATATGTGGTTTTTGATGATTTGGGGATTTTTGGGTTTCTTGAATCAAGAGTGAAGTAAAGTTTTGAAAAACTCATTTAAGGCAAGTATAAGCAATAGTTGAGATTTACATATTGTTATTTTTCATTGAATCTATGAATAGTTCTATTCAATGTTTATATCTTCTAATAAATGAGTGGTTGAATGGATTTATGGTTTATAAATGATTGAATGAATGAAGGGATACTATGACTTGAAAAGGAGGGCAATGAGGCTCTATTTTTTGCAGATATGAAGTGAAAGGAGGTTTTAAAATGAGGGAAGAAGAAACGAATTCTGAATTTTGAATTCCAGAATTCTGGACACTTCGCTCGAGCGAACTGCCTTCTAAAGCTAGGGTCGAGCGAATAAAGAGGTCGCTCGATCGACCAACTCTCTGGATGGGTCCGCTCAAGCAACCATCTTCCTAGAATCCTCGCTTAAGCGAACGAAGTGTAGCGCACGAGTGACCTACCTTCTGGATTGGGTCCGCTCGAGCAAACTTGATACTGTAACCGGGCCCCGTTTTGACCTAAGTTTGGGTGAATTATCACCCTTAATCTATCTTAACCCATCTTAATTATCCCAAATTGGTAGTTAAGGTGCTCACCCCTATTCCATAGGAAATTAGGAAACTTTGAGACTTTATGACCTTAAAAAGGAACCATTAACCCTATTAAATTAGACCAATGGATATTCTTAGTCTAATACTATGCCATGAGGGATAATTTGGAACTTCAATGTACCTCTCATAATTATCGACACCTAAGAGAGCTGAGCTTCCAAACTTACCCTATATTGGACAATAAAAGACTAAATATAATAATTTAGTGATGGTTCGTAAACTACCTCTATTTCCTTTGAGTTATTGCATTTCATATTGGAGTATAAATTTCTTGTTGACAATCAATTCTGATATGCAGACTTGTTATATCACTATTGTTTATTGAGATTCAATTGTTACATTAATTCATATTGTCAGTATTACGTATCAAAATTCATAATTCATTGGAAATATAGGATTGAGTAAGTATTTGTGATAAAGTGATTGATATTTGAATTGAGTATTGATAAATGAATACAAACTTACTTAAATTCAGTTATTCTTCGATTATTATTTGATTCGATAGAGTCGGCACTACTTAGTTTCGACTTTGTGATACTCGACGGGGTTAAATTCGGTTTAGTTATTCGAAGACTACTGCAGTAATTCAATTAGAGCACCGGAACTCCAAACCCGGATAGCCAGTTAGCTTTTGGCTGAGCAACTAGTGACATCCCAACTAGATTTGCTCTCATTGAGAGGATGAGCTTAAAGTAGTAGCCAATTTATATGTTTTCATTATACTTGATTTGCAATGCATGAATTAAATTACTTTTGCACAACCTGTCTAGTTTATATGTATTATAGATCTCTGATAATTTCTCTATCTTGAATTCAAGATTGATAAATTATATCATTATTATTGCCTATACTTGCTCATTCGTCGTATTGATAATACTACTATTGGTGTCACAGTCACAGGTTCAGTCCCCGGTCCTCAAGAGACCAAGAAGGGAGAGAAGGTTACCTCAAAGGTACCTTCAAGATTAGAAGAATAGCCTGAGCCTGAGGCCAAATAGATCTATCTTTCTAGAGAACGAAACCACCTTTTGGAGAACTTTTGAGAGTATGGCTAGCCCCCTTTTATGTGGGCCAAACTTAGGTTTAATTATTTTTTTGTTTATACTTTTGGTAGTGATATTGTATAGGGTTCCTTTGTTAAACAATGTATATAATTGTATAATTATTTTGTATTAAACTTGAAATATTACATAGACTGAATGGGAAGTTGATACCTCACAAGAATGGATTACAGCTTCCGCTAATGTTAATTGCCTTAATGCGTTTTAGTGAGTTCTAACTCAAGAGTTTGGAAGGTTGTTTTCTCTCCTTTGTATGTTGTAAATGGCTCGAGATAGGTACAACACACGGGAGTACGTGTGACACATCTCGGGGATTACCCTAGGCCAGGGTGATTCAGGACCGGGATGTGACAGATGTATTCTTCCCCATCGAAAGCACTGAATCCTCTTCGCGGCATTCTCTTTCGACATCTTCTCTTTACTAAGAGTCCAAAATCCATTTCACATTGATTGAGCTTCTCGCCGTTGGTCCTCTCATGGTTAGTTTCTTTCTATCACCAAATAACCCTAAATAAATTAAGTAATCTCCCCCATCGTTGAGATGCATATCTACAAGTCCGAAGATGACTAAATCACCATTGGACACACTTTGATCTTCAATTTATACATAAATTAGGTCTTATAGTTCATATGTTTGGATAACTTGAGTTACATTTAAGTGGCGATTTTTCTTCTTTGCCATTAGCCCATGACCAACTATAGGAAATTATTTTTATAGCTAAGGTAAGTGCAGACAATCAAATTCCTTAGATCCAAATAAAATCCCTTTGTGAATCTAAATAGGGTAATTGGGTGCTCACCCAAATTATCGTCTCAGGCATCCAAATGCCTAGGATTAAATGAAATGTTATCTTAGGCTGTTTTGATGTTGATGAATTGATGATCACCTGAATTTGGGAGAGGAAGTGGGAAGAACCTTCAATTGGACAGGAGATCTGAGTATGAGAATTTATTATTATTTTTTTATCTATTTAGCTGCAATATATATTTTTTTTCTTTTGATATTATTAACATGAAAAAATTGAACAAAGTCGAGCAAAAATTTAACTCCACCCAAACAAAAATCCTGGGTCTACAGAACCTTACAAACTTTCTGTTTGATATATTCAGAGATTTTTTTTTCCTAGGAAGATTAATACTGTGAGTATGATGACCCATGGGAGCACCTCTCAAGTGATGACTCTCACAAATCTCCATTGTCTTTTGCTCCCTGTCCAGTGGATCCAACTATGGATGGGCCATTATAAAGAAAATAAAAATAAAAAGAGGTGGTGCAACTATTTTATCATGGCCCACGAATGGATGGCTCAAACATGACTATTGCTGAAAATAAATGATTGAAGGGTTCAGATCATTTGATCCTGGCATTTCTACACCCTGGCCCTACATGAGATGAGCATTATGATTAAAAGAGGGTGCAGTATATTGCAGTTGCCCATGGTGCTGATCAATTGGCACATAAATTTAAACTGCTCACACGAGTTACCAGACCATTTTGGAAAGACACTTTCTTTAAGCACGTGATATGCGTTGGAGACATGTGGGGCCAGTCCAATTATTTATTTATGTGCAGACCGTGCAGTCAGTATCTCTTAAAAGCCAAAACGATAAGAGAACGAAAAAGTCAACAAAAATCCCGAAATCTGACACGGCTCGCATGGGAGCCGAGGCTATGTAGCACGGCTGTAAGAGAACCTTGGTAATTTTATTTTATTTATAAAATAAAGTGCAGTACAGTATTAAATTGAGAGGAAAAATTTCTTCCATAGAAGAATTACTTTTCGAAGAAAAAATAATAACGGGGGCAAATTTTAGGGTATTTTTTGTAATTAATTCTAGCATTTTGTAAGAAAAGTTGAGACTTCCTCGCAGGTGTTCGTATTATTTTTTGGGAAAGTTTTCAAATTAGGCCTTGAGGCTTTACCTTATTTACAAACAAAAAGATATAAGTTTTTAAAGTTTTTAAAGTAGGATCTAAGTTTTTGTAGTAAGTTTTCAATCAAGGACGTCCAGTCATTTAAAGATTTCTTTTATGAGGACTTTCTCCACCAATTTTTTTAAAATATTGAAATTGCTCTTTATTTAAAGCTATGTCACACTTTCTACAGTCAGTACATACCTCTAATGGCCATGGAGACGCTGGTTTCCATCGATTATTGTGAAGACGCCAATAAAGGGAAGTAAATAAAGATGGAGGAAGTTAGAGAGGGTTTTATTTCAATGAAGGGTAATTTGGATATTTTTAAAAAAATACTGAGGGAAAAGGTGACCAAAAAACATCTTTTAAATGGCCGGATGTCCTTGATTTAAAATTTATAGAAAAACTTAGGCACTAATTTGAAAACTTTTGAAACCTATGTCCTTTTTTGGAATAAGGCAAAAAATTCAGTCCTTATTTGGAGCTTTTCCTTTCTTACTAAAATGCTTTTAATTGGTTTTTTTATATGATTTTAAAAATTGGATGGTGATAGGGCAACGAATGTCTTTCTTTCTCAAATGAAGAAGCGAGCCAATAATAGATTGTGGTTCGAGTAAAATACAAAAACAAAACAAGACAGGTAAGAAAATTGAGGCATGCTTATATAAAGCCACTTTAGATGATTATATTTAACATATTTAAATGATTATAATAATCTAAAAATCTAAAGCCAGTTTAAATGATTAAATGCTTATATAAGGTATGCTTATATTATAAATTAAATTTTATTATAATATGAGTTGGCCCAGCCATAAAAAAAATTAAGATCGAATAGAAGATATAATAAAAAAAATTCATATCGCATATGGCATACTTGATTCCATACTTTTCAATTGAACAAGAGATTTTTTTCCCCCTATTTTTGGTTGTTTCTATTTACTCCTGGGCCCGTAGGGATTAGTACGGCCTAAATGGTTGGGACATCCTCCATTATAAAACTAAAAATAATAATAATAAATGGTTCAAACACACCTTGAGCATTTTTTTCAATTTGAGTCCTTCAAGTTTTTTGGGACCAAGTCTCATATCTGCAAAATAAAAAATTCTTTTTAGAGGGTTTTTCGACAATTTTTATTAAAGCCAATATAGTGGGTTAGATGTCGAATCAAACCTCATACTCAAACTCATTTTCTTCCCTTGAATCCAGCCCTATTTTAAAATTAAAAACATAATAAAAAAAATTCATATCTCATAGTTAATTCTACTCTTTTCAATTGAACGACATTTTTTTCCCCTTTTTGGTTGTTTCTATTTGCATTGGTGCTACGAACCTAACTCGAAAAAGATTTTCCCACTTTGAGTCCTTCATGCTTTTGGGACCGATTTTCATCTCTACAAAAGAAACATGCTAGTTATTTCAAACAGGCATTGGTTATAGCATTGTCCATGTCGCCAGGGATGCTTTTGTAAATATAAACATTTAAAGTGGCGTTTCTGTAAGCACATATCAATTGTTTTTTTTATTATAAAGAGCTTTTTATATATACACCCCCTAAGGTTTGTAGGATTTGTATATAGGCCCTTGACGTTTTAGTATTTGTAAATAGGCCCCTCCTTTTCCTTTTTAATACCTTCCATGTCCCTAAAATCAATATTTCTAACAAGAATGGGCACCACCATGAGATTTTTGTTAGAATTTTATATAAATGACAGCTTTGCCCTTACATCCATAAAACAAAAATGAGTACATTATTATTAACAAAAATATCATTATTTTATCTCAAGTCCCAATTATTTCTCTCAATATCTCTCTCATGCACATGATCGGGGGTGGACCCAGGTACATGGGTTTGGGGACTGGAGTCCCCACCATGGTTTAAAATCGCGGTTCGCGATTATCGCATCGTGGTTCGCGGTTATCGCGGTTCGCGGTCATCGCATCGCGGTTCGCGGTCGTCGTGGTCTATCGCTGAGCGTATTTTTATTTGACCAAAAAAAAATCAGAAAAAATATCCAAAAAATTCAAAATATTATAAAATGATAGAAAACAATGTTTATTTTCATTAGTGTACACTTTAAAGCAAAATAACGGTCCCTTCAAGTTATAACATCCTGTATCATGACTGTATCGCTGTATATACTAAAATAAGCTGAAATGTCATAAATTTTACATAATGTAACCATAATTTTGGACAAACTAATAATGTTAAACATTTAAAATCTATAATCTAGCAATAATACTAATAGAGTTAGTCCATGTGCAATACTCAACTCAATAACTCAATCATCAAGGTATACTCGCCTTCAAGTTTCAAGTTTAAAGTAACATTTTACCACATCAAAATGAATTAACTTGCTAACCTAAAGTAGTGGAGTTTGGACAATAGTAACTTACCTTGGCTTGATTTTTAGGACAATAAAAGTATTTAACTTAATAAAAGACTTAGATAGATATATTTTATACAAACTTTCAAACAAAAAAAATTTGTATTTAAATAAATAAATTTGAAAAAAAAATATACAAAAGTGCTAAAATCTACAATATAGTGCTCCAAGACTCTACATCTAACAATCCTCAAGCATTTCTAAGCTATTTTGAGGTCCAATCTTGAAAAAAAAAACTTAAAAGTCACAAAAATCTTGCCAAATAATATCTCTCGACTTCCTTAATCTTTTCGGTGGAGAAATCCACCAAATTCTTGATAGAGTCGTGAGTTTTGGAGTTCGGAGATGTCACACATAGTGAGAGGAAGGCTTAGGCTCGGTTTGGAGAAGAAAAAAAAATTGAAAAATGAGTGAAAACACAACTCAAAAAAAAAAAAAAAAACAACTGTCAGCCGATATTTTGGCCGATATTTTCAAAATATCGGCCATTATAACGGTAACGGCCGATATTTTGAAAATAACGGCCATAATAGGCGTTATTTTGGCGATATTTTGCCCATAACGCTATCGTTACCCCACCCATATTTGATAAAAGTTTAAATCAATCCCCCACCCCCAATATTTCTTTACACGTGAAGTATAATCATGTATTTTAAAACTCTTATCAATCTAATGGTGGGTCATATATGGATTGGATAATTCATAACCAGTTATAAGTACAGGTGTTGATTGTTGTCATGATCGATTTGGATTTAATGAAATGAGCCATGTATTGATAAGAAAAGAATGAATTTATGTATGCTTATTCTCTTCCGCTAAGCCTGAGGATTTGGCTGAAGATAGATTGGAATGGAGAAACAAAATTCGTGTAGCCGACCCCAACATAGTTGAGACAAGACTTTGATGATGATGATGATGATGATGATGATTCTATCCCACCAAGTGCAATTGTTAATGTTACATGCTTTATAAATAAAATAAAATTGAGTCCAAGCTTTTGAAATTATGCACATAAGGATAAAAGAGATGGACAAAAGTATCATTTCGCTCTAAAAACCTATGGTTGGAAGACTATTGATTTTAGGGACATGGAAGGTATTAAAATGATGATGTAGGGGCCTATTTGCAAATACTAAAACCTCATAGGCCTATTTACAAATCCTATAAACCTTAGGGGGGAATATACAAAAAACTCTTATATAAAGCCACTTTAAATGATCATACTATAATAAAACTTAAGTAATTTTTAATAAAAAAAAGTAGGCCGTGTATTTTATTTTTTTAAGAAAAAGCTTGAGTGGGATAGTGTTCTTGCTTTTCCACTTGACACAAGCATAAGTGGGGCTAGACCATCTTAGATCCCATTTTTAAAAATTATCTTTGATAGAAGGCAAGTTAAGGAAACTTCCCTTTCTTTTGAACATGACTAGTGGTGGGTACGTGCGTTGCACGTAGTTGTAACTAAAATGATACATCACAAGAGCCTGCTGTAAGTGCATAAGTTCACGTGCACACTACCTGAACATGCCTAAGCCCGACTTAAATCAATCGATGCATATGAGTGTAATTTCAATAAAAAGATGTGTAGAACCCTTGCAATCCTTTCAATACATAGATAAAAAATAAAGATAAATAAAAATACCAGATATGAATTAGTTATCTATTTTCTTTATGGATATAACTAATGAAGAGAAAGATCTGCACGCCGAATTTGTGAGGAGAGAGAAATATAGATGTGAAAAAAAAAACATGAAATTGGCAAGCAAACTTCTTGTAACAAAAGAAAATTCACAAAATGCAAAACAACAAAATGGCAACAATTACAGAGGCTATAGAATTGACCTCAATTCTATGTAAAATGACACCTCAATTCCATGTGTAAATGATTTAGTTTATCTTTATTTGCTAGATGAAAAAAATAAGATCCATATAATAATAAAAAAGATAAATATATATCGATCATGCCAATGAATATATTAAAGTGATCCACACTCAGCAGGTATGTCCACCTTGTGAAAATAGAGATTATGGATGGAGGTTAGGTGCATCAAAGATTGCATGAAAATTGAAGAACCCGAGAACATCTCGACCAGATCAAAAAATTGAAAACAAAGATAACAACATCTTGACCAAATGCAAATGGCAAACATATGTAGAGTTTCAAAATTGATTGTATGGTCTAGAGATTTTTTTTCTCAGGATCTTTAATAAATGAGGAACCATATGATCAGATATTGGGGCCAAATGCAATCCTTGTTCTTTAGAATTGCCCAAAGGCCATAACACTGGTTAAAATAAATGCCAATTACGCTAGATTTTGGAACAAATGGGCCTTCGATTTCTACTTCCACGTAAAAGAATTGAAGCAAAAAAAAAAAAAAAATTTAAGTTGTGAGACCCCGACCCGAGAGGCCCAGATTAGTGTTTGAGCTGTGTTTAGCTCTAAGTGTGTTTTGTGGTTAAGTTGGGATTAGAATAGCTTTGTTATAGCTTTGGGATATTTTGAGTGTCTTGGTTTTAGTGTGGGGCCCTTTGGGGGTTCCCTGTTTATGGCTTTTCGTGTACTTGAGGTTTTATCTTGGTTTTCTCGATTTGTATTTTATCCCGATTTACTTGTTTTGTTAATACCTTCAACTTTCATGTTGATCCCGTTCCTGTCCCGAACCCCGAAACTTGATTTTTCTAGCTTCAAGGGCAAAATAGTCTTTTCACACTAAATCTGTATCGGATTATTGTTATTCCCGAAACCCGTGAAACATATACTTTTTGGAAACTAGATATTTCAACGATCATTTCTTCCTTCTTCGTCGATTTCATCCGAAGCCCCGAAAACCACTATTTCAGCCCAACTAGGTTACTAGATGGTGGAGCCCACTTGTGAAGTTTATAAAAGAAGACCCTTCTCCCTCATTCTCTCTTTTTCCAGCACAGCAACTGAACCTAGGGTTTCCTTTCTCTTCTTCTTGCTTCTCCATCATCAAGCATCACCCAAACTTGCACCATCATCTCAAAGGATTGCATTATCTTCTTCTCCATTGCAAGGGCTCTCCATTAGTACCATTTTTGGAGAAATCCCACCTCTCCAAGACCTTCTTTTGACTTGCTTTGCTCATTTGGAGAACCTATTGGTAAGATCTCTTCCTAATCTTCTAGATTCATGTTCTTATGGTCCTTGAGAAGCTCCATTTTCATTATTAGGAGCTCTCTCTTCTTATTGCTTGTTTTGACCCATTTTAGGGTTTGTTTTGGGGGTTTTTGTAGAGATTTTGTTCTTGGCTTGCAAGTGTGATTAGAGCTGGTTTTTCATTGATTAAAGACCCAAGGCAAGTGGATGATTTGATACTTTTACATTTGAATGAGATTTGATAAAATGCATTATGATTTCATCAAGTATTTTGTGATATTAATGGCTTGTTTAAACTTGAAATAAATGCACATTTGAGAGTCTTGATAGCTTGTTTTATCCATGTATTAGATTGCTAAACATGTTTGAAAGAATGTAGAAAGAAATGGAAGAAATGAAAAAGGCCACTGCACTGCTGTAACAGAACCTGGGTTCTGTTACGCAGTGTACGCGGTCGACCGGCCAAGAGGCGCGGTCGACCGGCGACACTGGAACAGGCCCCCCTGTTGGGCAACCTGCTGAACTGCGGGAGTCTCAGTTCTGCAGAGCACGCGGTCGACCGGCCTAGGGCGCGGTCGACCGGCGACACAGAGGTCAGGCTCTCTGACTATTCACCCATTTAATTTACAACTCCCGGTCGACCTGGCCCATGGCCGGTCGACCGAGCCCCTGTGTACGCGGTCGACTGGCCCAACTGGAAAACCTGCTGTAAAAGGGACTTTTGGCCCTTTGTTAGATGGACTTTAAACGGACTTTTGCCCTATGACTAGATGGACTTTAAGTGGAACTTAGTGACCCTTTTGTGAACCCGTTTGACTTCCTTTGAGGATGGTTGGACCGACATTTCCTCACGGTTAATCCGGTTGTATCGGTACTTAATCTAATTCAATCTTGAACGGTACGGAACGACGGGATATCCTTTCTTTTATCTAAACGCGAAATTGGTTTGTTTGGATATCGCGAATCCGTTTTCCTTTCGATGACTGAGTAGGTTGGAAGGTACTACTAGATTAACGTTGTGCTTAGGTTCCCCTCTCTATTATGTTTCGTTTATTTAAAATTCGATTAGGGTTTGAATCCCTAAGGTGCATAAAGAGCCCGGAATGTCTCTAAACTCAAGGAGTACCAAGTAATCATTACAATCGACATACGGGGTTCTTATTCACTTGATTTATATTGAATCCCGATAATAGCCCGAATTTCTCGAATTATGATTTGTCTTGAAACCCGATAATAACCCGAATTTCTCGAATTATGATTTGTCTTGAAACCCGATAATAACCCGAATTTCTCGAATTATGATTTGTCTTGAATCCCGATGATAGCCCGAATTTCTCGAATATTGATTTAGCCTTCCCGAAAGTATTGAAGTGTATTTTAGCATTTTGCTAGCCCGTTTATACATGCCCGAATGAAATGAAATTAGTGCTTTTGAGCACCCCGTCCCGCCCGTTTATTTAAGTGCATTACATATGATTTGTACATGTCTCGTTTTACATGATTTGACCTATGAGTCGGCACCACCAAGCTTGACTTTCCTTGCCGGTTTGATCCACCGACTTGGAGACCCTTCCCGTCCCGCCAGCTGCAGTTTGGATCCCGCTACCCGGTTATTATCGTGGTCTTGTCCCGATGCCGCAGATTGCTACTGTGGTCTCCGATGCCCGGTTCGCTACCGTGGTCATGTCCCGTATTGTATTATATTATGTATATGTTGCTTATGTTGCATCTCCTCACTTCGGTGACTGAGACAACATCCCGATATGCTCATGTCACTTCAGTGATAGAGGACTTAGCTATGTGTGGTTGCCATCTTGCTCGTTTTCCGTTTCCTTGGATACCGTACATGTTTTATATTGCATATGTATTTGGATAAATGATTTTCTCGTTTTATGAACTATTGTTTTGACATGTTTAAATGTTTTCCAAGGTATTTTCCTTATTGTTATGTCTTTTCACCCGTTTGCCAAACCGTCGTGTTTGACCCGCTATTTTGGTACTCAGGTTCAGTTTCCCCGCCCCGAGCTGAGAGTGTTGGCCGTGGAGCCATGAGTTGCAGGTTGTCTTGTCGGCTATGTCATGTAGACATTGTGCTTGACATCGGAGTTACGTCACATTTGGGTAGTGGATATTAGTTTGTATTGTTCGGCTTTTATTAGCCTTTCTTGGGATTGTAATTAATGCACATTGATACTTGTAACTTGAACATATTGGAAATGTAATATCCTGTTACTGTCAGCTCTGTATTTTATTTATGTTGGTTTATTCCAGTCTGATATGGTTCATAAAATGATGGCTTTATGCTAGGGGTTCTATGCGACGCGGAATCCGACGTTGTCCATGGACTCCGGGTCGCATTGCCACAAAAGCTTCCGCAGAAATATTCAGACAGTGTTGTGATTGTGGATCCTCACACACGCGGATCTTGGGAGAAAATTAATCATCCCTCACCTCCCCAAACTCTCCCGCGCCCCCTCGGTCGGGATCCGGGTATGGGGGCGTGACATAAGTCTATTAACCTGTGATCAAAGGTTCCTGTAAGATGTTTTCATCATCAAACACGTAGGCCCACCACGAATCTAGGCCATCAACTTGGATAGCCATGAAACCTATACAAATGAAAACCCAAATCAGAAAAGATTAATTTAGATTTTGCCTTACATCTGCCTTTGTGCACCTTTGAGCACCCACTCCTTGCAAACTTGTACAACTAAATGCCTTTACCCAAATGGCCCGAAAACACCAACATCTTTTTATTGACTATGCACCAACAAAATATATATATATATATACATATAGCGGGATCACCATAAATATGACCATCGAGAAATATCCTATTCAAAATAAAACTCCACTTGAGCTAATTGCGATGCAAATCAATCTTCTTTTCACGGAGAGATGTAAAGCGATTTTCAAGTCGACTCCCTAATGATCAACTCAAAAGCCAATTTCTCAACAGTAAAAATCTAGCAAGGAATATGAGAAGGGTTCTTGAGTGATCCACGTGGGTGGGCATCCATCCGTTTTGATTTGGCTGTGGAAATAAGGAGTCATAATGATTAGTGCAATAACTACAAAAACTAAATGAAAGGGAAGGCAGAGTTAAGAATGTGGTAATGGGGAGAGAGAGAAATGGGAAGTTGCAAGAAAACAGTTAGAGAGGGAAAGGAATGTGTAATGGTTGAGAGGTCAATATAAATTGAAAAGGTCAAAATCAATTAAAGCTAATTGGGACTGATTTCTCAATTGGAATCAGTCCCTTTCATATATATATATATATATATATAAATAAATAGATGCCACAGGCCTTTCCTTTCCATCTTTAGGCAATATTGTTAGTTCGAATGTCAAATAATGCAAAATATAACCCACTAAGTAGATAGGCCTCGCCCTAAGTGTTTTGATTGGGATGGTGCATCCGTGTAGGGAAGTCCTACTTTACAACGATTCTTTATGGGAATCCACCACTTGTGTAGAAGACGTTACAGAAGCGTTCTTTTTACACTTTAACCTTGCTAATGTCAAATGAAAAATTAATACCAATCAATTATTAGCAAATAGATTTTGAATCAGAATCTCTAGCAAATAATTTGGTAGCTTAAATGCATTTCATAGAATCTAATTAAAGTCACCAACACAACCATCTAATCACCTAATGATCTCATGAGTAATAAAAAAAGAAGTAGTGGAATTAGAGAAATAATCAAAATTATCAAAGTTGTACCCAATCACATAATGTGGAAACTGACCTTCATTTTCTTTCCAAGAAGCACTTCATTGGCATTATACCATTTAAACAAAAGTGGATTCTTGCTTGAAGGACCCTATAACAAAGAAGGAAAAATAAAAAGAAAGAACTAATCATATCAAAGAATTCCAAAATAACAAAGGAGAATCTAAGATGAAACATCAACGATGTCACATGAATAAAGGAATGTTAGGATGTTCTATGGTGTTTAGCGGAATGGATAAATTGAAGTTTTACCACTTTTAATTTTGATTGGCACCTAGTTGATGCAAATAAAATGGTAGATATTCCATCGTGCTATCAAATATCCGTAATATAATGGGGAAAAGCACTAAACAAATTAGAAAAAAAAAATGTAATTTCCATTTGGGGATGTCTAAGATCAAGGTAGTGTTAGGGTGTCCCCAAATATGAGCTACATTGGAAGCTTTACCCTCCAAATCACCAACAGTGACAATACGAAATTCAATGCTCATGAATTTGGTGGCATCAAAGATGAAGGTAGTGTTTGGGTCTTCACAAATTTGAGCTACAATGGAAGCTTCACCCTTGAAATCACCAGCAACGACAATCTGAAGTTTGATGCTGATGAAATTGGTGGATTACAATCAAATTCAATAATAATTGGTGTTTTTCCATGACACTACAAGATGCTCGTTCGGGGAAAGTGCACTACCGGACTTGGATTTTTCCAAAATGCCTAAGTGGGGGAGACCTAATTTACTAAGAACAATTTTCAAATATATAATCATAAGCTCTTGAAACTTCAAGTGGATAGATCATGAAATTCTTACCTTATATTTGATTTTGGGAATTGCCAGAGAGAACTCTCATTTCCATCCATTAAAAGAATTTTCATTGTAATCCGCAACTGGTTTTGCATTGCATGTTGGTGAACTTGAAGCAGTCTACATAAACAGATCACTCATAAAATAGGAAGTTAATACCCAAAGAGAATAGGTAAGTGGAAAACTTATAATAATGGATGGCATCAAGCCCAAACAAAGAAGCAACAATAAAAGAGCCTCCATGTCTATCTATGCAAAAATCCCATGCCATCTGATTATATATATATATATATATATATATAGGGAGATGCTCCTATGAGAGATATCCCTCACCTTATATTAGAGATATGAGTAGGGGCCCTCACATTTAAGTTGTTGGCATTGGATATGAATGTGAGGGCCCCCACCCTATCTCTCATATAAAGTGAGAGATATCTTTCATAGGAGCATCTCCCATATATATATATATACAGCTCTCCTAAGCTCAAGTTTAGGATAATGTAAGCTCAAGTGTGTCGTAGGGCCCATCTGGGGAACCACATGGGGATGGGGACGAGGGGATTTCAAGGACTCCCTAGGACCCTCTCCTTTATAAAAAAATCAGCCACAATCGTGATTTCTATCATCTCCATCTAGACCCCAAAAGTTTAACGGTCAATAGTCCATTCAGATCGGTATACAGTCGATCCAACGGTCCAGGAAATTCAGATCTAATCGAAATTTGGTAGACACGTACAATTCAAGGGGATCCTGTGTTTGGCCCATTTGGATAGACCAAGGGTGTCCCCCACAAGCATGAGCTTACGAAATTTTATCCAATCCAATCCCAATATCCTAAATGTGAGGGCCTACACCCTTTACTCTCACTGTACCATGAGAGTTACTCTCACAAGAGCGTTTCCCATTTATGAGAGAGGCAGAGAGAAGAACAAAACTAACAAAAATGTAAACATTTGAAATTTAGATCAAGTAAAATAAAACTAACAAAAATGTACCATTTCTTCATCTAACAAAACAACTTCCAAAAGAAAACTAATATTATTCAATCACATTTGAAATTTAGATCAAGAAAAAAAAAATCAAAATTGTTGGTTACAGTACAGAACGCTATCAAATCTATTTAAATTAAAACAATTGTACTCGATTGTTGAAGACTGCAATTGTGATTTGCGGAAGAGGAAGAGCAGGCGCTGTAGTAGATCTGTAGCCGAGGCACGTCTGAAGACGCTCTCTTTAGGACGAGTTCCGCCCCTTTGGATGAAATCCAGGTGCGACAAGTTATCTCAGCAGAACTGCCCCCAGGATACAACGGTTAACCTTCAAGTCCAATCGCACAACCAGCCTGAAGTGCAAACTCCCTTCTCGTTTGTTTGCTCAGAAGAAAAGCAGAGGAATAGAGAAAGAAAAACGTTTTTTTTTTTTTTGTTATATTAAACGATGATGGAGATACTCTATTATATACAGATACAGATCTGTTCCGTTGGGTATTTAATCCCTAACGTTAAAAACATTAAGGCCATATCAATCCCTAACGTTAAAATAACTCAACGTTAAAAAACGTTAAAATAACCCAACGTTCCAACGCAAAAATAAAATAATTTTATTTTATTGAAAAAAATGGCAAAAGGTATCAGTAGATGGGCCCCCTAAAGGCCACCTGGCCTGGATCTGCACCCCCCCTGCGCTCGATATACACGCAGGATGCGTGTCGCGGACGCATGCCCGGTTGAACGTTTTTCGGGCCAGCCACCCCGGGTCAAGCCCGACTCGCATGCGCGCATAGGGCCCATGGCAAAATGCTCCAAAAGTCTTTAAAAAGTATATGAATGAAAACACTTATAAAGCCTCTTTAAAAGTTGAGTTTTAACAATGTGGGATGGCTTGTTTTTCAACATCCTACACTACCCATAAAACAAAAGGGCAAAAAAGCAAAAAGACAAAAAACACTTTTTACAAAAAACACTTCTAGAATTTTTGAAACACACAAAAACCCAACAATCTCCCCTTTGTTTCAAAATATTCAATGAGCATCTCACTGGTAAGGTGACTACGTTTGAACCTCACCGTCATGACATAATTTCAAGCCTTTAGGAGTTGGAGTGAACAAAGTCTTGAACTTCAACTCTTTGTATTGGTTCAAAATTATAGCAAGATTTGATCTTGGAGTCAAAAGGTTAGCACTTTACGGCCATGTGCTATATCCCGGATTTCATGAGTGCTCTAGAGAATCTGCCCAAATTTTCATGGGAAGCGGCCCCACTTCCACACTCATATAGGTGAGTCTATCAAGAGTGCTCCTGTAGCTGTGCACCCCACCATATAGGCTATAGATCTCATTAAGGATTAAATCCAACCTCATTCGCTACAGGTAATGTACCAACCATCAAGTAATCTCATACAACATGGATGAGTTTAGAGTAAACATACTCTGCTTGTCAGTACTTCACATCATTTGGATAGCTTGTTTTTCCTATTGAACCTATTTCTCGGGATCTCCGGTCATTAGGTTAGATTCCCGCTATTGATAATTTATGGGCTTAAGACCCATCCCTTTCGTTGTTTCTTTTATTTTCTCCCTTGCAAGGCTTTTTGTTAAAGGATCTGCGAGATTATCTTTTGATCTCACATAATCAATTGAAATTACTCCTCCACCGAGTAATTGTCTCACATAGCTATGTTGTAGTCGGACTTGTCTAGACTTTCGATTATACGTGGCATTGTTTGCAGTAATAATTGCTGCAGTGTTATCACAATGAATAATAATAGGAGGAATTGGTTTAGTCCACAAAGGAATATCAAATAATAAATTTCTAATCCATTCAGATTCCATCGCTGCAGCTCCTAGAGCCAAGAACTCTGAATCTTTAGTGGAATGAGAAATTACAGTTTGTTTCTTTGATTTCCAAGATATTGCAGCACCTCCCAAAGTGAAAATATATCCACTTGTAGACTTAGAATCATCTAAGTCTGAATTCCAGTCAGCATCACTGTAACACTCAACTATAGGTAGATAACCAGAATAACACAATGCATAGTCCATAGTATTCTTTAAATACTTAAGTACTCTAGATACAACATTCCAATGTTCTATACCAGGGTTACTGGTATATCCACTCAATTTACTGACTGCATAAGCTATATCAGGACGAGTACAATTCATAGCATACATTAAGCTACCAATTACACTAGCATATTCAAGTTGAGATACACATTCGCCATCATTTTTCACTAATTTAATACTTGGATCATATGGAGTAGACACAGGTTTACAATCAAAATGATCATATTTTCTCAATATTTTTTCAATGTAATGTGATTGGGATAATTTAATTCCTGAATCATCTCTTATAATTTTAATTCCCAATATAACATTTGCTTCTCTCAAGTCTTTTATATCAAAGTTATGAGAGAGAAGATTCTTTGTTTCTTCTATGCTTTCCATATCAGATCCAAATATTAGTAAATCATCAACATATAGGCATATTATTATTGTTGAACAACCATTAGATTTAAAATAAATACATTTTTCAGCCTCATTTATTTTGAAGCCATTAGATAGAATTACCTCATCAAATTTCATATGCCACTGTTTATGTGCTTGTTTTAGCCCATATAAGGACTTTATTAATTTACACACCTTATGTTCTTGTCCTTTTATGACATAGCCTTCTGGTTGTTCCATATAAATTTCCTCTTCCAAATCTCTATTTAAAAAAGCAGTTTTTACATCCATTTGATGAATTATCAAATTATGAACAGCAAAAATAGCTATCAATATTCTAATAGAACTTATTTTAGATACAGGTGAATAAGTATCAAAGAAGTCTATTCCCTCTTTTTGTCTGAAGCCTTTGGCTACTAGCCTGGCTTTATATTTCTCTATTGACCCATCTGGCCTAAGTTTTTTCTTAAGAACCCACTTGCACCCTAAAGGTTTAGTACCTACGGGTAAGTCAGTTAATTCCCATGTATTATTAGCTAAAATGGATTCTATCTCATCATCTAATGCTTCCTTCCAAAAGGCTGCATCATGGGCAGTCAGTCATAGCTTCCTGAAAAGTAGATGGATCTTCCTCTACTAGATAGGTTTCAAAATCAGGACCAAAACTAGTAGCAGTCCTTAGTCTCTTACTCCTTCTAGGTTGAGGTTCCTCTTCCTCAGGAGTTCCTAAAACTCTTTTGGGTGAAGAAGGTTCTAATATAAACTTAGTCTTAAAAGGAAAACAGTCTTCAAAAAAGTCTGCATCTCTAGACTCAACTAGACTAAGGTCTTCTAATTTAAGGAATCTGTAGGTAGCACTATCTTGAGCATAGCCTATGAAAACACACTCCCATGAGTGGGGTCCTAATTTAGGCCTTTTTGGATCTACCGTCCTGACATGTGCTAAACACCTCCAAACTTTAAAATATCTAAGGGTAGGCTTTCTCCCTTCCCAAATTTCAAAAGGTGTTCTATTAGTTTTAGAATGTAAGACTCTATTTAAAATGTAACATGTAGTCAACAGTGCTTCACCCCATAAGATTTTAGGACTACCAGATGATATTAACATAGAGTTAACCATTTCAATCAAAGTCGTATTTTTCCTTTCTGCTATACCATTCTGTTGGGGTGTATAAGGGGCGGTACAAATTCTCTTAATTCCTTTAGATTCACAATAGTCTAAAAACTCTTTTGAGGTGTATTCACCACCTCTATCACTTCTAAATGTCACAACCTTTTTATCCAATTTATTTTCAACTTCAGTCACATAAATCTTAAATTTAGATAGTGCTTCATCTTTAGTTCTTAGTAAATATACATAAGTATATCTGGAACAGTCATCAATAAAAGTAATAAAGTAATATTTACCACCTCTGGTCATAGTATTACTTAGATCACATATATCAGAATGAACCAACTGAAGTAATGTAGATTCCCTTTCTACATGCTTAAAAGGTTTCCGTGTAATTTTCGATTGAGAACATATTACACATTTCTTATAGTCACCATCATATTTATCAATTAGTCCATTATTACTCATATTTTTCAAGACAAAAAACACTTTTTACAAAAAACAATTCTAGAATTTTTGAAACACACAAAAACCCAACAAAAATTGTACTAGTTTTTTCATCTAACAAAACAACTTCCAAAACTGAACTAATATCCACAACTATGCAAATAGTTAGACAGTGAAATTCACTGCACCATGTTAAGAACGGTTACCATGTCACTCTTATACAAATTGACAAGTAATAGAAAATAGGAAAGTTCCGAAAAGAAAGCCATACACTTCTCCTATGGCACAACAAGTAATGAACTATAAAATAGGCTAGCATCACTCGATCAATGATATGCAACGGATTCAAGAGGGGATCCCACATGCACTATTTCCTACTTGCGTATTTGTTTGCAACCATTTATGCATGTAAATGATGCACAAGTTTGAGTGTTTCATACTATCACGTTTGGTTGCACTATCTTTACGCATCATGTTTGTAAATCTCATGTGAAAATGGTGTGAAAATGTGCTTATTTTCACACCTGATTTTTCACACCATCATATATCGTAAAAGGAACTAGCACAATAACCCGTGCTAAGCACGGGCCTGATGGGGTGGGTCTTCGCTCCATCTAACTACTTTTGAGACTTTTCTAGTAAGTAATTACATGTTGGTATTGTGTGGTGTAGTGGTTACGTTATCTATTTTAAAATGTAGAAGATTGAGAGTTCAAATCCTACCACCCATATCTTTTTTGAGCTTCTTATCAAGGCTCAGTAAAGAAAGTCAAAATTAAAAAAAAATTAGTCAAAATTGAATTCAAAACCCTTTGCTTTAATTATATTATAATTGCATATAGAGTCGTGTGAAATGAAATTGCACTAAAAGGGGGTCTGCTACGGAGATTCTTCATTCTATCATAGTGGTTCGAAACGTGCAAAACCCATATCTCGCTATCCATATTTCCTCTCTAACACATATACCGAAAAGTCTCCATAAAAACAGGACGTCTCCTCTTTCGCTCCAGTCCAGTTAGTCTTATTCACTCTCTCCAGTGCTCCAAACCCTATTCGTGCCCAGGTATGTGTCTCCTTCATCAGATACTCTCTCTCTCTCTCTCTCTCTCTCTCTCTCTCTCTCTCAGTCCTCTGCTATCACCTCTATCTTTTGCTCACCCCATCTCTAGATCTCCATCTTCTTTCCCCCCTCTCATGTCCCTCCCCCATTCTCCAGTCTCTCTCTCTCTCTCTCTCTCTCTCTCTCTCTCTCTCTCTCTCATTGTCTCCTTTAATCTATGTAATCTCTAATGCATCTTTCTATCTCAATCTCTCTAATATTTTCTTTCTCAATCTCCGTATTCATGGGTTGGGGCCAAAATGCTAACGATACAAGTTCATTGCTTTCTTTTTTTTTTTTTTTTTTTTATTGATTTTACCTTATACGTTCATGAAAAAGATTTGTTTTATGTGAAGGTTTAGTTTTTCTCCCATGTTATCAAAATAGTGGTAGAGAGAAAGAACACTATCGGGGGGTTTCATGGATTACACTAGTTCACAAATTGTCTTTATCAAAGGGTTTATGCTCTCTAGTCAATGAAAGGCAAAATCTATGGAACCATGCAAATGGGTTAATGGATGGAATAGGCAAAATTATTGATTTTTTTTTTCTATCAAAATCACACGAGCTTTAACATCATCTGGTTCCTCCTATTGACCCATAGAATGCAATATAAATGTCACGACTCCAAACCCGATTAGTGAGTAAACCGGATCCGGGGTGTGAAAATTAGGGCTAAATAAAAATTTTGCCCTTTATGCCCGAAGATCGAAGTCCGCTGTGAGGATTATTTAATTGAGGCTCATTAACCAAATAACGTGCGGCCTTAACCTATAAACACATTCCATAATCCCTGTGTACGTATCAAAGCAAATATGTATTTCATCACCATTATATATTTAAGTTTCGAAAGATAAAAGACATAAAGTTTATATACACATTAGGACCATCCCAAAAGCCTAGGTCTTGGAACAAAAGATATACAAAGTATGAATAAAAAAGTCCAAAAGATCAAAAGACCAAAAGATGGAAATCTAAGTGGCACAATGCTAGATATCCCCAATGTTACGCGCACAGGTTACGGGAGTGATGATGCTAAGCTACGTCATCGGCACTCCACTCACGTAGCCCGTTCTCCTCCCCCATCTTAGGATCCTCTAGAATTGCCTCAAAGGCCGAGTCGATGTAGTAGGTGGTGCCGTACGTCTACAACCGAAGGAAATAAGGATCAACATGTTGGCGAGAAGATAAGCAGTGTATAATGTTCATAACATGTTTCAAAAGAGAATAGAGACAAGTACATGATTGTAAGATATCAAGACAAGAAGCTAGGCATATAAGCAAGAGCGACAATATAATTCCTAGCAAGTTATAACAAGAGGAACCATCCATAATATGCAATGTACAAGCAAGAGGAGACTTCGAGGATGTCCTAGCCATCTCCTGCGGGTACAAATGTCGTCCAAGCCGACTACCAATACCCTAAAGTCCGGCACTAGTGGTATCCAAAGCTACCTACTAGGAATAACAACGTTGTCCGAGCCGACTGCCATTATTCTGCGCCGTGAACATCGTCCTAGCCGACTGCCCCGCTGAGTGTTCGAGTAATCGGCCCACTCAAAATTCATCAAACTGCAACTTGCCATGTATGCAAGTTGATAATGATAATGATGTTAGTTTAACGAGTGACACAAGATCCAAGACAAGTACATGTGGATAGATTTCAAAGTACAGGATAACAAGTTGAGGGCTATTCCAAGTCAAGCCAAGATACAAGTCTCCAAGTTTCCATGAGCAGTCCTCATAACGAGCCTATCCACACATGTCCGTCAATTATAGGATAATGAAGTACCTAGGGATACACTCTTAAGTCTGGTCAAACACTAATTCTACAAGTATGTTGCAAGATACACAAGTAATAAAGAGTATAGTGTACAAGGTTCGTCAAGCTACAGATACAAGATTACGAGTCAAAAGTGAAGAACAAGCCAATCGTAGGTCAAGGGTTGTCCATCGTGTATCACACATATTCCCAGCAGAGTGCTTACAGAGGAGTCAATGATGCCATAGTTTGGTGTGCCCTTGGTGTATAGAAGTTATTGGGCACCAATTGACTCAATTCTGTATGCATTCAGCCAAGTTACAACCATACACGGAACCCCGAACAACCGATGAAGCACACTAAGAAAATCATGGTCCATTTTCATTTCCTCGAGTTGGTCATGCAAGGGTAAGGTCAATGGGTGACAACCTAAGGGTCCAACTAGGTTTAGAGTCCCTTTCCAAAAGAGACAAGGGCTTGGTTCATTGATCCAAACATTCACTTTCTTTTCTAACCTCTGAGCATTAGGATGAGTGGACCACTAGATTCTATGCTTCGACAGCTTTCCAACGGCATATAAAACTCCAAAATCCGACGAACGGGTAAAAAGTTATGCCCGTTCGAAGTGGTCATTGTTGTCTGCCGTAGATAGGTTCGCTATAGCGAGCCAAATTATCGCTATAGCGAGAAGACATTCTGCTTGGGTTCCTAGAACAGCAGTAAGGCTCGCTCTATTGAGGGCTTAGCCGACTAAAGCAAACATGCTTGCTGCTTGAGCCCAGGCTGGAGCAATTTTGGCTTGTTTCAAGTTGTTTTCAATCCTATTCACCTATGGTCCATTCCCTTCCTCATTAAGCCTTTCTAAGGCCTGTACTTGCATGAGAAGAGACTTCATGCTCTCTCTCTCAAACCACATTCCATTTCATTCATCAAATCATCCACCCATCATCAATTCACCCAACAATTGAGGTCCATTCAACTCATGATACCCAATTTAGGGTATATAATCAAATTAACCATGACAAGCTTGGAATTTAAGGGATTCTAAGCAATTCAATTAACAAGAAACAAATAACACACATGCCTGCTCAATAAATAAAGCAAATCCACTTGCTTCAACCAAGAAGAATGAAATTAGGAAATTTGAAGAAGAATGAGCTCTCTATACACACCCACTAGTCAAAGCCAACTCTCCAAAACCTTCTCCTAAACTGTTACACCCTGACTCGCGTTAATCAAGATTAATTCTAATTAATTGAGATTAATGAGGATTAAGCATAATTAATTAATTTAATGGTGATTAATAACTAAGATGAGTCAAGTTAGTCTCAAACAAATGAATTAGTTGTAATGGAAGGAGTTTGAAAGAGATTAACTCAATAGAGTGGATCTTAGACTCAAATTAGTAAAGTTGAGTACTTTTTCGTAATTACGAATTTTAGCGTATTTCATTGAAAGTGACGAAAGTTGATACCATCGTGTGTATCTTGATGAGTACAATAACTTTCATAATATACTCATGTTCATTTGACTTAAGATGAAGCAATTGAGTCTTAAGTTGACTCAAATTAAGAATAATCAAAGAAGATGGGTTTATGTGTAAAAACACCTTTTATAAGGTTCTAAAGGGTTCTGTAACAACCTATTTCATTCGGTGGGTTGGTTTGAGCAGCAGCAAGGGAGAGTTTTCTTCTTCCCTTCTTCGTTTCTCTTTATGTATGATGAAACTTGATGTTTGCAAGTGATTTGTGAGAGAGAAAGAGTACAGTACTCATCTTCATCATCATCTTCCTTGAGTGTTTTTGGAGTTAGAGTTTGGTTGAAGGAGATTTGATCTCAAAACTCAAGCTATCAAGGAGGTTTTAGTGTTTCTTTTAACTAAAGGCAAGTATAACAATTCTTTATGATTGTGATGCTAATTTATATGAGTTTCATTAGTTACTTGTAGTTGGGAGGTCAAATATGTTATGTAGAAATTGGAATTGATTGGTTTTGAGTTATGGATTGATTAAACAATAATAGAATGGGTTATATGAGATATAGAAGTGTTTTATGGTTTATAGATGATGAGTAAAGGAGGGAACAGGAGGTTCCATGTGTTGTATGCACGTTATGAATGGTTTGAATGGAAGAAACAGTATAAGTACAGAACCTGAGTTCTGTTTTTCACAGTTCACGCGGTCGACCAAGCAATGGTGCGGTCGACCGAGCATGAAGGAATCAGGTTCTTTGGAACCTGATGAAATCACTATTCCTCTTTTATTAGTTACAACTGCCGATCGACCGAGCTCTGGCCGGGTCGACCGGGTACACAGAGGCAGGTCGACCTGGCCTGTCCAGGTTGACAGCAACTGTAGTGTATGGGGTCGACCGGCCCTGGGCCAGGTCGACCGAGCCAACTGGGAATTTCTTTCTAAAAAGGGTTTTTGCCCTATTAATTGATGAATTAAATGGTGACCAATAGGTAACCATAATGATATCTAAACCTACATAAGTGTTAGCTAAGGTTATCTAAATGCACATATCCTATTAAGTAATGTCATCCATAATAACACGTGCATTGATAACGAACGTTTCACTCATTTGTTTGGTTTAGATAATATTTGTATAATTCTCTCATTATATAATTGAATTGTTCATTGAGTCTGGCACTGCATAGTGATTTCTATAAGCTCTTTGGAGCTATTACTGCTGCAGCAGATTATTTGGGAGTGTTCCGGAGCTCCGTGGTGATATCAGTTGTCCCTGGCCCAGTCACTGGTAAATCCCACAATATGTGAATCCTTCCTTTTTAGGAAGATGTGATATGAATTGAAATGCTATTGTAGGTTTGCCAATTGTATAAGACTCATATTGATTTGAATTAAATAGTAAATTGTATCAGTTTACCTTGGCTTAGACAAATGAGATGATGTGTTAGCATGTTATATTATGTAATTGTTTATACATTGCTGAATTGTCGAATTCATAGTGTTATTGATGGCATTACAGGCAAAGCTGCCCATGCCGACTCTTCTAAGGCCTCAGCGTCAGCGGAGAAGACCACTCAGGTTCCTCCAGGAGGATTAGTAGAGTGGAAATGAAATGAAAACTTGAGAGAAATTTTGAGTTAAATGAATTCGGAATGTTCACACTTTTGATCCTTGCATTGTATTTAAATATGCAAGTGATTAAAGTTGTATATGTTGTAAATGAACTTGTGGTGTATCATAGCAATGCATATTTGTTTATATTCCGCATAATGTGTATTTGATATCCCTTGTGAATTTTATGTTGATTGAAGTTCACGGGAGTAAGTATGCGCCATGACTCGGGATTATCTCGGATTTAATCGTAATCTTGGGCTCGGGTCATGACATAAACTCAAAGAGAAGGAAAGGAAAGGAAGAGAATTCATTAACATGCAAAACCTTTGCAGGAACAAGGAGGGAAATTGGGAAGACTAGAACTGGGAAAACTTACCAAATTAGAGAGCAATGAGATGAGGGAGAGGAGAGGAAGAAGATGGTGCAGCTATAAGTCCTTGAATCCCTTTCTAAATGGCACGTGCAAGAGAAAGATAGAAGAAGAAGATGAGCCCAGAAACTGCCCTATGAGATGAACTGAAACGGATGGGTTTTCTGCTGGAATTTGAGTTTAAATAGGAGGTGAAGGGTGTAATGACTTAAATGTCGTCCTAGAGTGAATTTGGAGAAAAGTAATTATTTGAGGGGCTTCGGGGTGTCGAAACGCGACGAGTCAAGAACAAAAAAGATGAGTGCGACAAGATCTTTCCAACAAGCCCAAATTTGACGAAAACTAATTTTCTTGGAAAAATGCTCAATTTTCCTATAATCGCAACCTAACCCCCTAATAAGACTAATCGCACTCGGAATCGAACAGATCTTCGCGAGCATTTTCCTAATGATAAAAGAAACTCACTTAAGCACTAAACCCACCTAATTGACTAGAATCACAATTAATTAAGCTAGTCACCAAGATTAAGAAGCTAAACACCCTATTAAGGTCGAGGACCTTACAATAAATATATAAATAGGTACAATTACAGTTGTAGTTTTATGTTTTCTTAAGGTTATTTTCTTAGGCATTACTGTTAAGAACTAAATTCTATGGTGGTCTGTGTTTGTAGATATTTTGTTTGTAACTATGTCTGTCCAATGTCTATAACTCAACTTTTACCTCTTTTCTTTAAATAAATCTCTCCTTCCAGCAAAATACATCACATGAGCCTTGACTACCAACACTTTCACATATAAAATTAAACCCCAGTTGGAAGTTTTTACATTGTCCAAATAAATTTATAGCAAGCAGTACATGGTGTCTGATTGGGAACATATTGGGTGCTAAAAACAATTGGCAAATTGATGAGTGATATTTTGTGAGGGATATCTCAAGAGTTGTAGTTTGTTTGATGAATTCAGTACCCATTGTGCTTGAAAGTTTCCTTTGCTAATATACTTTGATTTAGCCACTACACAAGCAAGTAAGAGTTTTAAGTGTTGTGGGTGAATTTACAAATGCATAGGTGGTGAATTTACAAGCTAAGTTAGCCTACATGCAAACACACCTTGCTACATTAGATAATTTTTTACCATTTATTATAAACAAAAGGACAATGGGTCAGAAGATGGTCAAAAAATTCCTTTTCCTTTCTACAACAAATCAGATTCATCAAAATATTCAAACCATAAAAAAATCCAGATTCATCAAAATATTCAAACAATAAATGTACTTAGAAGCTGAACCTTGAACAATATTGTTTTCCATCTCTTCATTTATCATATGCATCTGAGTATGTTTAGATGAATGCTTGAATACATTCTACATGTTTTTTAGATACATGCTGCCCTTTTGATTTTTGACTGAGTCTATTGGTTTCAGATCCGTGAATTTGTTCCATTGGATAACCACTTCATGATATTATGTATATATAAGTTGTAGAGTGTATGCTCGCTTGATACCTATGTCAATAGAGATGTGGGGATGTAATCCTTCAAGAAAATTTTGTTGCTTGAATTGAGGCAGCAAAAAAGAAAATACAAAAAAACTTTTATACTTGAAGCATAATCAAGTAGCTCTGAGAGGGATGAGGGTGTCTCCGAAGCACCATGCATCAAAAAAAGCTCAACTGGTAGTTCTCGACACACTGTGCAGGATGAAACTAAAAGCGATTATGAACTTGCACATGCAATTAAGGATATAAACACTACTTTGATCTACCTTGCCAACAAGATGACTCAATCAGGACCAAGCCAAGCTGACATTGTTGCTACCATCGAAGAGTTGGATTTAGAACTTACATTAGAAGTAAGAGCTCTTGGGCTATTGAATGACCCATAAGTGGCTAGTCAATTTCTTGCATTTTTAATAAAGGATTGATGCCGTGCGTGGCTCAAGGCGGAGTTAAGTGGCTCTACTTAGGATCGTTGGTTTGCTGAGTTTGCTTTTTTGTGGCTCTGAGTTTGCTTTTTTGTCATGGGACTGAGTTTGCTTTTTTGCCATGTTATAATTTGAAATGACATTTTAAATTATAATGTTATATGTTTATAATTGACTCTATGTTATTAGTGTTGTTTCCTTTATTATGAATGTTATAATGTACTCATATTGCCATTTTTCTTATTGTGATCCATGCATTATGTAGATGTTAGACCCCGTCCCGAGTTAATCGAGATTAACTCTAATTGATTGAAATTGAAGCTAATCAACTATGTTTAATTAAGCTAATGACGGTTTATGACCAAATGGAATTGAGTTAGCATAAAATGAATGATTTAGGCTTAATGAAATGATAATGAAGGAAACTAAATGAATGGAACGGAGTTTAGACTCAAACAAGGAAACTAAGGACTTTTTCGTAAATACGGATTTTCGTATATTTTGTCGAATACGGAAACTTTCGATACTAGCACGTGTATCTCAAGGGGTACATTGATTTCCGTAAGAGACGTGAACTCATTCGACGAGAAACGGATCAAATGACCCTTCATTTGACTCAAATTGTAAATGAGACAGGCGATGGAGGGCCTAATTGCAAAAGACCCCTTATAAGGGATTGGGATGAGTTACAATGAGTTCATTCACTTATTTCCATCTCAATCAAAACCCTAGACTCATTTTCTTCTTCTTCTCCTATTTTTCCATCAAGTTGCAAGGTTTCTAAGTGATTTTGATAGAGATTGGAACTACTCCATCTACTTCATCTTCTCCATCTTCTCTTTCCATTTGTTTGAAGTTAAAACTTGAGAAGAACACAAGATTTCCTTTGCTTTGAACTACAAGTAAGTAGTTGGTCTCTTCTTAGAGTTTTTCAAGTTCTAGTGAGTGCTTAGGCATGGTTCCTAGCACAAACAACTCATATGAATTCTATTTTTGAATTGATGATTGGTTTAGGTTGAAAAGAGACTTTAAGTTGAGAAGTTCCCATCTCAAATCAAGCTAACAAAGGGCTTCTTGTGAATTAATCTTCAAACAGAGGCAAGTATATATATTTCTTGTGATTTAGGATGCTAAGATGGAAGTAGGAACTCAAAGAGTTCAAAACAGAAAATTTGGTCAAGAAACTTTTCGAGCTGCAAGACTCAGTTCGGCCAACTGAAAGGTGACCGAATGCCCCTGCTCGGATTTTTCCTAGAAAGTCAGTTGCTGGAGAGCTAACCGAGTGCTGACCGAACTGAGTTTGGTCAGCCGAAAGAGCCAGTTCGGCCAGTCGAACTGCTGGCTTAAGAGGTGGCCGAGTGCCCTTGTGTTAGTCAATTTTCACAGGAAAACCGAGCTGACCAAATTTATTCGGCTAACCGAACTTCGCAGTTCGGCCAGCCGACCAGGTGACCGAAGGGTGGCTGGACATGCTAACTAGGAATTTTCAGAAAATGTGAGGTTCTGGAAACCTGATCGGGTGCTGACCGAAATTGTTCGGCTAGCCGAGCTTTGCAGGTTGGCTAGCCAAATAGGTGACCAAGCTCACAATAATTTTTATGCTGAAAAATCTGAATTTTCAATAATTGAGCCTATTGAATTGGATTTTCTTATTGCTATTCAATAGATAGTTTTGAGACTAATTGAGTGAACTCAAAGATCATAATTGGTTTTGATTCGAGACAAATGTAAGTCTTGAATTGACCTATATGAATGACGAATTGAATGAGATTTGTACCTAAACCTTCATATGTGTTAGATAAGGTTACTTGAACGTATAAATTACTAATTAAAGTGATGTTCATCGAGAATAACACGTACGTTGGATAACAAGCCCTTCACCCATTTGTTTGGTTTAGAAATCTGAATTAAATGATTGATTTATTTGATTTCCTGAGTCTGCCATTTAACAATTTTGTTTTGGGAAGAGCTGATCATATTCATTGTGTACATAGTGTTGGTTCCTGTATGCTTGTATGTTTGGGGCATCAAAGATTACCCTTTGGCCAATGTTTTTCGTCAAACTAAGGTCCATCCTACAGTGTTGTTGATCAATGATCATTCGTTCATCAGATGAGGCATACCAACGGATGAGCAATGGACCAAGCTCAACTCCAATAATCTCTATGATTAAATGGACTCAGGATCTCCTAAAGATGTTTTCCTTGTGCCTCTGAAGCTACTAAAAGAAGCAATCCTGCTAAACCACTTATTACAAAGGATATTATGATTTGAAAAGCAATCCAAATTTTGAGTAGATACGGACTGCAATTTCTTCTATCATGCATGTTGAACACTTCTAGAAATATTTACACCAAAATAGCTGGCCATAACATTCAAATGCATGAAATCATAGAAATCACAATTCATGTCATAGTTATCTAGAGATCCCAAAAAAGCACACTACAATCTGAACTACATGATAGAACAGAGGGACTAAAGTTGAAGGGAATATAAGTTGTTTGGAAGGATTAGGTGCAGGTATCACATAATATTTGGTGTGGTTTTGTGAGATAAACTTGCCCTTAGACGTGGTACTGCATGATATTCAACTACCATAATAAGAAGAGTGGTTTTGATTCATCATCCTAAGACTCTATGTTAAAAAGCCAACTGTAGATTATAAAATGTCACACCTAACTAAGTGTTTGCAACATCAGACTCCATGACTTTTTCTTCATCATGAAAGATCTTTCCCCTCCATGGACCATTGGCATCACTACAATGTAAAAACACTTGGTATCCCAAGTCATCATTGGCTCTGTTTCACAAATGTGGCACATATTAACAATGTTTTGAATTTGGATAGTGCGACTACTGCAATTTTTAGGACTGGCCCCTAATTGAAGTTTTAAGCATTTGGATCAAATCAAGCAGATGTGATGTTAGGCTCATTCATTTGTATACAAAAGATCTCAACATCTCCTCTAACAAAGCATCATGGTTAAATAAATCTACATTTAGTGATTGAAACTGTCTTTCATAATCATCATATACAAACCACACCTTTTTCCCTTCTTGAGTAACATCTGCAATGATGTTTTCTTGTTTTATCAGGCACGACCATTGAAAACAAATGTACTTCAACTGCTATTTGTGGTATCTCAATCATTGTTTTGGAGTCGTCTGTTTCCTTCAAAAGTGTCTGTAACATGACTTTCTCAATCAAGTTGAGATATATATATATATATATATATATTTTAGATGACTGACAATTGTGGATGAAATTTGCAATGTTCACTTGAAGTAATTGAGTAATGACTTTTGTTACAGTAGAGATCATCATATTGACAGTACATATCTCTTAATGTCTACCCCTCCAACATGGGGTATCTTTTATTATTTTTTGTTTCCAAAACTTGATAATTGTCTCCACATGGGCAAATCTAACCACCACCTAAACTGCCTTTAAAGAGAAGAAAGAAACAGAGTAGGTTCAAGAGAAAAAAGAAACCACCAGTCACTCTCAAGAACTTTCTACAAATGATTCATTGCAACAAATAGTATATACCAAACAAGAAGCCATATTCGATTCAGTCCTGCAGATTCCAACATCAACTACCAGCTCAAACAACAAAACAATGTTGTTATTGGCGCTCGGATGCTCGGTCATCCTTTTAACTCTGTTTAACAACAAAACATTCGTTGGGCTGCACCAACCATTTGTTACCTTTGTCACTTTTATCTACATCATTTATTCTTGGCGTGAGCAACAGAGGTAGTATTGTCATGTTCGGGCTGGGAGGGGCCATGCTCAGGCCAAACTCTAAATCACGCTATGAACTCTTAAGAATCTAATATAAAGTAATCAAGTGGGCCCTAAGTTTCCCTCACAACTTTTACTTCTATATGGTGCAACCACAGAATAATTGGCATGGTTTCTTGGGCATGCATTGGACCATTTGCTCTATTTATTCTGGCCAGATATATATGGTACACAACTTGACCGAGACATATAACTCCATGACCCAAAATGGTTGATCATGGATTAAAGCTGGACCCTGTTAGAGGAAAACAAGGGGAAAAATAACTTCGTTCTAAATATAATTAATCTTTTACATCCAAAAGATGCCTGACTGCAGTTTTTCAGTCTTTAAATCTGTCCCAGCTGTGAACTTAGCCAATTGGATCATGAAAAACAGAAAAAGCATCAAAATATAATTGCGGGTGGATTATGATTTTGTTGATTAATAATATTTCATTATAATTAAAAGAATAATACACATAAACCTCAATCATGAGGGAAAGTTATTACTGTCAAAAATAGAACATTGTATGCTTTAATGAGAATTTTAAATATGGGTTTTTGTTTTTTTCTTCCTATGTTGATGAAACAAATTCATGTTTTTTCTTCTTCCTGTGCAGAGGAAGGATTGACTGCTCTGATGTAAAGCCGGTTGTGGGACTTCTTCTCACTGTGGAGCCCACCTAGATTCATCCAAAACCAAATCTTTCTCTTTTTCAAGTTATTTTTGTTCCAACTTACAAGATTCTATAGGTAAGCATGAATGAATCTTCCCCTTTTTTTTTCTTTTATAAGAAGAATTAACTCATTCATGAACATGGGTTTTTGTTTGTTCTTCTACTTTTGAAGACCCAATTCATGTTTTTTATGTTGGCAGTGAGAATCCATAGCTGTCGATTAGCACTTAGGTTTTTATGAATTTTAATTTGAAACCAGTTCATGGCTATTTACTGAGAATTCATTCCTAAATAAATATTGGTTTTTGTTTTTTCTTCCTATGTTGATGAAACAATTTCATGTTTTTGTTGTTCTTCTGATTTTGATGACCCATTTTTATGCTTTTGATGTCTGCACTAAGAATCTAAGGTTGCACATCTGTAATTTGGTATTTATGAGTTTCGGTTGGGGAGTCAATTTATGTTTGAAGCTGTGGAAATAATGTGTTTGAAATATTCAGTAGCTGTTTGTTTGCATAGAGAAAGTCGTATTGGATTTTATCTTTTGAAAGTAGAAATTGAGGCTGGAGTAGCTGTTTGTTTGCATAGAGAAAGAAGTGGCTTTAGAAAGTAAAGTTTTTGAACTTGAGAAGTTATAACATGTGGGTAGTAATGCTCTGTATACCAACATTCATGTGTATATGATCTAAGTTTTTGAGACAATCAAGTTAATGCTTTTTCATTGAAAATCCTTAAAAGCTTTTGTTTTTTTTTGTTTCTCTTTAATTATTCGGTTGCAAATCTTAGGCTAGCAGTAGATTTGCCTTCCTCATAGTTTATCCTCATTGAGTCAAGGTTTGACTTGCCTACCTGTTTCCTAGCTAAGAAATCTTTTTAATGCTTTTCTACCTGTACACTCTTTCATGTTTTTGTTGTTCTTTTGCTTTTGAAATCGCACGGGGGCCTGTCCTATGTAAGTTCAGAAATTGATATCACTTTTAATCGTCTATTTTGTGATTTTGTTTCCTCTTATGATCCACCAATGGTTCCTTTACGCACAAGAATATGTGCATCCGAATGTGTCTGTCTATAGGCATTGATATAAAATGTATTCAGTAGTGGAAATTATTTCAGTGATTGCTAATAATTGTTCTACATTTCTCCAATTTTTCAAGGTTCCCCTGTCTTGTCATGTGATATTCATGTTTTCTCTGCAGAACATCTATTTGGAAACAAAACTCAATGAATGATTTCCTCCTGAACAATATCTGTTGCTTCCCTTCAGGAAATTTTTTTTTTTAACATATTCCTCTATAAAATCTCTCATATATTTACCTACCAGGTCATTCACAAAGTTTCCAACCTCATCTCATGCATAATTATAGAGGATTTTCTTAATCTCTATCTACACTTTCTAACCTTATCTCGCTCATAATGTAATAGTTATTCTTATATGTTATGATATTTTATATCAAACTTACCACCGTCCCTATATCTCTCTTTAATTCAAACTTTATATTATATGGTTTACTATCTGAAAATGTAAGGTGCACAACAAATGATTCTTATGATTTAAAAGAAATCTTTTATGAAAATCTATTTTATTTTATAAGTATTTCAAGAATTATTATTTTATGAATTTTGTAATAAACTATTTAGTTTTTTTTTAATTAGCCCGAGCCTTTGTTGCTAGTTACTAATTAAAGTAATGTTCATCGAGAATAACACGTATGTTGGATAACAAGCGCTTCACCCATTTGTTTGGTTTATGAATCTGAATTAAATGATTGATTTATTTGGTTTCCTAAGTCTGGCACTACATAGTAGTTTCTTAAGCTCATTATTGAGATGAATTGAATACGGAATGAATTAATG
Source organism: Camphora micrantha (assembly GCA_003546025.1). Classification (NCBI taxonomy): domain Eukaryota; kingdom Viridiplantae; phylum Streptophyta; class Magnoliopsida; order Laurales; family Lauraceae; genus Camphora; species Camphora micrantha. Next base: position 11,858,467 of record QPKB01000011.1, on the reverse strand, counting down.
AATAATGAACAAGTTACTAAATGTAACAATGAAATAATGAACAATCCTGCTGCAATAGATGGACTGGGGTTGTTTCGGAGCTCCGCAGTGATGCTAATGATCTTTGATTCAGACACTAGTAGATCCCACACATTAGACTGAAAAGTCTCTCATTGATAAGCCATGTAATGAAAACATTTATTAAATGAAAAGCCACATATTACGAACTGAAAAGTCCCATTTGATAAGCCACCAAAAAGGACTACTCAATATAATCAATGAAATGAATGTGAACAAATGAAATGAATGACTACTTCCATCAGGAAGAACTTGATGAAACCAATGCTATTGTAGTTGCCAATTTAGTAATTATTATTATTTGACTCCACTGTACAGGATACTGTTATAGATTTCATTGTTTAGAACTGTTAGATTGATAAATTGACATATTTAGCATGTGCTATCATAGATCTGTATATACATTGTTGAACCGTCGTGTTCACAGTGTTATGATGAACATTACATGCCCAGTTGGCCGTATCGGTCACGCAGAAGCCGCACCACCAGTAGAGGAGGCCCATTCGATACCTTTAGGAGGTTTAATCGAATGGACTTGAACTGGAGTGCCAACGAATAGAATCTGTTGGAAATGTTTTGAGGGAACTTTTGTACACACGTTTTGAATAGTGAATAGTTGTCACCTGCATTGTATTATATATGCAGTTGACTTTGATAGAAAAGGAACTATGTATATTGGACCTTACTTTTGATATAAAGTGATTTGTTCAGTTTACTGTTCCGTCAATGTATATATATATATATATATATATTTCCGCAAAAATGTACATTTGACAGGTATGTATGATTGATTTATTGTGAATTTCGTCTTAACTTCTGTTAATTCGGAGTTTACAGGAGTAAGTATGATGTACTCGCGACCCCTGGTTAATCCGGATTGATCAAATCTAAGGCCCGGGTCGTGACAGTAGATTAATCACTTTGATATATAGTGTGGATTATTGTGCTATGTTAGTTTTTCTATTCTAATATTTGCCAATCGATTATCTAGTAGTGCAAAAGTAATGGATATACAGAAAAACATCATATTTTCACGTGCAGTAGCAATGACAGTGATTACAGTTTTGCTTTTATGGGACCATTACTGTAAATATAAGAGAATAAAAAAGAGGAAGCGAGTACATGATTCGTCTGTATTTGGCCATGAGTTTACTCAGTACCTCATTAGGAATAATCCCCATAATTCCTATGATTTACTACGCACGAGAGGACTGATGTGTTTAGAATTATGTGATTTACTAAAGAGAGAAAGGCTACTGCGTGCAACTAAAAAAGTTTCTACAGAAGAATAGTTGGCCATCTTTTTAGCTACTATAGGTCATAACTAGAGAAATTGAGTAATGCAAATTCAATTTCAACATTCGGGCCAAACAATTAGCAAGTATTTCAATACTGTTCTAGATGCGCTTTTATATATCTGCCTTGATTATGTAAAACTTCCTGGACCAGAAATATCTACTCCAGCTCAAATTGCACTCAATTCAGTATTTTACCCTTTTTTCAAGGTAAATAAATAACTTATATTATAGTATCTTTTACTCCCTATGATAAATGTTTAAGTTTTTATTAACGACAAATGTTTTTACTGTATTGGGATAGGACTGCATTGGTGTCATTGATGGCACTTATGTTCCAGTATGGGTATCGGTTAAAGATCATCAACGATATCGATGTAGAAAATGTTTTATTGCATAGAATGTAATGGCAATAGTAGGTTTTGACAGGATGCTCCAGTTTGTATGTGCTGGTTTTGAATGATTAGCCAATGGTCAACAAGTTTTATTTGATGTTCTACAAAATAGGGGAATCTACAATCTTCAAGTTCCAGAAGGTAAATATTTATTTCAAGATGTAAATCTGAAAGTTATTATAATTTTTGAAAATTAGTTAAGCAAGTTGCAGTCTTCTGATAATTGTTATATTAAATCTTTATAGGAAAGTATTTTCTTGTCGATGCTGGATATGGTAATAGGCGAGGTTTTAGCGGACCATATCGTTGGACCCGATATCATTTAAAGGAATCTGGACCTCAAGCATTGGCTCTCAGGACAGCTAGTGAGCTGTTTATTCTTCGACATGCAAAGTTGATGAATGTAATTATTGAAAGGACATTTGGCCTGTGGAAGGAAGGAACGGTTTCCAATTTTGACTCATATACCTCATAATTATCCTATCAAGACCAAGGTAAAGATTGTAAATGCATATGTTGTATTACACAACTTTATCATGATGAGAAGTCCTAGTACAGATGAATTATGAACATCATTGTCATGAAAGAATATGCATTGATGATGAAGATAATGATGATCGTCAGGATGAAGCGAACAACGAATAATCTAATTGTCAATATGCTTATCGCTTACGAGATGCAATGACATTAGAGATGTGGGATGCTAATTCTAATAGAAGAGCTCGATGAACTGACATGCAAGAATTTTCTCCTTTTTTTGCACATGTAGTTCAAACAAACATGGTAAAATGATTCATATGCGTATGACAACAGTAGACAAACGTTGTAAAATGAAACGCATGCGTAAAGCTTACATATGTGAAACAAACATATGGAATAAGTAAACTGCATTTACTCATCTAATGCGTAAAAGGCAAATGACCCCTTACCAATTTGTCCATGGCATTGGGTGAGCCAAATAACATGCATGGAGATAATATATCATAACCATGTATTACAAAGCCAATAGACACAATGTATAACAGAATAGACAAACACCAAATGATCTTTACATGACCAAATGAGGTTTTCTCTCCAACTTCAACTTGTATTCTAAATTGATAAACATAGTGTGCTTCACATTTAGCTTTTTTTTTTTTTTCTTTAATCTATATCGTTAGGACAGCAATCACACGTAAATTCAAAATTTTACAACCAATACACGAATGAAATCATCGCAATGCAACAAAGGGTGAAATCACAATGTTGGTTAATTTATAGACTAAATTAGTGTACAATACTAGTCCATAGCAAGCTTAACTTGTGTTTTCCATTTCGATGTTACATGAGGGATGATGAAAGAGGAAGAAACAAAAAAACACAAAAAATCGCATGTGGGGCGCAACAAGAAAGAAGATAACGATAGAATACCTCACCTTCTTTCAAAAGTTGAAGAAAAAAAAAAGATGTTTAGTGGGGCCACAAACAACAATGAACGGAGTGGACGAGGGAGAGAAAGAGCAGCGTTGCAATCTCCATTTGGAGAAGAGAAGAGGAAGAGAATAGAAAAGAATATAGGGTTTCCCGGTTTTAAACATACCGGCGAAGGGTTGATATCGACCTAACGCTATTTTCGGGAGGGTTGATATCGACTCAGTTCTTATATCACTAAAAGACGGGAGTGTGACCGCAACTAAAATGGCCATTTTGGTATAGTGCGCACCTATGATGATTTTTTTTTGGTAAAATTCTCTTTTTTTCTTTTTAATCAAAAGAAGCTTTCTTGTTTTTTTTTTTATTTTATTTATTTATTTATTTATTTACAGTAGTATCCAAATGGCCCAAGCATAGATGAATTAGATTCATTTGATTTCATAAATTTCACGCATTATAGTTGGGCCCACAAAACATGGTGGGGACAAAGGACCCACAAAACTACTCGATAATTAATACCCAGGAAGACCACAAGTCACTTTGGGTTTTTCCGTAAATAAATTAGTTTTAAGTGGGCAGTTTTATAAATTATCTGAATACTGGCTGTTATTTTAGTCTCGACTTTCTCACAAACATAAAGGGGCATGCTCTATCAACTGGTTCTTTCCTCTTGCATTTTCTTTAAACATTTGTTGCTGTTAAATTTTGTTCATATAATTTTTTTATGAAATAGTTTTTCAATTTTGAGAACTTAAAAATAAAGATTAAGGATCATTTAATCAGCTTGATGTTCATGCGTTTTTCTCATTTATGTTTAAATCTTTCGGTATCATACTTTTCTTGATCATCAAACATTTAGGTGAGTCTTATTGTTCCCCATGTCAAGAAAATTAACTTAATGAAAGTTGATGATTTTTTTTAACAAATATAAGAATAATTGCAAATGCATAGAAAGGAAAAAAAAAAATACAAAAATGGAAAATGAAGCTAAAATAACTTTCAACATTTTCCATTTCAATTCTTTCTTCATAACAAAAGAATATAATATATTAAAGCCAAGTGTTCTTGATTAATTCCATTTTGACTAGATTCCCTTCAATTTTAACTTTGGTTTTTTAAGCCTTGGTAAAGGCTAAAGCATCAAGGTTGTGAGGTTAGAACTCATGAATTTTTGCCTTTTAAAATAAAAGGGCTAACCATTATATTACACCGCGAAACGCTTTTATATGAATATTTATAAAAACAAGTGTCAAAAGTAGTTACATGGAGAGGGCCATAGGCATATGAGGTCTTATGCTTTTTATACATTGATGTCAGTTAAACTTTATCTAAGATATATTCATAGAAAATTATAGTTTTAAAATGTTGACCTCCATTAATTGTTACTATTATTTTATTTTATTTTTTCATGCTTTTAAGAAGATCATTATATGTGATTTCCTAATATATCTAGTTGTCATTTTTAAAAGAAAATCGTTAGATAATGTGCTTGGATCTTCTTTGTTAATTAAGAGGAATTTTTATTCATTAAACTAAATAGATGTTTATCATCTATTTTTATTGAGAAGTTATATCTTGTTTCCATTTCCTTAGGCTATACTCTAAGTTATGTGAAGCTAAATTTTAGAGAAATAAATTGAGCCAGCTGTCTTCATATTTTAGTAATTATAAACATAAGAAAAATATAATTCTATCATTTGCTTCTCCAATTGAAAATATATCTTTAGTTTAGGCTTCCCATTGCTTGATTCATGATCCTTTTTTTTTCAAGGTATAACACCCTGCTCTAAACGTAATATAAATTCAACCAATGACTTCTTATATTGTATATATTATTTCACAAAGGCATTCATTCTTTCACTCCTCGAGGTATTGGACATACTTCCGAAGAAAATGTGCTTTGAGCATACTCTTACCCACACATCACAAATATCAAACAATGTGTCAGCCATTCATTGTCACCAATATCAAGATTTTTTTTTTTTTTTTTTTTTTTATCATTCTCCATTTACTCTCAAAATCAGCAAGCACTTCAGCGTTGTGAACGCAATTCTTTTTTTTTTTTTTTTATCTCATCAATCAAACCATTATTGTGGATAGAAACCCCTTTTAACTTTACATGTATTTTTTCCAAAATGTGCCACATGTAATGCCAATGAAGTGTTTTTGGCATGACTTTCTTAATGGCCTTTGTCATGGTCAAATCTTGATTCGTTATAATTACTTTCGGTGGACCGCCTGATATAACCTGAAGACATTTTGTAAATAACCACTCAAATGACTGAAACTTCTTATTTGGTAAGAATGAACAATCAAATAATGTTGTTTGACTATGGTGATTGCAATCGTCCATCATCATTCTTATCATCTCTCCATTCAAATTCAAGTTAAGAGAATTTGATCCAACTATATCTCTATCCTTATCATCTCTCAATTCGAATTTGAATTAAAAGCTCATCACCCAAGCCCAAAGGCTATATAGATATTGGAGATAGTAGTTGTTGATCATTTCAACATATCATCTCTAACACTCATATCTAGAAATAGTAAAATAAAGAGAAAAAGATCTCCCTCTTCCTTCTACTAGATTCAAACTGTCCATCATCATCTTCTGCATCTAGGATGTCCATCATTGCCCTTTGATATTGAAAAGTGAATCATACATGACTACCTGATCTCTTGTAGACCTCGTAGACAGTCACAGATCTCCACATCTAGTGCCTAATTCAAGCTATACAATCCTTATTGCATTTGTGGTGGCAAACTTATTCAGATCCGTGCTTCTGCAACATCTATGGCTATCTAATATGATGTACATGGATGGAGGTCGTAAGATCTGTCATTGGTGCATATCCAGTTCACATATTTAATTTTGTTAGATATGATCAAATCATTAGAAGTGTCAACAAGCACATGGAAGAAATGACCGTAACCAAAACACATTTGGAAAATCCAAAATCAACTTAAAAAATTGGGTATGGATCTGAGAGAATTATTGCAATTCTAGAAATCAAGCTTTGATATCAATTATTAGAAACAAAATAAGATGATCAGATCTTGGATCTATCTAGAATTGTAGAATCAACATTGCAGATCTATGCAATCAAATATATATCTGAATTAACAGCGTACCTGATGCATGGTGATATGGAAGATCTGTGTTTTAGACCCTTGATCAAGCACTTGGATGTCCCAGATTGCCCAAGGTGGCTTCACCTTTATTCCTCTTGTAATGGTGATGGAAACCTCTTTACTTTTCGTAAAAGGATAGAAGCAGTACTGTGGGTAATCTTTATAGGTACTTTAATCAATACCTTTAAACTTGCGCAAGAGTAGTTAATAAGAGAGATTAAAGGATAGCCCAGTGGTTAAAAGTCTCTCACTCAAATGCCCAAAGTTTGGTCCGTGGGTCCTCACCCCTCCATGTAGGTGGTCATCTTGCAGGTGCACAGGTGGTCTTCTGTTTCGTGTGTGCTAGGGTCCGCTCTAGTTGTGTCTCTCGGGTCCAATCACCTTGGTTTGTAAAAGCAAGAGGATTTTACCCAAAAAATCCCTTAAGATTTGTTAATTGCCAAAAGCACCATCAACATCTTAAAAAGACCACAGTAGTCTCAAAGGCCCTGTTTGGTATTTTTTTAATTTTTTCTCTCAGCAGGGATGTCCCTGCTCCTTTGCCTTAAATAAACTCCAAAACCCTTTTCCCCTTTCCCTTATTCGACATCTTCGCTCTCCCTCCATCTTTCTCCCTTTCTCTCTCAATCGGTCGGCATCGGTAGCAGGGACCCTCCATCTTTCTCCCTTTCTCTCTTAATCGGTTGGCACCGGCAGTAGGGTTTTGTAGTTCTTCCTCTCCTCTCCACGTGATGCATTTTTCACTCTTGAATGATCATCTTCATCAACTGTCTCCTTTTCAGGTATCTCTTATTCAGTAATTTTCTTCTTCAAGTTTTAAACTATTACTTGTACAAGTTTTGGACCATGGCTTTAAACCTCTTATCCAGAGTTTGAAATCAGGGCTTGCTTTCTGTGTCAGGATATTCCTCTAGGCTTTTCCTTTTAAGATTTCAAGCTCTCGATTCAGATTCCAAGACCTACTTCTTTCAAAATCCATGAAAATCGCGGCATCTTTAGATGGATTCCCCACTCATCTGAGCCATTTCGCTCTCAAACCCTACCTCTAATCCTAGATTTTGGAGGTAAGCTCGTAATTCTGCCCTTACCCTTCTCGATCTGTTCACTGTTTGCATTTCTTCGATAGTTTTGAGAGGTTTTCTCTCTAGGAATCTGGAAATGGAGCTTTGATAGTTCGTTGTTTTTTTTTTTTTTTTTGGCAACTTCTGAGATCCATGTCCTTTTCCTTGGAAAAACCGCCCCCGATCTTTGGATTCTCGAGTTCTTGTTTGAGAAATCATGTTGTGCGGGTGATAGTTTTGTGGATTTTGCTTAAGATGATCACAATCTGCACACGTGGGGGTTTACTTCTCATCGAGGAAGACCGTTGGATTTGTTTGTAAAAGTATGAATTGCGATTGGGCCGATAATAATAATTGCCATAGGATTGAAGTGATCTTCTGAGAAAAAAAGGAGTCGATGACTTCAATCTAATGGTTGTCTTAATGATGAAAAATCTCAATGTCTCAATGGTAGTTCTACCTTGACGAGAAGTAGGTCCATAATGCAGATTCCACTCACTTGTATGTGTGTAATTTGATAATAGGAAGTTCATCTGATGCTTTTGGTTTTTGACCACCTCATTGGCGAGAGTTGGCTGGCAATTATAGAGGGTTCAGTTTGAATTCTTGTAAGTTTACAAATCTTTGATCTGTAGTGAAGATCTGTGTTCCTAATATGTTGATCATCTTGGACGAGCCAGTCCGAAGATTGGTCTCACTGTGAATTCGTATCTATCAGATCCATACCTTGTTTTGGATGATGAAGAAAAAATGCCACAGGAAAAGCTTTCTACTTATAATGGTTGGAAAATGAAATGCTAGTTGATGTAACCTATTTCACCAATTCCCATTAGAGGTCCCCTACACGTTCCTTTAAAAGTAACAGTAAATTGGATGTACTACATTATGGAAGTCGGGTTGTGAATTCAAACCTGTGCTAGGTTGTTCTTTACTCTGCATAATTGGTTACTTTGCTACTAGGGTAGTGCATAAAAACTAAAAGGAAGGTGAACTGGCCACAAGTTTGTCAATCTCTAGGCCTATCTCATTATGGGAATATGTGTTATCGTTGCTGAAAACATAAATTCAACCGGTCCTTAGACTTTCTATATGGGTACTGAGTGTTCAATTTTATAAATCAATTTTTTTTTAATTCATGCCTTTTCCTTGGCACTAGGATAGTAGGATGACTGGATGAGGTGGAGACTTGACCCAACTCTCTACCCAAATGGTCGCACAAACGGACACATGGGCAGTGATCTAGTTTGATGATACAATGAGATCTGTGGGCTCACCTTAGCCAGCAAAAACCCTATTTTCAGTATCATAAAAGAAGTTATACTCCAAACTTCCATCTTATCATATACCGATCTCTTACCTGATTAACTAGCATTACATCTCTGCAAACAAAAATACAAAAGGCACATCATTTTGATATAATTGATCATGATATTGCATACTGGGTCTAACCAAAAGACCCATGTAAAAATATAATATCGACTTTCTGGAGAAGTTGCATTGAGGAATAACATTGAGGTTATTTCTTTATTCTACAACTTCGTGGGTGCCTTCCTCTTACATCTTTTCGACTTTTCTAGTGTCTGTGTTGGTACTCAAGTAAAATAGTGTGGGACAAAGAATTTTGCAATGACAGTCCTTGTATATTGCCAGGCAGTGGTATTTGATGGATCTAATATTGTTATGGGTTTCATTTGATACCCGTGATTGATCAGAATAGATGACCCAGACTTGACCGGTGCCAGCCCATAATTGCATCCCAATTGCCCGACTCAACCCCATGCTGTCCAGAATTTAGTATCATAGTCCGGACCCATGTGTAAAAGGCTCAGACTAGTTGGGAAGCCCAACCAGTCTCTTGAGTAGTGGCCAACCTAGGGTCCCACCAATTTGATAGACACACTTGGGCGACCCAAAGGCTTCTTCAAGTTTCTAACGTGAACTGTTTGAGGAGTTTCTTAATGGAAAAAAGAGAGAGAATGAAGAAGGGTCATGTTTGTAGGGAGGGTTTTGTTGGGTTGGGGTTGTTGGTTGTATTTATACCTATGCAATTGAGTCTTTTTCGATAAAAACGTTCTGGACTTGGGTGGGAAAATAAGCTAAATGTCCATTGATTCTAAGATAAAGTAGCAATTCGATTTTTAAGTGCATGTCTCTGATATTGAATCTGATTGTTGGAATGGGTTCTTATTGAAACTTATCTGTTATGTTCTTATTAGGCTTTTTTTTATTTCTCTGTTGTGTTGATCACTTGATCTTCCATTCAAAAGTATCTACTCTGTAAGAATAATTTAAAAAGAGTGAAAAAGATGATGTTACTCTGTTTAGTTGATATTTTACATTCACAAAATTTACATTCTCGAATATAGAAATGAGAAAATAATTCAAGAACAAGAATGGTTTTGGAGAATTTACTTTTGGCTCAACTTTTTCATCAGTCACCATCTTACCTTTATTCCATCATTTTCATTGATCAAATGGGATGTTCACTTAGAACAGTACCTTATCAAGAATATGTTACCTATGAAAAGTTTGAAAAAAAATGTATCAAGAAGCACAATAAAATAAAATTTTAAGTCACAGAAAATCCAACAGCCATGAGAGATTTCTGAGCAATGCCTTTATCTTAACTTTCATCATTAAGACTACTGAAGCATTTGCCCTTAAAAGAAGACAAACTTATGTTTTTATAAAAAAAAAGAAAAGAAGATTCATTGCCAAAAACTTGTGCAAATTATATGTAAATCACTCTATGACCACCACAACAAACTTCAAACCGTGTTTTTGGTAGGAAGTGATACTAACCACTACCATTGTAGTATTTGTTTTCCAATCTTTGATCTTCACAATGCCAAGTATTATGAAATAATTATCCATATGTTAATTTTGCAATAAGAACAAGAAAATGGAATATTTATCACATATTTCTTTCTTTTATCCTTTAGAACTGGCTGTCAACAGGTCCCATGATATCTCTCTTTGGATTTTGGAGTCAGCTCAAAGTCCTCCACGACTACGGTTTTAAACCAAAAAACCAATCAAACAATTTCTTCGTTTGTACAATAAGTTTTGTGATTCTGTTTTGTCATTAGGCTTAACTTGTGTGTTCGAAACATCAGAAACTCCTATATATATAGTGCAATATCTATATGTTGTACCATTTGTAATACAGTGATGAACTGCTTTTAAGAGACTTGTTTCATTATTATGCACTATATAACTGATGTTTCATATATGTAGATGGAAGAAAAAAGACCTCAAGGAACTGAAAATATCCTTCTATATGAACAACAAAACCACATATCTGAAGGGATCTTGCACGGAGTGGTATATCATGAATATTTATCTCATTATATTGTTACGTGATTAGATATAGTATTTGTCCCTATTCACTATCTTTCTATTTCACATTATTGATGTTGATAGGAATTGGGGTGCTATAGATGTATCACTTCTAATCCAAAAAAGTTAATATGGAAATTGAACAAGACACAGTGGGGTTATGTGAGGCGGACTGGTTTGCATCATCTTGCGGAGATAGATGAGATGAGAATAGACCATGCATTAATAACGGGTCTTATAGAAAGGTGGAGACCCGAGACAAATACGTTTCATTTTCCTTTCGGGAAGGCCACAGTTACCTTATAAGATGTGGCCTCCATATGTGGTTTGCCGATCGAAGGTGAACCAGTCGTTGGATGGACTCACCGCAGTGTGAAGGTGGTGAGTTTATGTGAAGATCTCCTTAAAATGTCACCCCAACCAAAGGTAGACACACAAGGGCTGTGTATAAAATTAAAGTGGATAGAGGATAATTTCTTACCTTCGGAGAAGAAGGCAAAAATGTCTAAAGAAGTTGAGATTTGCAACACAAGGGCCTTCTTGTTTCATTGGTAGCTGGACAAATATTTATGAACGAATCGGGCACTAGAGGACCAGCTTACCTACTTGAATTATTTAGAAAGTTCAAGCCATATGCCTGGGGCCCGGCATGTCCTGCTAATCTGTACAGAATGCTGGCAAAGGCTGTAAAGTGGACAGCTGATAGAAATGAAGCGGAGAAGATGTAGCTGCACCTGATGGGAAGGACAAAAATGAAAAAAAATCTTCTACCGCCCACTTCAAGACCCTAACTGGACCATTGCAGCTTTTACAAGTATACTACTTCAATAACTCTTAACCTTGTGCAATGTGTTGTCTTATTTAAAACTACTCATGATACTGACATAATGTGCGTGGTAGATATGGGCCTACTCCCGCATGTCTATTGGTCGGTGTCCTGGCTCAAAAGATAGTTGGAAGAAAGACATTAAATTTCCACCGTTCAAAACATGGGAGGCTAGGTTGGATGGATATAAAGCTACGACTACTATAAAATATGTTCGTCATCAATTGGACAATATGAAAACAGACTCGGTAATTGATCTATCACGAATGAACATGTTTAGTTGTTGATGTGCAAACATTAAGTACTAAAACTTTATTTCATCTATTAAGTTTCGTATTTATTTATTGCAGTTTGCTTGGATGCCATATGCTACCTATGTGAAGAAATTTACTCAGAATGTATCAAATGTTGATCGACGATTGTTCATGTCAAATACAATCCTTATTCATTATTGGATCATGGAGTACCATAACTCTGATCGTGTCATGAAACAATTTGGGCTGAGTCTAGTGGTACCTCTAACTTTTCGAATGCCTCTCCTTAGGGTGGAAAAGGTTGAAAGAATGTCTTGGGACTATACACATATCCCGCTTGCAGTATCTTCTATGTAGGACGCAAGACTAGATATGATCTTACAAGGTCAGAAGGATGCGTTCCCAACTCATACAGATGAATATTTGAAGTGGTATATTCCCAACACGCGCATGTGTATAGGCCACCATAGGCGAGAACCCAATTCAGAAGATGATAGGAAAGCGAAACCGAACGTTCCCCAACAAGAAGCATCACCATCGGAGGGAGTAGGACCATCAAATGATCATGTATATCCCTATTCCTTTCTACTATTCATTTCTTCTCTTATGCCTATAAAGTAAATTTCCCCTAAATGTCTTCATGAATTTGTGCAGGTGAGCATGTCACTTGACGCATTGGAGAAATCAGTAGATAGGGCTATCCGAAATAAAAAAAAAGTCTTGAAAACTTTGCTGGCAAGATGCACAAGAAGATTAAAACTTCCAGGGGTGCTTTCGCGACTACCTTGGAGAACTTCAGCATGGAAAAATACAGTAGCTCTTCTTCGGACTTGGACATGGAACAAGTATATCAAATTTACAAGTATGCATTTTTTAGTGCATTTGAATATTTCACCACTCTTTGAGAAAACTTTGCGTCTTTTGTAGGATCGTACACCCAAGCGAATTCGAAAGGCTGTTCGGAAAGAGCCAAGTTCTCGGAAATCGCTGCCCCAAATACTCTAATGATAGTTGAAACCCTACCACCATCATCATTACCTAGTCCACATCTTTCAGCCCACGAGCTTCCTCCAATTAGGGATGTGTTATCCCCTAAATGGACCATCACAAATTAGCCAGAATTATTAGGAATCCTCTCCGCACCTACACATGCGGGAATATCTCAGGCGATAATTCTTTCACCATCAAAAAGGGATATAGAGTCTTTGGTGTGGAGAATTAAGCGATTACCGCGTACGAGGAAGATTCCTCAGAAATTTGATGGTTATTCTCATACAATTCATCACACTAAGTGTCATTCTGATAGTTAAGACATTGAGCTACTCAATGGATTTAAGGATTACTATAAATTTAGGTGAGTTTCCATCGCCTTATTATCACTTTTGTATTATATTTATGAGTTATGACAATAGCATTTGTGTATTATTACAGGAAGAAGGAATTAGATGTTATTTGCACGCTTGTAGATAGTAACGTCTTGCGTGATGCCTTAGAAGATGGGAAATGGTTGGACACAAATATTATCTACTATTGGTTTGATTGTTTAAGAGACATGTGTGACACTGCATATCTTGTGGATCCAAGCATTTGTGTAAGTTAATTGTATATGATAGCGATTTATGAACTAACTGATGAGTCAATTTTGTTGTAATATATCTTACTGAATCATATAGAATATGTGGAAAGAAGGACACCGTCAAACGGAACCCCTTGCCTTTGGTCTGAATGGTACAAATGTGATGGATATGAAGGAAAGTAAAACATTAGTCTTTTTGCTGCATCACATTGATCACTTCAGTTTGTTGGTTGGTTACCCAGATGAGGCAGCGTGGGAATTTTACAATAGCTCAACAAGTGATCATTATTCTCTAACTACTTGCAACGAATTTGTAAGTATGCATTGTACTATCTTGATACAAATTATTCTCTAACTACTTGTAAACTAACATTCTACTTTGATACTCCCTAGGTTGGTTGGCTAACCTCAAAATTTGTGGTTTATGGTTGGAATGATCCTTTCTTTTGGACCTTTAAAGAAAAGAAGAACATCCACCACCAAGACAATGGGAATGACTGTGGGGTCTTCACATGTACTTTCGCCGAACACTGCATTCTCCGAAAACCACTCAAGTTCACACAAACTGACATTCCATTTTATCGAAGCAAAATAGTTCTGGAGATATTCAAAAGGACCTCGGTGCTAAACTCCTATAGATTGGATTTAAGTGCTTTAGACTAAGAAACTGATCTTGATATTTTTGTGTAATTAACCAGTTTTTTTGTATGGTCAGTTTGCATATATATTCAATTGACACAATATGACATGCTTTTGGAGAATTGGATGTGCATATTGTTTCTAGTCAGAGACGATGTATTTGTGTAGATAGTTGTTAATTTGATTTACCTTATACTATTTTGTTAGAATATGCGTCAAATTGGCAGGCAACTTGCTGTTAAATGTTAATGTGAATGTGCATGTCTACCTTTGATGGACGAATGTGTGATTATCAAGGAACTTGATGATTGATGTGAATGTGAAGGTGCATGTCTACCTTTGATACAGGTTTTACTTTATGTCTTCATGGGCTGTAGAGATGCATTTCTCTTATGGACTAGACAGGGATATCCACGCATGCATTGTCTTGTGGGCGGGGATATCCCCTCCAATGACAGTGTTTTGGAATGGGATATCCCTGTCTGTGTTAGCCCTGTAAGTGGAGATATCCCTGTTCACTGCAGTACTATTTCAAAGTGGTTTCAGTTGGGACAGAGATATCCTAGCCCAAGTTAGTGTTGTGAACAGAGATATTCCTGCCCACTGCAGTACTGTCTCATAGTGGTTTCAGTTGGGACGGAGACATCCTCGCCCAAATTACTGCTGTGAAGAGGGATATCCCTGCCCACTAGAGTACTGTGGGTCAGAGTGGTTTCAGTTGGGACAGGGATATCCCCGCCCAATTTAGTGTTGTGAACAGGGTTATCCCTGTCTCTATTAGTGATGTAACCAGGGATATCCCCGCACACTAGAGTATTGTTTATGGGGATATCCCTGCTCACGTGATACTTGTGGGTGAGATATTACTACACCAAATAGACATTCTCTGAAACATCCGTCAACACCAAATTTGACATTCTCTGAAACATCCATCAAACACCAAATTTGACATTCTCTGAAACATCCATCAACACCAAAATATATGTTAAGTTGCATTAACAATTGTGTATACAAATCACCAGTTTTTCAAGAACATCAAAGCATCACCCAAAACAAAAGACACATGCTACGATGTTTGGGTAGCAAAACACTTCTCACTAGTAGATTATGACATCTCTAAACATGTGTCATCTCTCTTTACAGTTTGAGAGATGTTACTTTCCTATATTAGAATATCAAAACATCACACAAAATAAGACACGTGCTAGGTAGTTTGGTTATCAAAACAGTACTGCACTGGTGGATTGCGACATCTATGTCGATTGTGTTCCCTCTCTTTACAGTTAGAGCACGTTATTTGCCTACGCTGCCTGTCCCTATCCTCTGTGCGAATTTTTTTTTTTTTTTGTTTTGGTCGCCCAGGTTGCTTGGATGCATGTGGAGGCAAAACCATTTCAACTGGCATATGATCTCATTGTCTTATATCTCGAGTAGCATGCAAAACCCCATTGTATGTGAGTCGATAGGTTGCTGCTAGGAACCAATGCTCACAGAAGTCATACGACCACTTATTTATCAACTGTATTGCTGTTATTGCGCGCGAGCACGGGATACCCAATATCTGTCATTGGCGACATGTGCATGTTCTTTGATCAAGATGTACTACATCAATGAATTTTGCTGATTGAACTTGAAATTCGACAAGTTCGGCAACACAGACATGGAGTCTGCGAGATTCCTCAAACCCTTGACTAAGAATCCTTTTTGCGTAAGGAGTTAACCGAGAATTAATAGTTTCTGAATGTAGACTGCGCTTTTGGTAGAACTCCATTAGTTTTGTACGTATTTCCTCAACCTGCTTTGTTACATGTAGCATTCTGGTGTCTTTAAGTAGGCTATTTATGCATTCAGCGGCTTTGTTAGTGAGTATATCATATCGACGCCCTTCTACAAATGCATTTGATCAATGCTCTTTTCCAATTCCTTGATGTAGTTGTATGCTGAAACGTCAACATCTCGGATATCATTTAAAAATACCTCATACTCACAGGGTCTATAGGCCTTTGCAGCACACCAGAATTCTCGAACAATAGTATCGTCTTTGAAGTTGCTTTTGACATTTTTGGCTATATGACGACAGCAATAGTAGTGCCTTGCGCTCGGAATGATGTTCATCAGCACATGAATAAGACCTTTCATTCGGTCAGAGACAATGGTCAAATTCCCTGGCTCGCCCAAGGCCAAGCTTAGATTTGCAAAAAACCACTCCCAACTCTCATGACGCTCGGTTTCTGCAATGGCAAAGGCAATGGGGAACAATTTCTGATCCGCATCATACGTCATAGCCACTAATAATACACCAGGATAATTGACACGTAAATGTAAACCATCAATTGCAATCACTGGCCTCAATGAAGTCTGAAAAGATCAAATGCACAGGCCGAAAGACCAAAAGAACCTCTTGAAAGTATCATCATCATTTATTTCTGGATTCATCCTTTGCAATTCATTACAATAAAGAGGAAGATTTCATAATGACTCCTCATATGATCCACGGATCAATCGAAGGGCAATGTCTTTCGCCTTATGAGCCTTTCTGTAAATAATACGACAACCAAACTCCATTTGAAAATTATTAATAATCTCCTTTGGTGTCAAATCATTATTGGATCGGACTCTATCCATTATGTACTCTGCAATTAGCTCTGAAGAAGCTTGCCGATGTGCCATTGCCATCATCGGTTTAGAGCAACAATGGTTAGAGTTATACGTGCGGACTTGGAACTGTGGCCCAGATTCATTAATGGAAGCATGGATACGCCAAGGGCAACTCTGACCACTGCAACGTACTGTAACTTTGGTGCGATTGGTCTTCAAGTGCTTTAGACTGAAATTGTTGTAAATTGCAAACTTCGCCAACGTTCTTCTGAATGTGTCACGATCTGAAAACTTCCGCCCTATCCACATCTCCCGTGAAGAGTTTTGATACGTTTCAATCAAGTATTCTTCAGGAACCATGGTGTCCTTAATGTTAACATCCACGGCTTTGTATGAAGGCTCCATATTTTTATTTTGGGTAGCTTGATTTTGTTCTTTGTTGGAAACGGTTGTTGTATTTCCACCCACTTGTGCATGTTCACATCCATCAGACGCTATCTCATCTTCAATAGTTGGATCATACATTATCTCATCAACGACATGATAAGCTCCTATACTTTGATCAATGACAACATGATTGGGTGCTCCTGAGAACTCGATATCATTATCTTCATGGAGGTTGACCGTCGGAAATTCTCGGACAGGAGTTGCATGTACTACCTCTTTCTCTTTGTGTTTCTCCCTTGACGCACAAGAATTGTCTTCGCTTGGACCATGCAAAGGCATACGTTGCAACCTTTCAATTTATAACAATTAAAATTGTAAGAAACTGTATTAGAAACTCGACTTATATTAAAAAAAAAATAGAAGAAACTCACTTACATAGGTTTTTCTTGTCTGTTGCTAGTTGCTGGATTTGTTCCTTTACTTACATATAAATACAAACCATTCGTATTGTTTACCGATGCTCTGAACATTACTTTAATATCCTCATCCTCTTCTAGGGTAATCAATGAGAATGCAAATCCATCGTGATAAAGGTACTGTAAAGTACCAAATTCACTAAGTGCTTCCAACTTAGATACTTCGAGTGCAACCTCTCGCAAATAACTGTAATTTATGTCAGTGGGTAAATGCCTCATCTTTTGCTTTCCACCTTTGTACGTCGAACGGTTAATATCAAAATCAAACTCTCCATCATAATGGAAGATGACCAATTCTTCATTGTATGACATCCTAACATTCAATAAAAAAATGCTTGAAATGGGTTTAACACCAATAACAAATACAAACAATAACATGAATTCCGATGACAAAAATGTTATATTATAGACTCCATCCATTATTATTAAAGAATATTAAATGAACTGTATTAATATATCAACAAATGGACAAAGAGACATGACTACCTAATTTTTTATTGCTTTGGAAACAAATCTTCAGCACTCCATGACGTGGTTGGTCAAAGTGGTATTGGCAATGGCCATTGAGAATTATATTTAACCAATATAACATACACATGTGAGCCCTTATCCATTTGTATCTCTCATTTGAGGAATTATGACCAAATGTCTATTCCTTATTAAACTAATGCCCATGTGTATGTAACTGATAGAATCACAAAACTATTTTCAAAGTTTATCCATTTCTATGTTGGCCAATGCCCATGCCCATCCCCATAGCCAACCATTTCTGTGTAAGCAAAAGCTGATGATGCCCAATTCTATCATCTTCTATTACATTCAAAGCCAATGCCCATTTGTATTACTGAAATATGGTCATTTTATCTTAAGAAAGTTAATATGGACTACCTATGGAGTAAATATTAATTACCCATCAAGGAAATGGAAGCTTTAATGAATACTTCCAAACATCAACTTTTTGGGTAAAAGAAAAACACATGTGGAGATTGTGCTTCTAGGTTTAATCAAATATAGAAAAGGTAAATCTAGACTACCAACCTCTTTAATGGAGCCCAAACCTTTATACTTAAAAGATTCAAGAATATGATTCTCCCATAAAGCAAGGTAATGTGGAAGAAGGGTTGTAGAGAGATTCGTCCGGATATCAGAAAAGTTAAAGGGGAAAAGGGAGTTCGACAATCTTTAAGTTGTAATGAACGACGAACAGGGATATCCCCGCTCATTTACTTAGAATGAGCTATGATATCCCCGCTCAGCGCTAAAAGAAAAAAAAAATACCAAACGAGGCCTTTGAGACTATTGTGGTGTTTATAAGAAGTTGATGGTGCTTTTGGCTTTTCACAAGTCTTAAGGGATTTTTTTGGATAAAATCCTCAAAAAGGAAAACAAAGAAAGAAGAAGAAAAAAAAAAAGAAGAATAAGCAGAGGAAGAAGAAAGAAACTAACTAACTGAGGAGACTGATTAGATCAAATATTAATTGAATCTAAGAAAATACTCTCAAAACTTTAGCTATAACAAATCAGCACATGAGGGAAAAAAGTATGAACAGCCCTAATCTTGCTTGTATAGGGTGTAATGGGCCCAAGTACACCATTTAGGCGGACCTTCCAAGTAGGAATGATGGCAATACGGTTATTTAATGGGGTCAAAAATCTCATCTCCCTTCCAAGGTGGGCTGTTTGGTAGGGATGAAAATCTGGGCCGCGCTGTGCCTGGCCCAAGGCCTCTGGAGTCAGCCCAGTACGGCCCAGGTCACGACTCTAGTCTTGCTGTGTTGGGCTGGGCCCAAGTCGGGCCTGGGCCATGCAGCCCCTGGGCGGCCCACATATGCCCCTCCCCTTTTTTTTTTTTTTTAATTTTTTTAATTTTTTTTTTAGTTCTTTAAGTCTTAGAGACTTAGACTCTTCACTCTTGGTCATGGACCAATTTCATTAAAATAAAGAAATTAAGAGAAATAACAAGTAGAATAACACTAATGATGTTTTGAAAAAATACATCAAATAAATTGTATTTCCTTAAAATTTAAGTTACAAAAGTTCAAAAAAATTGCAAGTTTGAACTTGGATCAATATATATATATATAATGAAATTCAAACCTTTTGATAAATGAAAACAAGAATTACAACTTTAAAAACTTATGATACATTCTAAAAACTAAATTACAACTTTAGAAACCTATGATACATTCGAAAAAATAAATTACAACTTTAGAAACCTATGATACATTCTAAAAAATAAATTACAACTTAAAAAACCTATGATACATTCTAAAAAATAAATTACAAGTTGAAAGCCTATTATACATTCTAAAGAAAAAATTATACTATGATATATGTAACGCCGCTAGCTCGTTTTCTATCTCGATCTCATCATCATCGAGGAGATGTTCCCTATCCCATGCTTGATACCAATCCTGTAAGCACATGCAGGTCTCAACGGTTTCTTCTATAAGCATAGTCCTCCTGAGGTCAATAAAGCGTCCACTTGCACTAAATGCCTGCTCTAATGCAACTGTAGACGCTGGTATTGTTAGTATATCACAGGCTATGGCGGAAAGCACGGGAAACTTAGTTTTGAATGATTTCCACCATGCCAAAAGATCAAAATCATCTTCTTCATCATCCGAGATTGCAACAGGATCACTCCCCAGGTACGGAATTAATTCATTAAGGTTGTAAGATCCTCCGGAAGAAGAGGAGTTACTTCCATGGGATTTCCTCATAATACTCCAAATAGCCATCTTTTTTCCTTTATATACTTGGGGAGGGCCTGTTGGGACTGTAGGTGCTATGGATCTACCTAATCGGGTAGCATAATCCAAATAAAGTGTTTTTAATTGTGTCTTAATTGTTGTCATGTCATTTATATTAGTTGTATTCATATTAGAGTTTATTTCATTAAGAAGGGTTTTTACACCTTATAATTTCAATCTAGGGTCTAATGCAGCAGCTATACAAAATGCTAACGGAGCTATATTATCCAATATGATGTAAACTTTGCCTCCATTTGTACACACATGAGTTGAAAAATTGGAAAATCTCTATACTTTTTAAAAGTAAGTCTTATTTCATAAAAATAGGCTAAAGCTTGATTTGATGTGGGATAATATACCCCAGAAAAAAATAATGTTGCATCATGAAAAACTTCTAAAAAATCTCTTATTATCTCAAGAATGGTCCATTTATCATCACTTATAAAAATATTTTCATGCTCCAAATAAAGTTGACAATATTGATTTAGTGTCATTTTATAGGCACATAATTCTTTTAACATTTTATAGGTAAAATTCCATCTATGCTTTACATCATATGATATTTTCTTTGGTCTTAGATTCAAATTTACACATAGGTCCCTCCACCATTGTTTTCGCGAGGGAGAACAAAAAATGTATCCTACAATCCATTTAATAGTCTCTAAATCTTCTCTAATTAATTTCACCCCTATTTGTACAATAAGATTTAAGCATTATCTAAAGTTATAGAAATTATTTTATTTTCAATTTTATATTCTCTAAGTTTTTCAAGGATGGTGGACCCTATCCTAGCACCAGTGTGTGGAAATTCTAGCATAGAAAACGAAACTAATCTTTTCTGTATCACCCAATCACTATCAATATAATGTGATGTGATTGCAATGTACCCCAGCTTTTATTTAGAGGTCCATAAATCTAAAGTTAAAGCCACTTTTCTAGGTAATTTTTCAAAAATATTTTTTAAATTCTTTTTTTCTTTCAAAAAAGTTTTTATTGCATCATTTCTAGTAGTAACTTTAGATATTTTCTGCCATGAAGGAACAAAGGTAGACCTCAAAAATCTTTCAAAACATTGGTCTTTGGAAAGTATAAATGGATATTGGCGACAAATTATAAATTTAATAAGTTGATATCTAGCATTAGTAGGGTCATAATTGAAAAATCCTAAACCGCCAGATGAATCTGTTTGAAAAAGTTGTATTTGAACCATCCCACTTCTTTCCCCATCGTTAGCGGTATTCGTGTGTTTGTGCATACACTTTTTCATGTATCTACTAAGGTGGCCAGTGCCACTTGATGATTTGTCACTGAGGAGATCTTTGCAAAATTTACACTGTGCCTTTTTCTCTGTTCCTCCCGTGGGACTTGGGACAGTAACTTAGTAACTTTAACAAAATAAATCCATACAGGAGAAGTTAATCTTGATTTTCTCTTCTTTTTAGCTGTAGAAACCGAAAATGCAGGATTTTGGGGACTATTACTATCTACTTCTATGCCCTGACTTTGATCTAAATGAATAAATCCGGGATCTTCCTTATTTAGAAAGAAGTTAAGGTTGAAAGGTTGTAATGGTCCAGCCATTTTTCTAAAGAAAAGATATTTTTTTAATAAATAATTATGTATCGAATGTTTTTTGTGATAATTTATATAAGAAAGGTAAAGATAATAAATACCTTTATGAGAGAGGGAGAGCTAATGGAGAAGTTCTTCTTAGTTGAATCCTCCACTTTAGAGAAGTCACCATCACTTTTCACTTCCTAGAGAATTTTGTATAGAGCGCTTAGACTTTAAAATGAGACTTAAGAGAGCTTAGAGCCTTAGAACTTTAGAGGGAGTGTGAGAAATGAGAGAGTAGATGAGTGTAGAGAAATGAAAGGAATGAGGGCTATTTATAGAATTCCTAAGTGATAAAATGACATAAAATACCCCCTCATATGACCGTTTTATAACAGTTCGGGGGGTATAATGGTAAAAATTGATCAAAAGACACCAATTCCAACCCCCCTCCCCCTCCCATTTGATCGTTTATAGCAGTTGGGAGCGTTAAAAATGTTTTTAAAAAAACCCTTTTGAACGTTTTTTGTGACGGGGGAGGGGGGGGGGTGCATTTTTCAAAAAATATAGCCATTGGGCCTTCTGTGGGCCGTGCCTCGTGTTGTGCCGGGCCGCCCGCGGGCTTTGGGGCACTGCCTAGCACGGCACGGATTTTAACCGTGCACCGTGCCGTGCTTCGGGCCTGGCAGCCCTGGCCTAGCACGGCCCAGTGGAACTGCCAGGCTAGGTGGGACGGCCCGTTGAGGCACGGCCCAGGCATGGTTTTTTCCATGCAAGGCCTGCCCGTGCTGGGGCCGACCCAACTTTTCACCCCTACTGTTTGGTCAATACAATGGGTTGGGTTGGGTTGGATTGGGTTGAGTCAGGTCTACTAGTAAAAAGGGTACTTAATCCAAACCCAAATAAATTATTAATCAGGTCAAAACTCCGAAATGACAAACTCTGAAAAAAGTATGCCATTTGCATTCAGGGCAAGTTGACAGATCAAACCAGATCAGGAATTGCCATCCCTAGATATACGAGGAATGAGTCTCCTCAACATTATCAACGCCATTCAAATTGTGGGACTCGTTATAAAAGATTTAATACCCAAATCAACTTGAATTGGATGACCCAAACCATTGAAATTCTTAATTAATTTGAATCACGGATTGAATTTTAAATGTTTAATTTGGACTTTGACCCATTTTCAACCATCCATTTTAAGGACACAATTCTACAGTGATGATATCAAAACAATGGAAGTTGGATATGCCACATGTGCAGGTGATCATTTGCCACACAAACTCTTGCCATGGAAAGAAGCCAAAGTTAGTTATTTTTGCCGCGTCAAACTTTGGCATTCCTAAGTTTATGATCTTTAGAGGGAAAAATGAAGCAAAACAAACACTAGCAATTCCATCTGTTTCAAACCAAAACATACCTCTCTCTCTCTCTCTCTCTCTCTCTCTCTCTCTCTCTCTCTCTCTCTCTCTCTCTCTATTTTTGATCTGGTTCTTCCAGTTCTGTTTGGAATTTTCAATCTCTCTCAAATTCATGCTTTGGGTCTATGTTATTTTGGGCCCTAAAAGACTTCTAATGGAGATGATTTTTCTTGGGAAGTGGGGCTTTTGAACTTGATGTGTTTCTGTATAGGAGGAGAAGAGGGAAAGAGGAGATGAACTGCTTTGGGTGTTGCAGAAAATCATTGATAGATGAGAACCGTAACTCATTGGAGAGAACAAAACATCGAAAAGAAGGAGCTTCCTTTGCCACATTAGTTAATAACATCTCTTTTAAATCAGGTATATTGACATTCATGATACATTTCCAATAAATGATTATAAAAGAGGTGAGGAGTGAACGATTTAAGTCGTCAACGTAAATAGAACCTTGATGACTTCCCACCTCCTCTTAATTCATTTTCTATTGATGGTTTGATTATTTGATGGTTGTTTTTAAAGATATTCACCTTTGGTTCTTCAGCTTTAATTGCTTTTAGAAATACAAGTTTCAGAATTTAGGAATTGAATTTCATGAAACATACAGACCCTACGCAATGCCTTCCAAATGGATATTAAAAGGGGCTAAAACTTGAAGAACCAAAGGCAGCAATCACAAATGGATATTAAAAAGTCTCTCAGCCCTATTAAATCAAATCTTAGGAAAGTAAGGGTCTTATCCACCCTTCCATCTTTCATCGTTCAATCTTTTAACAGTTTAATACTCTTTCGATAAATCTATTTTACAATGAATTCCGAGGAACTCAAAGCAAAACAGGTAAACAGGCTCCTGAACTTTTTTTTTTTTTTTTTTTTCCATTCTTTCATTTTTGCTACATGGATGATTCTAACTCAAGTCCTCTCGCCCCCTAGGGGAGTGTTTGCGCTAGGGGATTTGGCACTACATGATATTCCATTTCTAGAAATAGAGAAGAATCCTATATTTGTACCTTTTACATAGAAAATTGAAATCCTCTCAAGTGAGGAACGCCAAGAAGTATTAATGCACTAAATAATAAAAGAGTGGGTTGCACAGAAAATTAGGACAGTTTTTCTCTCTAAGGGGCATTTGGTGTCCCTGACCAGTAGAGTTACGACCAAAGACTTTTAGCTATATTTGCAAGTAGAATTTCTAATTGAAAGGAAAATGTCCTCATCTTGGTGGTCCTTCTTTTATAGGCTGTTCTGAAGACGTCATTAAATTGAGTTTTCATTGTATTTTTCTATTGCTAAACGTGGCTTTATCTTTGTTCATGTAATTGCTAATCAAGGGTATGTATGTTAATAATTCTATCTCATCATAGAAATTTAATAATATACAGTTATACTCTCTCATATAGGGATATATTATTAATTTATTAAGCAGGCTAAAATAATCCAACAATTATAAATAATCAAGCATCAATTTCAATTTATAAATATCTTCTTAAAAAAATTAACAAATTATGTATATGGTTAAGTTAGTTGACAAATTGTAATACTTAGTTTACATGCTTGTTTGAATATATCATGATTTGTTATTAATGACGATGACAACGACAATTAGTATAATTTCTTCATATGATAAATTTATTTGATATTCTTTGTTTTCCACATTTCAATCCAATGGTAAGAAAACGAAGTTGTCTCTCATTAGGAGCCTCCTAAGAGACAGCTGTTAGAAACAACTTTGCAGGGTGTGACTCTTATGCGGGGGCGCGATTCCTATGTAGGGTGGAGGATTTGAAAATGCCAAAGAGGTTGGAATTCTGAGATTTTCAAAAGTTAAATGAGACTTATTAGGTGGCTGGAATTTTGATGTCTAACAAAGAAACAAGGGATTTCCAAATGCCATGGGGACAACCATGACATCTGTCTCTAAATTCCCAACATCACAAATTCTGATCAGAAAGCTCTGTCAGTTAATGACAACAATACATGTTTTCGACATCTTTTTTCATGTGGCCAGTTCAAAATTGGGCCCAATCCATTAAGCTTGAACGGTTTGGCCCAATTCTAATTCATGAGAGAGCTTGCATTTTAAGCGGATTGGATTTTAGAACAGTGAGCCCACCTGCAACAAATGAGCCCATAACATGGAAGTGGCATTTTATGTTCATTTTTTAAATAACTTAAGATTCATGGATTTTTGCCCTAGTCTTGACCAAATCTAGGCTGGGTTACCTTAGCTAAGGTGCAACCCAAGTGAGTTGTGTATGGGACTGGCTCAACCCAAGCCCAACCTGAGAACTGCACATGGGTGAATCCAAAACCGAACCCAAACAAATCATAAATGAGCCCAAACCAAATTCCCTACCCGACCCAAGTTGCACCAGACTTTTCCAGTTTTGGCCATCTCTAAAAATCTGGTTCGAGTAAGAGTCTTGTCAAGGTTTTAAGAGCAACTATGGCAAAAAGACACTCATATCAGATTATCTCAACAATCCAATCAGAAGCCTGTAAATGATGAATAAGAAATACTGGACACAGCTCTACATTCAGTACATTAGGATCATCAAATCAGTTGAAAAAAAATCGCAGTCACCAAGTGGGGTGCTACCTGATACATACACATAATGTTGCAGATGCTTCAAAACAACGTGCCATAGCTGAGGAGATCAAACGGATCGGCGATGGTGGTAATGCAGTTGAGACATTCACATTCCATGAATTGGCAGCTGCGACGAAGAACTTCAGAACTGAATGTCTACTGGGTGAAGGGGGGTTCGGACGAGTGTACAGGGGATGCCTAGAGCAAACAAATCAAGTATCACATTGTACTTCCATTCTTTTCATTTTACTTTTTAATCGAATTGCAGATTTCACCTTGCTTCCTTGAATTCTTAAATTCTTCTCATTCAGGTTGTCGCGGTTAAACAACTTGACCGGAATGGATTACAAGGAAATAGAGAGTTTGTTGTTGAAGTCCTAATGCTGAGCCTACTTCACCACCCGAATCTTGTTAATCTAATTGGCTATTGCGCCGATGGAGATCAAAGGATTTTAGTGTATGAGTACATGGCATTAGGATCTCTGGAGGATCATCTTCTGGGTATGGGTCTTGACATTTTTTATGTCTTACGTCATGTGTTCTTTTTTGGTATATTTTTTCCACAAACATCATTTTAACACATGGTTACCAGCTTATCGTTCATGTGATAACTAACCATTACAATTTTTTTGCAGATTTGCCGCCGAATAAGAAGCCTTTGGACTGGTTTACAAGGATGAAAATAGCTACAGGTGCAGCCAGAGGTCTTGAATACTTGCACGAATCAGCTAATCCACCTGTAATTTACAGAGATTTCAAAGCATCTAACATCTTACTCGACGAGAACTTCAATCCAAAGCTCTCAGATTTTGGGCTTGCTAAACTCGGTCCAACCGGTGACAAGAAGCATGTATCTACAAGGGTGATGGGAACATACGGCTACTGTGCTCCAGAATATGCGAGGACAGGGCAGCTGACAACAATGTCTGATGTGTACAGCTTCGGAGTAGTGTTCTTGGAGATCATCACTGGGAGGAGAGTGATCGATAGCTACAAACCAATGAGTGAGCAGAATCTTGTCCAATGGGTATGTATGTGCTGCAAACATGGGTGTGTTTGAAGTCCAAATCATTACTGATGTGAATATCTTGATAGAATGGATGTCATAAAACATTTGACTACATTTTGTGGAGGAATATGCAATCTTTACACACACACATCTTCATGCATAAAACATGTGAACTACAAGATTTATCATCAGATGGATCCATGGATGTTATGTAATAAAAGATCAGATTGACAATCCTAACCACTGGACTAGGGAAGAAAACAGATGATTGAAAATTTTAACCAGTACTGGTTACAGTTGTCTGACACACCAAGCGTTTTTCCCTCATGACATCCATGATGGGTTTTGCCACAAGACTAGTACAAGATTTTGATCTCTATTAATTATTGCGATGTCCTGTTTCGAAAATTTTTAGTCTGTTTCTTCTACCAAAGGGAAGATCCTGTAAAAGTTGTTTGAAGATGCAGACAGCAAGATTATTAATCCAAATGTTCATCCCGAGGCCCCACCTTTGATAGACCAACAGCTGAGAATTTGGCTGCTTAAAAGATTCACACTCAAAACAAATGCCAGAAAAATGTGTAACTACAAGAAGGGTTTTTAAGTAATCATTTGTTTGCTGGCCCATATCAGGGAGATCATTTGATGCAGGTACATTCAGGCCATGGTAATCTAAGGTGGGACAGTTTCACGGTTCAAATATAAAACGCAAGAGCTTCATAAATGGTGAAATAGGCTGCATTTTGTCCATCCTTTGTGCTGTATCTATCTGTTTTCTATATAACACAATGGCATTTGACCGAGAACCAGAGTCATTTGGCTCAACCAGCTACGATTGTATCTAAACCTTTCAGATGAATGGGCTATCCAAATACTGAGAGCAAAATTAACTGTTTAGTCCATCCAATGGAAGAGGTTTCTAGGGTATCTCCATCATGATAGATATGAGGGTGTACCTACACAGAATTCTGCATGGCAAGTACAGTTAAAACAAGAAAGGTGGACAGATGAAGCAAAAAATTGGATGTGTATCCTAGATGTAAACTGAAACCTTTCTGGTTAAAGCATCTCTTTAAAGATGACACAGAACGATTAGGATATTCTCTGAACAATATTGCGTTCAACTTCAGCTAATAGAAGAGTGGATTCTTTTCTAATAGTGTGTTTCATCTGATTTTGATCTTACTTGCACACATGTAGGCACAACCACTGTTTAAGGACAGAAGGAGGTTCCCAGAGATGGCTGACCCATTATTTAGAGGAAATTATCCTTTAAAGGGTCTCCATCAAGCTCTCGCTGTCGCAGCAATGTGCCTCCAAGAGGAGGCTAGCACTCGTCCCCTCATTAGTGATGTTGTGATGGCTCTCGAGTACCTAGTAGTGAAAGATAGTGGTCCCGATGGAAGCTCAAAATTTCCCATCCCTGCTAGTCCAAGTACTCCAGAAAGAAGGTTAGCGAGAAACAAAAGCAAGAGCTTCAAGCGAGACCATTCATTGCACTCACAATCCAGTATCGAAGATGAATAAGGCAAGGACAGTGTAAAAATTAACAGAATGAGAGATTCTAACATGAACCAGATAGACGAAGGGGAGAAGATGATTTGTAAATAATAACCCAAGACCAAATGACTGTAAATTAAAACCCAAGGCAATCAGTGCTACAACAGATTGTGGGTACTGAGTCTTTCAGTAGGTTGTTTTAGAGCACTGGATTTGGAAGAAAGTCTGTCAATGGTGAGAACCTCTAACAAGTGTAGTGCAGACTGCAGACACTGACTTGTCGATTGAACTTCATTACTGTATGTCCTTGATTTGTATCATAAATTTAAACAGGTGAGACAGAGAAAATGAATGAAGTAAAGAAAGTGGCATTGTAGCAATTATTTCTGTTTGTATGGAGCTTCTTTTAGCTGCTTGTAAAGATACATCGTCATTTTCTTTATATTAGGATAGACAAATATCTTAGGACTGACTAATACTATTTTTACTTAATAGACTTAGACGGTTAGACAAAACTCTGTTGTTGATTTTAAAGAAGCAAGCATGGACTAGACTCACCGAATTGATTTTATAGAAGCTCTTGTGGTCACATACAACGACGCAGTGACCCACTAAGAGCTGCACAGTACAGATGTGAGTTCTCCTATGAGACTTGGGTAGCAACTCTAAACCAAGCTAAGCACTTCCCTAATTGGAATAATCACATGGTATTAAGTCATTCTTATTCAAAATGGTAACCTTAGGAACCTAATATTTGCATCTGGTCAAATCTTGGTTGGATCACATCCAACTCACATGTAAGCAACAAGGATTAAGCTTGTTCTTACCTTCTAGGTGTTGGAATTCTGTGGTGAGGCCCACCGCCACCTAGGGTGGTATTCACAGTTCAGGTTGACATTCTTACGTGGGTTTGAATTGACATTTCCAACCAAATAAATATATTGGTTATCTTAAGGTTGGGTCAATGCTTCCTAACCAACATCCAGATCCAACCTGACTTATTGCACTATGACCTGGACCCCCACCCAAGCCCTACTTTTTTTTTTTATTTTGGGGGGGTGGGGGGTGGAGATCCTTTTAACTTTCAGATTAGATTCAGCATGTGATTATTTAACTGGTGGGGTCTAAGTTGGGAATAAACATATTGATGTAGAATTTGATGATGAAGATATCATTGTGCTGGCTGAATCCTATATGGCACAATTGGAGCATCCTAAGATGGCCCACAAGGGTCCCGTCAAGTTCTGATTGAAAACTTGGGCCCAAACAGCCAAGAGTTGTGTTCAGATGTGAATTGGGTCAGTTTTGACCAAGTTAACCTAGTGCTAAAAAAACTGCACGTGAGTGACCTGTAATGATGTAGAATTTGATGATGAAGATATCATTCTTATATGGCACAACTGGAGCATCCTAAGATGGCCTGCAAGGGCCCTGTCAAGTTTTGATTGAAAACTTGGGCTCAAACAGCAAAGAGTTGTGCTCAGATATGGATTCAAGGGATGTTTTTGGCAATAAGCAGAAGTATAGGGTCTGTTATGCAATTTTCATTGAAACTAATAATAAGAAACAGGTCACTCACGTATAGCTTTTTTAGCAGCAGGTTAACTTGGTCAAAACTGACCCAATTCACATGAGACCTGTAGTAATGGGTTCGCCCATGAGTGCTCTACAAGGTTGTTGGGTTCCTCCCATCATCACATGGGCCATCCGGGGCCTGCAACTGATCTCCTCTAAAATGCCTGAGATTACCCAAATTATGGAGTTTTCTAATTTCCTTTATTTTTCTTGTTAATTTCTGGATTTATTCCAATTAGAAAGTTTGTTTGAGACTTCTATTTGTGGTAGGATTCAACTATAGTAGGTTTCTTAGGGTTTTGAGGTGATTCGAAGTCCTTATATAGGTGTTATTTTCGTCAGTACTGTTCATGCTACAGTACAGTTTTCAGAAATTTATTCAATAAAGCACTGCTTGCTTTGTTTTCCTCTCCCTTGTGTTTGTTGATGAATGGTGATTGAGAAGGCTCATACAGGTCAGCGTTTTTGGTTTTTCGGCATTTGTTCCTTCACCATTAAATTTTTGGATTTATGTTTTCATCACTGCATATCAATGTGGTGGCTCGATATTTTCTGGTTTTGGATACTTGTGCCCTAGACAGTCCGATTGCCTAAAATCGGGACTGTGTCACATATGTTATGTTACCCATGGCCCTACCAAAACATAATTCACTGAAACCCAAACTAGACACCCCCTAAATGTGTGGTGCACTAACAAGTTAAACCTTTTGGTGTCATTGGTTATTAAGAATGTATTCCTTGTTTGAAGGAGGAATTTCCTTGTTTTTGGAAATTCCAAAAACAACAAATTTCATAACATCATTTTTGAATTTCATCTCTCTTTTTCTTTTTCAAAATATTACCATGTAGGTTCCCTTCCTTTTATATTAATTGTTCTACTAATCAGGCCCTACGAGAAGGAAATATTTTTGATACTCCCTAGACTAGTATCTTTATTAATGAAAAAACTTGCAAGCAGATAAATGGATCAAAGTGGTTGAAGAAACTCAAACCTGACTTGGATTCGCTTTTGATGTTAATGTTCATCAAAAGCATTTCCATTTATTTGTTGCACAAAATTATGATGTACTCAGTTGTGAAAGAGAGGACACCGGGGAACCCTCAAAGGAACCTTTAATGCACTCCCATATTAGATTGGTTCTCCCATGTTTTTTCTGTGAAGGAAAAATTTTCCATCCGAAACTTCAGACAAGTCCTCTACAGCATCCGTACGAAGAGAACTTGATCATGGCCTTTGACTGCCGGTTAAAGGCATTGCTTGAGATATTCAGACTAACAGAGGTCCATATTTGAGAAAAACAAGGGAAAAAAAAAAAAAAACATGTAAGCAGATATTTGTAATAGTCAAAATGTATAGATGGTTATCCATAAAATTCCCTATAAAATATGGTGAATTATTCTGTGTACCATGTAATTGTGGCTTAAATTTCATACCCTCCGCTGATTTCGCATCTATGATCTCTACCCTGTTTGCAAAGCTGTATAGCTGTGGCGCACCACCAGAAACTTTCCAGATGGAACTTCCCATTTTGTAATGCTATGAGTATAGGACCACTGAAAACTCACATAACAAACTGCAGGAAGAAACAACTCAGATAGAAAGCATATTATAAATCTGTTGCTGATATGACAAATGGCATCACATGCACCATTTTTCAATAAGTTTGTTTTTTGTAGCATGTCCTGATACATTCCCCCATATGAGCAATGGTATCAAATGTATCATTTATCAAGCCAATTTATCATTGTTTCCAATGAAAGTGACAAAAAGATGTATCATTTATGATTTTAAATAACCTATATATATATATATATCTCACTATAAATAAATGAGTGCGATGCAAACATCTACCATTGTTTGTCAGTATAGATTCTCTGATCAAATTATCTCCATTTAAAAGACTAAACGGAAATAAAACGTACCAAGACCACCCGAGTAGCTCATTGGGCCAATGGTCCGGATCACCATATAATGGGCACCTAATTTAGGTAGCTAAACTTACCAAGCAATAAATTTGTTATAAGTTTCACTGAATCTTCTATGATCTTTCTTTTCTTTTCTGGTGGGCCAGCTGAAGATTGAACCCGTACAGCCACAGGTTGTAGAATACCTCGGTCATCTCTTTACAATAATATAGATGAAATATCTGGGGACAAGATCAGTACCTCAACTTACATTTGACTACGAAAGCGCCAAATGAGGTCAAAATATTGAAATATGGGTCGAATCCCTACTTGGCCAACAAGATTGGAAATGACCGCTTTTAATTTGATAAGTTTCATTCTTGACGAAATGATAGTTAAAGAATCCAGCTGCTCCAAAATGAAAGCAATTTTAGTATTTACAATGGGATTGTACTCGATTAACTCAAATTACATTTATGCTAAGTACATAGCAAAAGAGTAGATCCACATTGAGAATGGCATCGAAAGAGAAAAAAAAAAAAACTCACAAATTGAAGCTGCAAATCAAGCATTCTGAATAGAAAAACCAAGGATAAATTCCTTGATCTCTTCATTTGCAGCCCTATCTAGTGCAGTCCTTCCATCTTCGTCTTTGACATCATAACTCGCTCCTGCTCTCAATAGCTCTTCAATTTTTGGTTTGTCACCCTCCAAGGCAGCCATCATCAACAAGATATCTACAGGGTGAATGCTCTGCCTCAAAAGAGCATCCATCTTGTCATATGAACCCTCAACAGCGAGCATGCCCATGTAGTTGAAATACTGCAATGGAGAACAATGCATCCATCAATACAAACTTCCCACCATCACACTAGAGAACCTTTCCCTGTTAACGCATTACAAGCATTTTAATAATCTGAGACACATTTCAGTATGATAGTCACATTACATAGTGGTTTGTGGTCGTTTAAGGCTTAAAGAGCGAATGGTGCTTCTAACTTTTAATATTACATACTTTTCATTAAAATAAACTTGAAGAGAGAAGACACATACTTTAACATATGAAAACCATATTAAATATGCGAGATTTAAAAAATCATATTTGTGAAACAATACCAAATACTTTCACCAAAAAACTTCAAGACAAACACACCAAAAATTATATTGGGAAGTGTCTCTATTTGGTGCGGTTAAGAAGGTGAAAAAGGTTCTTTCTTGGGCTCCAACTATTGAAGGTGTGCTTAAGTTCAATGTGGATGGGGCAGCTAGGGAAAAGCTTAGGCCGACGGGTATTGGTGGGGTACTTCGCAATAGTGAAGGAATCGTGTTAGCATTGTTCTTAGAGCATGTGGGTTGTATGGAGTCTGACTATGTGGAGGTTATTGCTATTTTAGAAGAAATTCAGATTTTCACTTCTATCTTCTTTTCATTCAAGATAAGTGGTTGAGAGTGATTCTCTTAATGCTATATATTGGGTGTCATCTTTAGCGATGTTTCCTTGGAAATTTCGGTTTTACTTGAATGACATTAGAGCTCTATTGTCTTCAATTCAAGTGTGTTTTTTTTCCCCATCATGTTGGGCACAGGCAAATGGTTTTGCTGACTCTTTAGCTAAGCAATGGGTTGATTTATTTATTTTTTTAATGGCTACTTGTATTAATGAAAGCAATTAGTACAAGAGATGAGTACTAACAAGCAAACCAGGAAAACAAGAACACACAAATCAAAAAGGCCCAAAAACAAAAGGCCTAAGGCCTAGCACATGAAAAGGCTATCTCCTTCCAGTGGCACATTATCTGATCTATGGAGTAATCCCTAAAAGCTAGGCTAACAAATACCTAGAGAGCAACTAAGAACTTAGTTTTCTCCACCAAGCTGTTAACGCTGGATTGAATCCCTTTGAAGCATCTTGAGTTCCTTTCCTTCCACACTATCCAAAGCACCGCTAAGAATGTCAGGCCCCGCAATTCTTTTCCCCTGGGATCCCTGATTGGAGGCTTCCAAGCCTGGAACAGCTCTATGAGAGACTTATGAAAGACCCAACAACAGTCAAACCACCCAACCACCATCCTCCAAATAGACTGAGCAATTTTACAGTTCAATATGAGGTGATCCACAACTTCCTCATCTTGTAAGCACATGGGACAGCCATTAACGATGATCATCCCCTTCCTCCTTAAATTATCCATAGTAAGAATTCTTTTCTCGAGCACCAACCACTAGAAAATAACCGCCCTAGGAGAAGCCTTCAACTTCCAGATGTTGCAAACTTCGATTCTCCCCCTCAGACTATTAGATAAAGCCGAAAAGAAAGAAGAGACGGAGAATGTCTCATCTTTAGAGGCGGCCCACACCCTAGTGTCCTTCCCTCTTTGTGGGATGTGCATACCATTGAGAAGGTTGAGGAGCAAGATTGGTTGGATATCTTCATTGTCCTTCAGACTCCTCCTTAAAATAAGACTCCAAACAACTTGATCGCCGGTTCTTATCATACACGATTCGACCTTAACATCATTATCCTTGGCACACTTAAATAAATCCAGGAACCGATCATCCAAAATCTTGTCTCTAGCCCATCGATCTTTCCAAAAGAGGATCGACTCCCCTGAGACAATCTGAAATTTAATGTTCTCCTTGAGGAGC
The DNA here is from genome assembly GCA_003546025.1 of Camphora micrantha. Classification (NCBI taxonomy): domain Eukaryota; kingdom Viridiplantae; phylum Streptophyta; class Magnoliopsida; order Laurales; family Lauraceae; genus Camphora; species Camphora micrantha. Next base: position 11,824,069 of record QPKB01000011.1, on the reverse strand, counting down.
CTCTTTATTGAGAGGATTCCTTTCCAAATTGCAGACGATTTTGTTGGGGCTTCCTAGATATCCCATCCACGTCTTGGAAGACTCTATTTCCTATCCAATACCTCCCTCCATAGGCCATCCGTTCCATCTCCTATCCTCCATAACCACTTGCCCAATCGGGCTTGATTCATCTTCTTGAGAGATTTGATTTCCAAACCTCTACTTTCCTTGGGTTCACAAATGGAGTCGCAGTCCACCAGATGGAACTTTTTCTGATCGCTATTTTTGTGCCACAGGAATTCTCTCTACAATCTTTTTAATCTTTTAATGACTGAGACCAGGAATTTGAAAAGGCAGAAGTAGTATACTAGCAGATTAGACAAAACTGACTTGATCACAGTAACCCTCCTTTCGATGGATAACTCTCGACCCTTTCTATCACCGGATTCCATACAGATTTAGTAACCCACCCCAAGCATGAAGGTATCCCTAAATACAGAGCATACAGCCGTCCCACCTTGCACCCAGTATATCAGCAAAATTAAGAAGCATTGACTTCTCAGTTCTTATCCCAATGAGCTCACTCTCGAAGAAATTAAATTTAAGCCCTAAGAATGCTTCGAAGCAGGGGATGGTGGCTTTGACATTTCTAACTTGGACTTCCCCAGCTCCATAGAAGATGAGAGTGTCATCTACAAACTACAACTAGTTAATTGCAGGGGTGTTTCAAGCCACTGTAAAGCCTTCAAATAAACTTGCTTTTACTGCCTCTTGAATCATTTTGCCCAAAGCTCCTGCCACTATTAGAAAAAGAAAAAGGGAGAGAGGATCCCCTTATTTAAGCCCACTTTTCAGCTTAAAAGAATCCCTTTGGAGAACCATTGATCATTATAGAGAACCAGGCCGACGATACACACTCCCGAACCCACTTCCTCCACTTTTTCCTAAACCCCATTCTAGTGAGGATGTATTGAAGGAACGTCCAATCCACCCTATCATAGGCTTTTTCCAAGTCTAGTTTGCATATTAGCCTTGGCCTTTTCTCTTTGAACCTAGAGTGCACGCATTCATCGGCAACCAGGATGTCGTCCAAGATCTGCCTCCCCTTCACAAAAGCCCCTTGCTCATTAGATATTATATTTGGCAGGACCTTTTGATGTCTCCATGCTAATACTTTGGCTAGAATTTTGTAAATGCTTCCAAGAAGACTAATGGACTTGTAGTCATTAATGCCAATTTCCCCTGCCTTCTTCGGGATAAGCACATTGAAAGAAGCCTTCATGCCTTTGGAAAGCTTACTCCTCTGGTAAAATTCCTCCATGAAAGCTAAGATATCCTTCTTTAGCATCTCCCAAAACCGTTGAAAGAAGGCTAGTGGATACCCATCTGGGCCTGCAGCCTTGTCACTTGCAAGATCGAAAGCCGCCTGGCGAACTCCTTCCTCGTCAAATTTCCTCTCTAGCGATTGAGCCTCCCGAGATTCGATAGGGTCAAATGCTAAATTATCCAAGGATGGTCTCTCCCATTCCTCAGCAACATACAGAGAAATGAAGCAGTCTTCTATGTGTTTGATAATCTCTTGTTTCTTTTCCATTCTTTTCTGACCATCCATAATGAAGGAGATCCTATTTGCCCTTCTTCTCGAGGATGCCATCCCATGGAAGAATCTCGTATTTTTATCCCCTTCTTTCAACCAATTGCATCACGACCTTTGTCTCCACTTTATCTCCTCCTCTCTTAGCTTTCTATGTTATTCTTCTTTCAGGTTTGATCTTCTCTTTCCGTCTTCAACGGACAACTCACCATTCTCCACCATCCTATCTAGAGATTGAATCTCGCCGGAATACAAAATTTTTGGGTCCTCACATCCCCAAAGTTCTCCTTAGCCCACTCCTTAATTTTATTCTTCAGCAACTTCAGTTTTAGTAGCCATCCTGTGGCCTGCCCAGCCTTCAAACTTAATCTCCTCCCACCATCTTTGAATCATGCTCGGGAATTGCTTTTCTTCTAACCACATTAGTTCCAAACAAAAGGGTGTAGGTCTCCATCTTTCGCTCTCCGAGTCAACCAGAATGGGACAGTGATCCGCCGCGGGCTTTGGTACGGCTAACTGGAGAACCTCTGGATATGTATATAACCTGTTTCAGTGGTATAATGCTTTTATACCATAGTGCCCCTTTTGCTGTGTTGGCCAGGGTTTCTTTGTAATTGTGTGGGGGCAATTCTCAAAACACTAAAATCATGCTAAACCTGGCAGTAATCTCGGTGGAGCGCATCTCGGCTCGATCACCAGTGCGCCAGCTGAGGTGGGTCTCGACATTACGGGCGACCTCGGCCCGAGGATGTCCTGATCTCGGCCGTATAACTGACAATCGCGCACCTCGGCTACAACTATACGCCGAGATGCCAGATGAGACAAGCCCTGGCAGCCGTTCTCCCCCTTCAGACACGTGGTGGGATAGGAGTGCACACCGCTGGGATAGATATTTCATCCCAACCGTCCGAATCTTCACCAGATCTCTATTAAAGCAGAATCCAGCGGCTATAGCCATATCAGAACGGGGCCCAAGAAAAGGTCCGATGGGACCTTCACCGCCAACAAGTCAAGCCCAATATCACTCGCATTTAATGCAATGTGGGCTGATCGGACCATCATTTAATGCGGTATGGGCTATGATGGACTTCCATTAATTGCTTTGTGGGCTGATGAGACTTCAGCAGTCAAATCATCAGGCCCATCACCCCATGCCTAAAGAATCTCTTATATACAGAGAAGAAGTGACTCCCATAAAGGTAAGCAAGCATAATCCTACATATGCTTGAACTTTGCCTCCCTTCTTCCTCTTCTTCGATCCTAATTCAGTCGATATACTAACTTAGGCATCAGAGAGCCCCGTGCTGCCCACAGCCAGGATCCTTTGACAGTTTCCTCTCCCCTTTCAGGTCATTAGAGCAGTGAGCTTCCACAGTCAGTTAAGATAAGTCCCGAAGGGCTCCCCCTAATCTTGTGAGTTATATTTTCTGCACTTACAGTAATATTTTTTCATCCCTTAATATATTTTCACCCTTACCAATCAAAAAAAGAAAAAAAAAGCATATATACACACATATACCAGCTGAGATTTTTATTCTAGAACTCATCAAAGAAAACCAAACAACACCTAATATATGACCTTTTAGGCATTTCCTCTATATGGCCCACTTTGATGATGATGATAATGAAATGCCCTTTTTCCTTTTATTTAACTTAGAAGTCCATAATGTACTTTTATACCGTCCATTTCCATAAAATTGATCAGATTCTGCCATCAGTATGGTGTTAATAGCAGCTAAAACCTGATTTATCCAGTGCGGGTCACCTTCTTAGTGTGATCAAACCCGATCTTATCATACACAAATCTGCACAGGGATCAGCACAAATTTCATTTCAATTGCAGTTGTATACAGATTGATCACATGTGAATCTACTTAAATTTTGTAGCACATGCTCAATCCAACAGTTTATATGTCTCAATTCAAAGTGTGAAATTTGGGACAGTCACGACAGTTCATATGACATGAAATGTTTAATCATGCAGAAATGGTCCCAACCCAATTCCCTTCTGTGTGTGCCCCACCCAATAAAAGGTCTGGATCACTGAAACATTGGCCATCTTCACAGAACGCCCAGCCAGAGAAAAACTTCAAAAACACCCATATCTTAAAGAAAAAAAAAAGTCCAAGAACAAAGAGACAATCAAGAAAAAAGAGAAGAAGAACCTGTTCAACATCATCTCGATCAAAATCATCACGAGTCTGGCTACCGTAGATTCCAGCTCCCTCTGCATCTACACCGTTCTTGCCAAAACGGAACCAGCATTTGGCTCTGGAGTAGGGAGTTGGGACGATTCGCAGCCCAATCCTCTGAGGCCTGAAAGAACCCAGAACCCCATTTCTATTCCCTCCAAGAAATGGTTTCCTCAGCTTCTGCAAACAAGAAGAAGATGAACAATGAGGAGATTGCAGATGAAAAGAGCATGGCATTGAAGTCATTTCTTTTTCTTCTTCTTCTTTCTTAAGATGATGTTAATGAGTTAATGATGATGAGAAAGAAAGAGCTGCTCTGTCAAAGAAGAGTTGCTGAAATCAGTGAATTCTTGTTGTTTCTGTGGTGCCTGATTGCTGTTCTTATCTATCCACATCTGTTGGGTGTTTGGGTTGTTGTGCGTCTAGCACAGTTTAGGGATGCCATGCTTTTCTGCATGAAAATTGGGAAACAATAAAGAATTTTGGAAAAACTTTCTGAAACACAAAAATATTACTTTGGAATATCCTTTCAATGGGCCGGACTGGACATGGGCTGGGATATCCAATTCTGTTCCAAATATTGGGCAGACTTGCCGGGGTGGTCCAATTCCTGTCCTAAATTAAACGTATGTACGTCAAATCTCGTCCCGTGCGGGTCGAACTAGGCTAGGGCTTGGGACTATCTTTTTTTTTTTTCCAAGAGTTGGTAAAAAAAGACCGTGTGTAATGAAATTAAAATCATACTAAAGAGGCAACCGTCGTGGAGATTCTCATTGATCATAGCCCCAAGTGCAAGGCCGTGATTGTAGTAATAATTGGTGAAACCAGGTCGATCCACTGAGAGTTACTTATCACGCAAAACCAGTCCTATTGAAAAACTAGTTCTAGCCTAAAAAAAAAAAAAAATACTATAACAAATCAAATATCTTATTTTTATAAAAAAAAATTAATTACAAGTCTGAAAAATTAATTACAACCAAAGAAAAAGAAAAAATCCTAATCTGGAAATCTAATCTAACTACTGCATCACCATAAGAATTATTAGTCCAACCAATTGCAATAATTGTTAAGATGCATAAAAATAAAAATAAAATAGAATAAAATCAGATAAAAAAATGGGTTTTAATTCTCAAACTTTGCAATAATTACTTTGCTTGACGCCATCAAGAAAAAATCAAGACCACCGCACCAAGTGCGCACTGTCACAACGCACAAAAATTAAATGTTGACCCATTGGTGAAGACCAAGACCCCATAAACTTGATTTATTAATAAAAGACCCATTACAAGCAAATAACTATTACAAAATTATTTGAATTAAAATAAAGTGCATCCAACCTTACCCTAGACAATGAAACACTAGACAAAGGAGCAGGAGTCACGGTCTTGAACAACGATCCAACCAGCTATCGTTTTGCGATCTGAAATCCAAACAAAGGAAGATGACTTCAAGGCCGGTCTGATGGTGGAATGACGGTAGCAACAGCGGCGGCACGACGGCATAGAAATCCAAGTAGTGGTGTGCCTTAGGGAAGGCCTCGGATGAAATATTGATGGAAGGATGAGAAATGAAGAAAAAATAATGGAAAAGGGGAAGATCGGTTGCTGGTCGTCCAAGAGAATAGGGGGATATGGGAATGCACGTCTAGCCCTTTTTTTGTTCGTTTTATATAATTTTGATGACTTAGGTTGCAAGATTCTAGTTTGGGTAAGGATTAGTAGTGTGGGATCCAAGTTGGATTAGGATTAGGAGAGTTTTGAGAGAGTTTTTAGGGGTTTTCCATCTTGTTATCTTCTTGGATTTCTTGGCACATAATCCTATTAAAAATAGGATTCTTTATGTCTCATGCAACTTCCTCTCTTGGGCCCACTTCAGATTTCATTCAAATTTTGAAACAATATGGCCAGCCCCCTTTTTGGATGTTTTTTCATCTCCTTTGGAGGTGTTGGACGTGCAACTCCATCTTTGGAAGAATCATGGGTTGCAAACTTTCAAAATTTGAGGCCTATCTTCTTAGATTCTCTCATGAAATCTCTTTGCACACCCTTCCTTAAAATATTCAAACTCCTTTGGCAGCTTCCCATTCCTCCACTTCTCTTCCAAATAAATTTCAAATATGAAAATCAGATTTGATGTGCAATTTTTGAATGCATGTGAACCCCACTTGGGGTGTGAGAGTCTTGAAACAAAATGCATGGACGTCCTCTCCTTGGCTTGATTTTCTTTTGCAAATTTTTTTCTTCTTTGTTTGGCTTGAATTGAATCTTAGCCATCCATCATGACATGTAGGCAATATTTGTTGGAGAGTAGAGGGACACCTCACATCAGATGGCCCACAAATTTGGAACTTATCTTCAAGAGATTAATTCTGAATTTTGTGTATCTGAGAGCGGACCCTGCCATGGCCGCCCCTACCTTTGAATCCACGCTCAAGGAAGGAGGGTCCCATGGTGCATTTGCTTCATCAATTCTCTTCCGCGGGCCCCAAGAAATTCATTTTTCCTACAAAAATACAAATAATATAATCAATGATCAAAGAATTATCTATTTATGTAGGAAAAGAACATTGCAAGATGCAGGCCCAACTCACACTAAATGGATGCATAAAATGTCACCATTTTACCAAATTTTCTTTAATTAAATCAATGGTGCAAAGAAAGTACATCATTTTATGTGTGAATCAAAAGTTATGAGAAATTTGTGACTTCCAATGCTAAGAAATTGAGAAATTCATGATTTTATGTGAAAATGCGATTTTTCAATGAATTTTGACTCGAATTCAAACTTTGATGCCCACAAATATAAATCATGATTTTTTTACTAAAATGGTGCATGATTTGAAGATCAAGTCCTTAATTAATTCTAAAATGATGATGAAATTATGTATTTTTAAGGACTTATCATACCCCCCGACCAGCATTTTGTTAGTCCCGAGCAAAATATGCGAACTAGGGTAGGTCTTCTAGCTTAATCTAATATAATCTAAATGCAAAGACAAAAAGGAAAACATCAATTTCGTTGGTACTCTCGACTACATTTAGTGTATGCAGCAAGCCCTTAAACCCCTAGGTTACCCCTAGTGGACGAGTTGTTCCTTGTGAGGGTTTCAGTGAATATGCCCACAAAATTCATTTACCTAAAAATAGAAGAAAGTCAACGGATGGTTTTTCACAAAACGATTGAGTCAAATCGGATGCCTTGAATTCTCGAATAATCAAGATTTCAGACTTTTCAAAATCTGGTTCACGTTTTTTTATTTCAAATCTTTTCAAAAATTATACCAAAACTTTGGCTGCCTTGTGCAAGTGTATACATCAAATCAAATCTTTTTAAAATGTTCTAAGATAATGCCATGAAAACAGAGTTCTCCCTCGGAATTTCCAACTTTCCTAGATTCGGGGTAAATACAAGTCTCCTCTCAAGGCTACTATGACGGCTTTCGCACTACTGTTTTTTTCAAAGGTCACGAGATGCATCCTTTTTTTTCTTTTTCTTCTCTCTTAAAACACACACACACACACACACACACACACACACACACACACACATACACATGTGACTGTGTAATGCCTAGGTCCCTTAAGCTTTCTAATTAACCCATGTAACAAGCGTTTGGCCAATGACTCCCAAAACAGATGTCTTTAGGGCACTAGGTATATAAATACCCCTACGGGCTTATTAGCTCGGGTTAAAAAGGCTACGAACCCAAACTAGTCACACAACTTTTTATTCTAAAAACTTTTTTTGTGTAAACACCTATTTGTGCATCCTGTGTCACCTTTTTATTTTACTTTTTAAACGGTCTCCAACAATAGGCAGCCTTTTTCAATTCGCCCGAATTAATTCACTGGTTTTGGTTGGCCTAACCTTACCGATGAACCAGGAGAACTCATATGACCAAATTTCAGAAGGTCGTCTCTTTTTTCTCTCTTGAAAGAACTCTGAGAATGACACTTAAATCTTTTTATCCAAGACTTTTAAAACGATGTACACGTGTTACAATGAAAAACAAAGTTCGGTATTCTTTTTATCTTTCAAAAAATTGTTAACCTTCATTTTACTTTCTTTCAAAGATTCTAAAATTCCAAATTTCTAGACATCTTCGAATCGTCAAGTTCATTTTGAAAAAACCTTTTTTTTTTTTGTTTTCGTTTTTTGTTAAAACTTACGCAAAAAGAAAAAAAATTGTCTAAAATTGGACAAGTGTGTGTGTTCTCACCCCCCAACCTAAACTAGACAGCGTCCTCGATGTCATACATGAAATGCGAAATGGAATGTAACATGAGGTGAAAATGTAAAATGAGGAAAGGGGTAGAAAGCACCTGGAATAATTAAGCTTTCGCATAGAAACATGTCCAATGTGAGACAAAGAACACAAAAAGAAAAAGCAGGAAAAATATATATGCATAATGTACAAAGGTGTGGACCAATATCAGATCCAGTGCCCATCAATCCTGATAGATAAGATCGATCAGAGGAATTTCATTTTCCTCTGAAGGAACAGTCTCCAAGAATGGTTTTAAACGTTGTTCATTAACTTTAAAAGAGATACCATTCGATGGATCAATGAGGGTCACTGCCCCATATAGAAATACTTCTTGAACAATGTAAGGGCCTGTCCAATGAGATCTTAACTTTTCAGGGAAAAGATGAAGTCGAGAATTGTACAAGAGGACTTTTTGAGATGGATTGAATGACTTCCTTTATATCCGTTTATCATGAAAGGCCTTAGTCCCGTCTTTGTAAATTCTTAAGTTCATATAAGCCTCGATTCTCAATTCATTAAATCAAGGACTCTTTTCTCCCCAGCCTTGTCTAAGTCAAAGTTCAGTTGTTTTGTGGCCCAATAAGCTTTGTGTTCCAGCTCCACTGGAAGGTGGCAAGCTTTCCCATATATAAGTCGGCATGGAGACATCCCAATAGGGGTCTTATAAGCAGTTTTATAAGCCCACAAAGCATCATTTAGTCGCATTGGCCGATCCTTACGTTGTGGTTTTACCGTGGTCTCCAAAGTTCTTTTGATTTCCCTATTTGAGACCTCTACTTGCCCACTTGTTTAAGGGTGATAGTGGGTAGCCACTTTATGTGTAACACCGTAATTTTTAAATAAACTCTCAATGATGCGGTTACAAAAGTTAGTGCCCCCATCACTAATGATGGCACGTGGACTTCCAAAACGGGAAAATATATTGTCCAAGATAAACTTTTTGACCGTTTTAGCATAATTATTCTTACATGAAACTGCTTCAATCCATTTGGACACATAATCGACTGCAACGGGGATAAAATGAAAACCAAAGCTCGGGGGAAAAGGTCCCATAAAGTCTATACCCTAGACATCGAATAACTCGACGACCAAAATTGAGTTTAAAGGCATCATATTCCTTTTGGAAATGGAACCCAATTTTTTGCACCGCTCACATACCTTACAGAAATCATATGCAACTTTAAATAAAATGGGCCAGTAAAATCCAAATTGTAAAATTTTGTGAGCGGTCTTTTTAGCAGAAAAATGGCCACCACAAGCATGAGAGTGACAAAATGATATACTCTACATAACTTGTTTGACAACATTAGATTAAATTCTTCTACTAAAAACATGATGTACGGAACTTGTTTGGCAACAATATAAAAGTTTTGCTCCAAGGACCAAACATAGGATTTTCAATGTGGGACCTCATCTTTTATTGTTTGCAGTACTATTATTATCATATATGGGACCCACCTGTAAAAGTTACAATATGGTACCAGCCTTTAAAAATTATAACATGAAACCCATATCCATTGGATTTATAATGTGGGACCACCTTCATAGGAATTATAATGTGGGCCAACTTATGTAAATGTAAATATGGGATCCACCTTTAGAAATTAGAATATGGGCTCACATTCATAGGAGTTACATTGTGGGTCCACCTTTTGTAAATAAGACTATGTGACCCATATTTATGAATTACAAAGTGGAGCCATATTTTTTGTAATTGTAGACACAGGGCCCACTTTTAAAAATTAGAATATGGGGGTAGCACATTTATAAAATCTACAATGCGGACCCACCTTTATAGGAATTATAATGTGGGGCCATACCTTTTGTTAATTGTGAACATGACACCCACCTTTAAAAAATTACATACTGGTACCCACATTTAGAAATCCGAACATGGGGTCATCATTAAAATGTGGAGCCATACTTCTTGTTAATTGTGAACACGGAACTTACCTTTAAAAAATTACAATGTGGTACACACATTTAGAAATCCGAACATGGGAAAACCATTAAAATGTGATTGTGGACTTGAGATCCACCTAGAGAAATTACAACGTGATGCCTACCATTATAAACAATTTATAACGTGGTTCCAGCATTATAGAATTATAATAGGGGCCCATCTTTTGTGATTATGACTATGTAACCCACCGCTAGGAATTATAAAGTGGGGCCACCTCCTTTGAGATTATGAACTTGGGATGGGGCCTACATTTAAGATAAGTGAGAGGATTTAGAATCTTCAAATGATATTCTTAAAAGACAAGAGATAAGAAAGAAAAAATTATACCGGCTAGTTGTTTCTTGAAAAAAAAAAAAAAAAAAAAACCTAAGTTTTTTTTATTCCAACTTTCTTGTGTTGGCGGGTTAAGATTTTGAGATTCCTTCTCATGAGAACAAAATTCAGGACAATCATTTATGCATAGCAAACATGTTTTCTACACTCTTATCTCTTGGAAACATAGGAACATCCAAATGGCACGATGTCAAATGCACCTCAAGACTTCATTTTCAACTCTTTCAACTTTTATTGTTTGGTGTAGTAAAATACTTTCTGCTGTGAATTTTGTTTCTAGCCCTTTTGTAGCACTGCAGAAAACTATCCCAGGAGTTTGAAAATGCACCCTGCAAAACATGTGAAAAATGCTATCATAATCAAAAAATTGAGACCCGCAGAAAATGCTAAATATGAAATAGCAAAAAATCCAGTCACCCTAAGAAACCATTTTCATTTTTCCGAAAAAAAAAATCTGAAAAAAGACACCCAATGGGTTTTTAAAAACTCCATAAAATTTCAGCAATTTCCACAATGACATTGTGCAGAAAATAGTGAACCCGAAATCAAAATAAATGAAACAGTAGATCGTTTTTCTTCAATGAAGGAAAAATCAAAGAAAAAAGAAAATGAAAAGATTAGCGCAAGAGGCAATAACACTCAAGATAGATGTATCTCACACTTTTTCCCCTCTACTAGAACGTTGACCACAGAGCTGCCCCTGATGAGCAAGGTGAGTAACCATCTTCATTTTATTTTTTTTCATAAAGAGCAAATAGTTGAAAACTGCACAGTACCAACAAGGGATCAAACCTGCAAGTCCAACTTCGCATGAAAGAATTTTGATGCTGCCAGGAATACAAACATACATACAACGAAGACTGGTTTATGTATGTAAGTTAGCAGCATTTGGCTGTGATGAAGCCACTTCAACACCATGAGATTTTGTAGGAAGATGAGGAATGTTCCAAGCTGCAAGCCTGCAAGCCAACTCAACAATGGCTCTGTCGAGGCCAAAGGTTAGAAATGAGAGGGAAAAGCTCTAAAGCTTAACTCCCACTGTTTAATTCAAATATATATATCACCACTACATTGGCATGCATGGAACACCATATATATACAAACGCAGCAGCAAACACTACTGTAAATCCTAGCACTTGCCAAAAAGCCAACATTAAACATTAAATCCTGCCATCACATTTTCTAGACAGCAAATAACTACATGTAACTGCATTTAGGAATTGCTACAACTTTAAGGCGATGTTTGTGCGGCGCTGTGAAAAACTAGTTCCGCAGAAAACTTTTTCTATTTTTCATGGAAAACCTTTTCCCACAGGAAATGCTTTAGCGTAAAACCGTGGGATTGCGGAAAAGGTCAATGCAGCGTCCTCATCTGGGACAGAAAGAAGGTGGTGCCAACATCCACCGAGGCATGAAAAGTCATGATTTGGCTCATCTACGCGTGGCAAACACAAAGACAAGGATTTATTAATGAGAACGAAGGCACGAACAGAAACAAATAATCTTAAATTTATTGATTATAGGGCCTGTTAAACAATCCACTGTGCCGCATCACTAGATACAAACAAACCCCAACATGAAACTTACAATACAAGATAAGAACAATCATCACTTAAGAAAGAAACCATGTACAATCACCCCACCAGAAGACATTTGATGTTGTGGACCAGAACCAGACAAATCAAGCCAGCACCTCCAAATGAACACAATTCCAAATTATCTAAGCAGGCCTGACGTAATAATTTTGCAGATTATGCTGCTAGGACTATGATCACAATGGCCAGGACAACTCCAAAAATCACCAACAGTAAGCAGGTCTGCACGAGACAAAAAGTAGGTTAATGATATCATTCTGATTTAATATAAAAAAATATGCAAACAGTCATAAAGTCATGTTGGGATTGCAAAAGTACAGCCTCATCTGGAATGGAATGCTTGGCCAAAGCAAATGAGGGATTCTGTCAAGAGTACTCAAGACTGCAAACTACTTTAAAAGAGTATATAAATTACAAATTAGAACCCAAAAAACAAAAACTTGTAAGAATTTACCAGAGATGAGTTTGATTTTTGTGTCTTGGATGCTTTCACAAGCTGGGATTTTGCCTGTGCAGTTGCAGCAACGGAGTTCTCAATGTTTGAATCAATGTCATCTGTATGTGAAGCACAAGGGAAGGTTATAGGTGGAAAAAGATAAACAGGTATATTCGGATGAATTTCAGACTTTTACCAATCACAACTCCCTGTTCGTGAACCAGCACTGCAAGGTCTTTGAAGATTTCGTTCACCTCACCAATCTGTTGCTGAATCTCTTGGATTCCTTGTTCTCGTTCATCGATAACAGCCTCATTGAAGGCAATTTCATTACCCAATAGCAGGACTTCTTGTCTGAATGAAGCATAAACAAAAGCTAAGGGACCATATTCTCTAATGAAAAGAGGATCAGGTCATTCATACAGATCTATGAGGCACAGGTGACCATTGAAAAAAAAAAAAAAAAAGAGGAAAGAACACTTAAAATCAAATTTATTGTAAATAAAATAAAGACTCCTACAAATAAACACACACATTTGCAGGGGTATACATAACCCTTGCGGATTGGTTTACTTCAAAATTAGGTTCCACCCAATCAAGTTCATTTACTGGCGGGCTAACAGTTCAGTCTCAACCTGACCCGTCGCAGCAGCCCAACAAAAGCTCACCTGACCCATCACAGTATCAAGCAAGAGATAGGGATGGCCCAAGCCAAACCCAAAACGTCGGTATCACATGCATATTCATCTACAAACTCTAATTCAACAGAAAAAAGTCAATGAACAGTAAATCGTAATCACAAACAAAAGGGAAAAAAGGACCAAAGTAATCATAATCAGGGATTAAAAAAAAAAAAAAAAAAAACACACCACACTGTTTGGCCAAGTTGCCATGTGAATCGGCCGAGTGAATTGGGCTCTGACTCGACTCGGAGGAGTCTGAATCCAAGTCCAGCTCTTTAATCCCTGATCATAATGATGATTCCAACTCTTCGTTTACTATTATTAACTGGGATGGAGGATTAATTACTCGACACCGCTAATCAGGAAGAAGCAGATCAGGTCAGATAAAGGACAAGTGGAATCACATGGGCCATAATTGACCTAAATTCAACCCACTAAAGCCCACAAAAGGCAACCTTAGCACTAATCAAAGAAAGTAAGGCTTGCTGGCCAATTACCAGCATTACATGATCTTAAGATAAAAATTTGTATAACTATCCGCAGAGCACACAACTATATAATACAGATACACATAAAAAGAAGAAATCACCTTCTTGATTCTACAAGAAGAGCACGCTCTTCTGGGATTTTATCTGAACGTACATCTAGCTCGCTTGCAATATAGCTGCATTAGAGATTATCAGAACCACAAATTAGTACACATGCACACACAAGATCAAAAAGAAAGATTGCTCTGCATGCCAAGTTAACCTCTATCAATAAATCAGGAGGATTCTACACAAACAAAAACATGAACATATGCGAGTGCATAGTAATAGGCACATTGTGAAAGGTGTGCACGTGCAGTGTAGCCTTATGTGAGTAGAGAGATTATTGTGGTCTTTCAAATGCAAACAGAGAAGTGAGAAATGCTCACCATATGGATATATCCCCATAAATATGCACTCAGGCCCACTGGCCTAGGAGTTGTACTTAGAGCATGCGTGGAATATAAACATGTTCTAAAAAAGCATGCATGGGAAATAACAGCAACAGTTCAATTTGATATTACTCATAAAGCTACCTGAAAGCAATATTTTTCATTCTTCTGAAAATTTCTGCCAAAGGAATTGGCACAAACCTGCTTTAGGCTATTCTCTCCTTGATTTTTGTCAAACATAGGATCTGGAAACCCAGTAAGGATCAAAGCCAAGATGCACCCACTCTTGGGGAAAAGCATTGTGAGTGGTGAGAAATATTATTTAAAAAAAAAAAAAAATCATTCAATTTTTATGGGTATTTAGTTTGCTGTGATATGGGAAAAGGAAAAAAAAAGTTGTCAAATTACAAAAGGTTTGAGTATAATCAAAATTTTCTATGATTTAATAAATTTGGGGGTTATTCACATTTGCTTTTGCTAAGTTTTTGGCCATTTTTTTTTATACCTCGGATGGGTTGGACCAACCTAGCTCAATCCAATTCAAACCAGCCTTTGAGGCCAATCCAGTGCAATTTCAAACTAAACCTAAAAAACATGGTGGTTATTCTTTCCTCAAGTCTTTTTTTACCCTATTAGTGCTTCAACTGAGCCATTCAAAAATAAAATAAAATAAAATAAGTGCTTTAACTGATTTTCTATAATAAAATGAAAACAGATAAGGATAGTAGTGTAATTTCAAAAGTTTGTAAACATCCTTAGTAATGTAAAAGAAGACAACAACTTCAGTAGGATAGCACTATGACTTTGGAATCGGTTCGAATGTCAATAGCTTTTTTAGCAGATAAGCATAGCAGATCAATTAAACTACAACTGGATAATTGAAAATTGAAGGTGAACTAGAAGACATACATATTACAAATTGAGTAACTGCAAACATAGTCAACATATCCTAAAGAACTGGATTCAGCGACGAAATAAAAACTGTAGTCTATGGATTGCAAATTCAAACTACCAAACTACAAATCAACATTACATGGGGCAGCTAGAACTTCAAGACATTGAGCCATTTTAGAAAAATATGGGTCATTGCGGTATACATGGGTTCTTCCTTAAAAGTTGGGCGAATTTCTTTCCCTTCATCAGTATATTGACTAACAACCAATTAAAACAGCAAAAAATATTGACGTCAGCAAAAAATAGTGCTTCCAATATATCCATGTGCGGCACTTATTGTACAAGCTTCACAAATAGCCACATGGGTAATTTTGGCACTTGTGCAACTGATACGGACTATGAGGATCACATATTAGACATTGCCAAAGCCTGTACAGGTTTGAGCATATGCCCAAGGGAAAGAGGCCATGCCTAAGGTGGACTTGCAGCATAGAGGGGCCCATGTTCCAATCATGTGACAATGTTAGGCCACATGGCATGACATCCCATTCCAACTTATATATGGCTGGATATGATGCAACGTATCATGCCATATCCTATTTGATACTTCAGTTTTTATGTGTAAAATCCGTGTCCATGCCATATTCAGGGAGTGTCCCTATCGTATCCATGCTGTAGCTGGGCACCATAGATGGCTGGTCACCTAGGATTCAGCCCTTTATGACATAATGGTTTCATTTTTAGTGCTTTTAGTAAGCAACAACTTAAGTTGCATGGAAGTTTAGCCTTTTTCCCTTTAATTATGTTTATGTTAATTCTGTTAATGTCACATTTTCCCTTTTAACTATGGGAGTTAAGCCCTTTTCCCTTTAATTTAAAATGAGCGCTTTCGAGAACATTTAGGGGTAAAAACAATAGGGGATAAAATTAGAGAAACCCATTTGAGATGGTTTGGGCATGTCCAACGTAGGCCGGCAATGGCGCTGGTAAGGAAAAGTTTAGTTATAAAGGTTTATACACCAAGGAGAAGGGGTGGGCCAACGAGGACATGGATGGAGGTAGTAAAAATAGATATAAAGAATTGTAACTTATCTGAATATTTAGCTCAAGATAAATCGGAATGGAGAAACAGAATTCATATAACCAACTCCAACATAGTTGGGACAATGCTTTGATGATAATGATGATGATGTTAATGTCGCTGAGATTGCAGCATCACTGTTTTATGTTTGATGTGCCGCTTAGATGTGGTCTCTAGGGATGTATTTTCATCTAATATCAAATACAAGTAATAGCATAAGCCAATTGGCCATGTTTATGACTAGGATTTTGAATTAAAACTTGAGCAAACCGTGGATTGTGTTTTTCATAGTTTACCATTAGTGTGAACTTCTGGAAGGGTGATTCTCCATTATCTTGATAATTCCATTTTCTTTTCTATTTTTTCTTCAAAATGCTGCCGGACTCACACTTGCTGGTGATTCAATTACATGCAAAAGCAATGACACAAGCATTATTTGGCCAAAAAAAAAAAAAAAAAAAGTGGCAACAAATTTACAATTAGGGGCCTAGTTAAATGAGAAATTAAGGATTGAATAAGCATCTTTGATTGTAATTAGTTGCATTTTTGGTATAGAGAGACAGATTTTATGGGTGGATTTATTGTAATGGCAGCAGAGGATCTGCACTCATGACTATTATATTTTAATTTAACTGATTTTAAGAGAACGAATATAGATAAATTGAGTTGTCTGCCTTTTTCTCTATTTTTTTTTTCATAGACTACATGGGTGATAAAAGAATATTTTGGTATACAGGACTCTTCTTATCCTAGTTTGCTTCTTATGTATAGTAGGTTACATCAGCAACAGCCAATCCATACAAAAGCTGGACAAAATGCATGCACTGGCCAAGACACAGAAAAATGGCGACAAATTTACATTTGGGGACCATTTAAATGAAAAATGAAGGGTAAGCATCTTTGACCCTGATTAGTTGCATTTTTTTTTTTTTTTTTTGGTAGGGAAAAGCGGTCACACTTAGTGGAGTAATCATAACAAGTTACAGAAACAAAAACCGTATCACTAAGGGGTAGGGGAACTATAATTTCACCCTATTTCCAACCATAGTTACCTGATTCGGTGATCTGGGTTCCGCATCCCGAACCGTTCGCAGCGAATAAATCGCTATTCGATTCGGTGAAATTCGGAATTTGTAAAATGTCCGATTCGATTCAGTTCGACTTCTTATTTCATGATATAATAAAGACGTTGGAGAGTTGTAATGGAAGTGAAAACCCTCCAAAAATAGGAGTTACAGAGGAGAGGAGAGGAGAGATCTATATTAAAGAAACATTAAAAATTAAAAATAGAAAGTTAAATCATAAGAAGAATCAGAACAAAACTGATTTTAGAAATCGAGTAGAACTCAAATTGTAAAATACCTATTTAATCTCTTGGTATGCATACTTGTAGACACAATCCCTTAATCGCATGCCTCTGCATTCTGCAATTAAATCTAGATTTCTGGTTCTCAGATTCTTCGTATTCTCTTGTGTAGTGCGTACTAGGGCGGATTTCAGGTATGTATCTCATCTCCATCTTCTTCACACAAACATGCAGAGAGTTTTAAATGGAAAAAACAGAGAAAAATGGTTGCAGTCTGTACTCTGTAGAAACGAAGGAGATGAACAGGGGAAGGGGAAGGGGAAAAGCTCTCTCCATCAGTCCATCTCAATCCATTCGTTGGGAATGGAAAAGAGACTTTTCTCTCTCCATCTCATTCCATTCGTTGGGAATGGAAAGATAATAGTCAATGCTATATTGTTTTGGTACTACTCAAGACACTTGAAATTTTTGTCATGCTGAGAATAGTCCTCATCTTTCTCAAATCTCACCGGTACACTGTTGGTGGGCCATAAAGATGAATGGATGTAATTAAAGTGGATTTTCTCCCCTTTTATGCTCTTTCTCCTTGTCAAACCTTGCTACTCGATTTGTGGGAAATCAAATCCACTTGATCTTCATCAGAAATCTTGAGAAATCCCAACTTAAAAGGAGAAAAAATAAGTGGGGTCCACCTATTGAATTTCAAACCATATTCAATCATCATCCTACTGGTGTATAGGTTATTCTTAAATTATTCATCAATCTGAGTTTGATCCACTGATTGACTTTTTGAAAAAAATATTAAAATAATTATACATAAAATTTGTGTTGGTCACATTTTTTTTTTATCAAGCAATCAATCTAAAGGCTGATCAAGCTTTGATCGATGTAATATTTGAAGATACCCCATGTTGGTATATGGCATGTATTTTGAACCGATTGGATTTTAATATGTGAATGCCCACTATGGATTAACTAGTGACTGCGCTGGGTTAGATTGTTAGACACAATGTCAGATGATCACATTCACATTCATGTCTATTAAACATTATTGTTCTCCCTCCTATTGCATACATTTTGAGTTTTGACTATTCAACTTACCAATAACTTAGGATATCATATCTATTTGTTTCTTTGTTTGTTCTCCACCTTTGGACTTATATTTAATTTGGATGTGTGAATCCCAACGTGGGTCTCACTTATGAGAAACACCTGATCAAAATAATTGGCCCCCTTTTATGGGGGTTTAATTAAATTTCCTTTAAAAATAAAATATAAAAATAGAGTCACTTACTAGATACGTGAATAAAATATTATAAAAGAATTTACTTATTTATACTAACTAAATCAACGAAGGATCCCTCTCTTAATGAAGTGTAAAAGTAATCAATAATATATATGCTAAACTCATTTTTACTAATTTAGATTTTTTATATATGGGTCCCAATATGAGTGGCACAAGTATTGTTTTATACATTTAGAAAATCCACAATTTTAGACAATAGAGGAGATCTGGAAGTTGAGTCCTGGGTTTTTGGATATGAAATCTTGTAAAACCTGATGTTGGTCCCAACCTATGAGAAATCTTGTCACATACTATATTAAATTATTTAATAAATCAAAATGCAAACATTAAATCATCATCATCATTATTGCTATGTATGGCTCTTTTTTTTTTTTTTTTTTTTCATTAAATCCAAGCCATTCTATAATTAATCTTCATCAAGTTTTTGTTAATGTATGAAATTTCACAAAAAATTGAGACAAGACCTTGTTAGATTGATTATAGATTTTATATCTAATTTCATTTGCCTTCTAGCTTGACCCAGTAAAACCTTAATGAAAATTGTTAAAACTCCAAAGTAAGTCCTACTTATTAAAAATCCAATTCAATCATAATAGTTCGACTCCCTATTTTATCGATAATAAAAAAAAACCATAAGATCAACCAATTATTTAATATGTGAATAAAATATAAAAAAATATTATTTATACCTATTTAATGAGTCAGATGGAGGCATAATTTCTTATTAGTGTTAATTTAGATTTATATGACTATCAAGAAGAAATATATCAAGATTTTAGTAACTGGCTCATTGATATGCCCAATACAAAATATTAACAATTGATGACGATATAAAATGGAGATTTGAAAAACCTTTTACATTGGACTAAAACTTGACAAGGCCCACTTATAATTTAGAAATGCCACATTTTCAAATAATTAGATATAAAATTACAATGTTTATTTTGTAACAAAAATATTCTTCTTAATATATTCAAATTTGTGCAGTATAATGTTTAGTGGACAGAGAAAAAGAAAGCAACAAGAAGATGATGATGTCATCTGTATTGAAGAAGAAGCCGAACAGTATGTCAACCAGAATAGTGATGAAGATATAGATGGTAATCAAGATGAAATTCCTTCAGGAAAAGAAAGTACTTTTAAAGGAAAGCCGCTATGGGATGAAGTGAAGATATTGGGGGACGCGAAAACTGGTAAATTATGGCTTTGTCCACACTGTAAGCGTGAGTTCAAAAGTTCCTACACAAGAATTCACCAACACTTTTTTGGGCCAGGGCCAAATAAAAAATCAGATATTACCCGATGTCAAGCATTGCTTAAGCAACCTAAAGGTCCTCAATTATTACAAGAAATTATTGATAGGGTAAAGAAAGCAGAGAAATCTGGAGTTCATTCACAGTTAAAGCACTCAACACTTCTCCCGCTACAACAAGTTAAGCAAAAAAACCCAATTATGGAGTCCTTTAAGAAGGTAGAAAGAGATTTTGTTGACAGTGCAATAGTAAGATGGTTATGTGCTTGTGGAGTGCCCTTCAATATATTGCGGTCACCATTTTTTCATGAAATGATTTCAGCTGTAAATAAAGCGCCTGAAGGATATAAAGCGCCTTCATTTGAAAAGGCTAGAACATCTTTGTTAGATGAGGAGAAAAGAAAAGTGGAGAATGAAATTGCAATAATTAAAGATACATGGCATATGCATGGTGTGTCTATCATCTCTGATGGATGGACCAACGTAAAGAATCAGCCACTGATTAATGTACTTGCAGCAAATAAGGATGGGGCGATGTTTTTGTATGCGGTAGAGTGCTCTGGTGTTGAAAAGACTGGATCTTATATAAAATCCTTATTGATAGATGCAATTGAGGAGGTAGGTCCATCCAATATTGTTCAAATAATCACAGACAATGCAGCCAATTGCAAGCTGGCATGTAAGGAAGTCGAAAAGGTTTATCGTCATATATTTTGGTCTCCTTGCGCCTGTCACACAATTAATCTGATCTTTAAAGATTTGTCAAAGCATTGGCCATCATATGAAGAATTTTACACTATGTGCAAGACAATTGTGACATATATTATCAATCATACACATGCGTTGGCAATATTTAGAAGTCATTCTCGATTAGAACTTCTAAAAGTTGCAAAGACTCGATTTGCTTCATATTATGTCATGATGAAGCGACTCTTAGATGTGAGACAGGCCCTTAAATCTACCGTTGTTCTTGATGACTGGAAAGAATGGGCAAAACATGGCGATGAAAAAATCCAAGAGATAGCAGAAAATATAAAGCGATGGGTGACCGATGATGATGATACTTTTTGGACAAATGTGAGGCAAATGGTTAAAATTACCAAACCCATTTTCAAAATGATTAAATTTTGTGATCAAGATGGACCATTGATGGGGGAGGTATATGAAGGAATGGATAATATGCTTGGTGAGATAAAAGATAGTCTCAATGGTTGTGCAAATTTTAAGGAGATTTATGACATGATGGAAAATATTGTAATAAAAAGGTGGAAAATGATGCACAGCCCATTACATTGTCTTGGATTTGCACTCACACCTCGGTTTTATGATTCATCATATCTTACTAAATTAGCACCTGGTGGTGAGAAAAGAAAGCCCCCAAATCAAGATAAGGAGGTCATAACGGGAGTGATGGAAGCATTTGAAAGACTAACTAACGTAAGCATCTTCAATTTAAATTTTTATAGATATTTTATTTATTATGTACCTAACACATTCTATATTTCGCAATTGTTTTTTTCAATAGGACACTGAAGCTGAGGCTAAATTGAGGGCTCAATATGCCATATTTCATTCTAAAGATGGCATTTTTGGGCTTCCTGCAGCAAAGGTGGATGCTGTCACTATGTCACCAATAAAATGGTGGTCAACATATGGATCAGAGACGCCAGAGCTAGCAGAGATAGCTATAAAAGTTCTTTCACAACCCGTAAGCTCATCGTCTGCAGAGAGGAATTGGAGTACATATTCATTTATCCATAATGTCAAAAGAAACAGGCTTAATGCAAAACGTGCAGATAAACTTGTCTTTATTCATTCAAATCTTCGTCTTTTATCACGCATGAAGGAGGGATATAATGAAGGACCATTTAGAAAATGGGACATTGATCCGGAGCCAGATGTTATTGAAGATTCAAGTGCACATTTAGAAGACCTAAGGTGGAAAGCACTAGATAATGATGAAGAGCCTCAACTTCAAAATCGTAACGACAGTAGAGTGGAGTCTCGACCAAGTGGTACATCAAATGTTGCAGTCACCCAATCCTCTTTACAATCACGTCCACCTAGTAGACAAAGAAGTATTTCATCATACGGATGCGGTTTGCCATCTTCTTATGACAAAGGGAAAAGGCATTGGAATTGAAGACTTTTATTTCATACTCCTATTTTTGATGAATTTTTATTTTACCTTGCTTTTTATTTATGTTTTGGTGTTTGATATTTTATATCATTTTTATTTGGTGTTTAGGATTTAATTTTTCTTATATGGATAGTTAAATGGTTGAAGTTTATTGATTAATAATAGAAAAAAGTTATAGATTGTTTTTAAACATTTATTTTCTCATAGTTTAATGATTAAATGCTTTTAATCATTTATTTGCTCATACTTATTAAAGCATCAAATGACTAAACTTTTTTTTTTTTATGCATATATTGAATGGACATATGAATTATATCGAACTATATCAAATTATATGTTCGAATTAACTTAGCGAATTCATCGAACTCGAACTGCGAATCAAGCGAATAGAAAACCGAATTAATTCTGCCTACCCCATCGAATTTTCGAATTTGGGTAACCGTCGAATTGCGAACTGCGAATTCGAATCCGAATTGGTCGAACTGCGAATCAGGTAACTATGTTTCCAACCATAGAATACTGACTCCACCTCCAATTTTTCTCCAGTGAACATAGAACAGATACCTGAAGTGAAAAGTGGGGTTTATCCACCCCTAGGGTTTCTCCACCTAGTTAATGTTTGAAGGAGAGGTAAGTAGGGGAGGGAAAAGCATTTTCCCCATGGAATTATCTTTGCCCCTTTTGTATCTTTAGCGGGAACTACTTGAAGGAGTTCTCTCCACCTGATGGGGAAAGCAGAAAGGGATAGGGAAAGCACAATTTTCTCCACTTCAATAGTTCAACTATTGGATAATCACTCCACCTCAAGTTTTAACTAGTAACAACAAATAAAAGCCAATGATGGGATTGCTCCACATTAGGGTTCCTACTTCCGAGTTTCTTCTTGGTTTTCCACCTTGGCAGTTAATCCCTACTTTAGCTTTTCCCACATCTAAACACCACTCAAGTAATAGAACCCATAAATTGACCAGATAAACTTGTTAAGTTTATTCCAGTCATTCACTATATCATAATCCTGATTCAGTGTAGAGCAGGGTACTGCTTTTTTTGTAGCCTCCATCTATACACATGCACATTTGTCATGTAAATGGACATGGTAGACCTCCAAACGCCACAGAATGAAGCAAAGAAGTTGAACAGGTGCTCATCAAATTTACCTAGAAGGAAGGACTGCCTGAGGAACAAAAGGGGCATATGCTGTTTCCCTCTCCGCTGCAAGCCGTTGCGCCTTCTGGAATTCTTTTAAAACCGCTTGAAAATCCTTTGCAAGCTTAGCATCTGCAATCTTTTTGCTGGCCTGTATGTAGATGGAAACACATCATATAAAACAAAACATCTATCAGAAAACATCTAAACGAGAATACACCGTGCACATTGAAGGATGAATGAGAAGCAACGTCTCAGAGGATATTCATGGATTCAGCTCTCCTGCAATTTCCTTTATTTAAGACCTTCAAGAAAGCTTGAAGGTTGATATATAACAGCATAAATGGCCACTCATCCTCAAAGGACTCTTTTGGCCCGTAAAAGAATATAGACATGGAGATAAATGCTGGATTCCCCACAAATCTAGGTAAAGGAAATGGCCCTTGGACATTTTAAAGCCTTAAAAAAAGTAAGTCAAGCTCGACAAGCATCTAATAGGAAATGGTCATTTTTTCCTGCAAAAGGACGACCCAAATTGCAGGGAAGAATCATTTCCAAGAAATAATCCCTTTCATTCATTTCAAAATAGCCAGACAGGCACTTGGGAAACACACATAGATATATCAGTTACCAACCAGCAACATGCAGGATCGTTTCCCTAAGCAAGCAAAAAAAAAAAAAAAAAACTTAAATGTAGCAAAGACTAATGTTCACAATCAACAGACAAAATAGATGACTAGACAAACTTTGCAAATAACTATAATAACAACATTTGGAACCAAAGTATTTTTGTGTAAGAATCTCTCCAACGAAATGGAAGTCTAAATCTTTTAGCTTCTTGCTGATCACTGTAAAAGAGACTAAAGGCATGTTTGTATCTTTCCAAAGGAGGTCAACACTCTAACACTTTGATAAATGGGTAAAAAACAGCTTATGGGCGACAATGGAGATATGCATAGGTCTAATTTGACTTCCATAGGAGAGAGCCAGAACCCTATTTTTCCCTTGATTTAACAACTGACATTGCTCCATTTCACTCACCATTGATGTATAACCCCTCTCCTTTACTTGGAAAGACAAAAACATGCCAGGAGTTAAATCAAGGTATAGGTTATACATGTTCATATGCATGCAGTGATACAGTCGATACTGTTTAAAATATTTAACTTATTTATCATAATTGTCAAAATCCTACGATTCACATCAAATTCTACAGAAGGATATATGTGCAACGAACCCCATTTAAAGGTGAATATTCAGATTCAGTACAAATCTTACAAATCGATAATTGTTTTTATCAAATCTTGTGATTCTGACAATTCATCTAAGCAGGAATAGCCACAATTGAGCAATCAATGTTAGTATATTTTTTACTTCTCGTCTTCCTTTTTTCTTATTAGAGTTTCTATTTTTTATTTTTAGAAGATTATATATAGTGATTAATAGATCCTGTTAAAATTATTTGCCAATGCATGTAACTAGATTGTTCAATTCATCTAGAGGTTTAACATTTTTATTTTTAAGAATTTTTACCATCTTTCCTTCATGAACATTTCTTTAACTTCAGGAGACATCCCAACCATGTAAGGTTGATGGCTTGTATTTTATTTTTATATTTTGGATTTAAAGAGAAAAAAATAAAATCATTCCAACTTGTTTCATAATCATCATCATCATCATCATCAAAGCCTTGTCCCAACTTATGTTGGGGTTGGCTACACGAATGTTGTTTCTCCATTCCGATCTATCTTCAGCCAAATCCTCAGATAAGTTACATTCCTTCATATCTATTTTTACTACCTCCATCCACGTCCCCTTTGGCCTACACTTTCCCCTTGGTGGGCCATTAAGCTTCAAGGCCAAATTTTCCTCATCGGGCTACGTTGGACATGTCCAAACCATCTCAAATGAGTTTCTCTAATTTTATCTTCTATTGTTGCTACCCCAAAATGTTCTCGCAAGTGCTCATTTCTAATTATATCCTTTCTAGTTTTGTCACACATCCACCTCAACATTCTCATCTCTGCTGCATCCATTTTGTGCATATGCTGCTTCTTGATTGGCCAACATTCTGCTCCATAGGTCATGGCTGGTCTAATCGTTGTTCTATAAAATTTTCCCTTTAATCTTATTGGCATTCGTCGGTCAGAAAGCACTCCCGAAGCAAGTCTCAACTTTAGCCATCCCGCTATTATCCTATGTTCAACATCTTCATCAGGCTCTCCATCCTTACTAATTATAGAGCCAAGGTAGCGAAAAGAATCACTCTGTGGCATCTCATGGTCTTCAATTCTCAAAGTAGTTTCTACATCCTTACCCATTATCAAGCCAAGGTAACGGAAAGAATCTCTTTGTGGTATCTCTTGGACTTCAATTCTCATAGTAATTTCAGCTCTTTGTACATACCCACTTTAGTTGCAATCCATATATTCAGTATTTGTATGGCTTATTTTAAAGCCTTTGGATTCTAAAGCTTACTATCATCTCTCGAGTTCTGCATTCACTCCGTCTCTTGATTTATTTACCAACATTATATCATCTGCAAACAACATACACCAAGATATCTCCTCTTAAATATGAGTGATTAACTCATCCATAATCAATGCAAAGAGATAAAGGCTTAGGGCCAACTCCTTATGCAAACTTATGGTCACTAGGAACTCCTCCAACTCTCCACAAGTAGTTCTCACACTTGTTACTGCTCATTCATATATGTCTTTAATAATTTCAATATAACTTCTTGGAACATTCCTTTTATTTAAAAGCCACCAAATTAAATCTCTACGTACCCAATCGTAGGCTTTTTCTTGATCAATGAAGACCATATGCAAATTTTTCCTCTTTGCTCGATATTTTTCCACTAATTACCTAAGTGAGAAGATAGCTTTCATCGTTGACCTTCCTAGAATAAAATCAAATTGATTTTCAAATATCTTGGTCTTTTGTCTAAGTCTTTCCTCTCTCCCATAGTTTCATAATATGACTCGTAATTTTAATCCCACGATAATTGGTACAGTTTTGTATATCTCCCTTGTTTTTATAAATAGGTACTACAACACTTCTTCTCCATTCATCCAGCATTTTCTTTGTCATTAATATCTTATTGAAGAGTCTAGTTAACCAAATCTCCTCAACTTCTCCTAAGCATTTCCAAGCCTCAATCGGGATGTCATATGGACCCGTAGCCTTTCCTGTCTACATTTGTTTTAATGCTTTCCTCACTTCTACCACCCTATTTCTATGAAAAAAAGTATGCTTTATTATTGAAGTATCCTCTTTTGTTCTTATGTCTCCTATATAGTCTTCATTTAAAAGTATGCTAAAATATTCCCTCCACCTTTCACGAGAACCTTTTGGTTATTGCTCTTAATACATTTGACACGATCCAAGTCCCTACTTTTCCTTTCTCTTATTTTTACAAGCTTAAAAATATCACTCTCCTTCTCTTGTTCCTAACCTATTATATAGGTCATCATATGTTTGCACTTTGCATCACTTACTACTTTCTTAGCTTCTTTCTTTGCCTTTTTGTACATCTCATAGTTTTCCATATTCCTAGTATCCTGCCAAACTTTCTAACAACGTCTCTTCTCCCGAACAACTTCCTAAACCTCTACACTCCACCACCAAGTTTCTTTATTATCGTGTCTCTTCCCTTTTGACTCTTCAAGCACCTCTTTAGAAAACTTCCTAATACAATTAGCCATTTGATTCCACATCGCTGTATTTTCTCCTTCAAAATTCCATTCTCCCGCGTCAATCACTTAGGTCTTTAAATATTGTAGCTCTTTCTCCTTCCAAATCCCTCCACCTTGTTTACCCCTCTCTTTCTATCTCTAATGCAAATATCTAAAACTAGTAGCCTATGTTGCGTGGTCAAACTCTCTCCTGAAATGACCTTACAATCTTTACAATCCAATCGGTCATTTTTTCTAACTAGAAAAAAGTATATCTGTCTCCTGCTAGTTCCACTTTTATAATTTATTAAATATTCCTCTCTTTTTAAAGCAAGTGTTAGCTATTACAAGGTCAAATGCTAATTCAAAGCCCAAGATAGTGTCTCTTAACTCATTCTTTTCTCCAAGTCCTTGTTCTCCATGCACTCTCTCATATCCTCTATTATCCCTTCCTACATGCCCATTTAAGACCCCTTAGGAAAATCTTTTCACGAGTTAATTTCTCATAGTAAACTATCCATCTCCACTCAAAATTGGCTCTTGACACTTTCATCTAATCCTACTTTGGGAGCATATGCACAAATGATATGAATTATGTCTTCCTCTAACCCTAGTGTAATTGCTATAATTTTATCACCCAATCTCTTTATCCCTACAATTCTCTCCCTCAAATCCTTATCTACAACTATACCCACTCCATTTCTTGTATTGTTCTTTCTTACATAAAAAAGTTTATAACCATCAGCGACCTCCTTAGCTTTATTCCCCTTCCACTTTGTCCCCTGTAGAAAGACTACACTAACTCTTCTTCTTTTCATTACATTGACTAACTCCATGTTCTTGCCCGTCAAGGTTCCTATATTCCAAGTAGCAAGTCGAATCTTCCTTTTCTTCTACTGCCGGACTAACTTCTTTCGCCGCGCTAGTCCAAAATGGTGTGGTAGCCCTTGCCCACTTTTCACTGCAACCGGGTGACGCTGCAATGCGTCGCTTAAAGCGGGGAACGCCTTACCATGATCTCGAAATTTTTTAATCTCTAATCATCGCAACTTGTTTATTTTTCCTAATACTGTTGATATCTTAAAAATAATTAACAATTCACATATATCATTCATGACATTTTAATATATATGTCAATGGTGTTCTTCATATGATAGTATCCTACTCTTATCTGCACTTCATTGATGCTACTCATCATCATCACCACCAAAGCCTTGTTCCAACTATATTGGGGCCAACTATATAAATTTTCTCTCCATCGTGATCTATCCTAAGTCTAATTGTCAAATAAGTTCCACTTCTTCAAATTTATTCTTATTTCTTATTGATGCTACTAACCAAACCAAACCAAACCAAGCCTTTTCCCACTAAGTGGGGTCGGCTATATGGATTTGATGACGCCAATCAAATCTGTTTAGGGCCATGTCCTCCGTTAGATCCATATCGGCAAGGTCATGTTTAATAATTTCTTTTCAACTTCTCTTGGGTCTCCCTCTCCCTCTCCTACTCCTGACAATCTCTATGCTTTCACACCTTTTAACAGGTGCTTCCGTTGGACACCTTCTAACATAACCGAACCATCTCAGTCGATTTTCTCTTATTTTATCTCCAATCGGTGCTATTCCTACTTTGCCCCTAATCTCCTCGTTCCTAATCCTATCTCTCCTTGTGATGCCGCACATCCATCTTGGCATTCTCATCTCCGTAACTTCCATCTTCTTAACATGATTATGCTTTACTGCCCAACACTCTGATCCATATAACAACGATGGGCGTGCCGCCACCTTATAATATTTTCTTTTAACCTTGAGGGGAACTTTCCGATCACACAAGACGCCCAAAGCACTCCTCCATTTGATCCACCCAGCCTGAATCATGTGGCTTACATCAGTATCAATCCCTCCATCCTGTTGCACCATAGATCCAAAGTATCTAAAACTATCTTTCTCTACAATCTTTTGTGCGCCCAAACTTACTTCTATATTACCAGGTGTCGTACTTTGACTAAACTTGCATTCCATATATTCCGTCTTGCATCGACTTAGACTATACCCTTTAGTCTCTTATTGATGCTACTACGAATATAAAAAATAGATGGATTATAAATAACTACTTTTTTTCTTTTTTTCTTTTTCCTTAATCTTTATATTTTTATGTTACAAAAATAAAATATCCTACCACTAGTGATGCGATTCACAATACGATTCAATTAATCCCATTGAGTGATTTGCAATATCAAAACAATATTATTCATATACGTGTTAATCAAGTTCTTCATAAGATACTGTCTATCATTTAATCATGTGCTTTTCTTTTCTTTTATCTTTTTCTTCTTTTTTTTTTTTTCCGCTGATGCAAGACAAACCTGGGGTCCCCACGGGCCGACTCTCCTTTGGGCCCAGCCCACCTATCTTTGTTTTCTTTAGAGCTTTTAAAAAAACGATTCACGTCTTTTAAATTCAGAGGTTTTAATCCCAGTCATCAATGTGTTTGGATGGTCCAGATTAGTTTTAGGGTTAAATCTTTTTCTCTATTTAAGGATGTAAAGCCTCTTGGCTTAGAGAATGGCGGATGATTAATGAAATTGAGTTTTGAGTGCTTTTTGGGATCTTCCCCAGGTTCTCTTCGAGTTCTCTCCGAGATCTCTTGCCTCCTCGATTCGAGTTTGGCATGAGGCCAATTTTTCCCATATCTCTCCATCTCTTCCATCGCTTCCCCCCCTCCATTTTGCATCATTTGATATCAAAGTTGAAGATTGATCCATCCCGGATTCGACAATCGACTTCATCATTAGATATTTTCCTTCCCTCGTATCTCATTCCATCTTCAACCGTCATCTTCATCAAATATGCCAAACCCTGACCATATCCCACAAAACCCAACTCCCAATCCCTAAATCCCAAAAATGTCCAAAGAACCCCTTCTTTCCCCCAATGCCCAACATCTTCAATCTAGATCCCAAATCCCTCGAAATACCTAAACCACATAATATCCACATCCCTGCATCTAGATTGCCCTAGATCCACAAAAGTGAGCCCCACCCAGCCTGTCCCAAAAACCCCAAATTTCCTAGTCACTCGAAGCCCGTCCCCCATCTCTCTACCGAGAGAGAGAGAGAGAGAGAGAGAGAGAGAGAGAGAGATTAAAAAGGAGAAAAAGGATAGAGAAGAAGCAAAGAAATAGAAAAAAAAAAAAAAAAAGAGTGGGTGGGCGGGGGGGTTGGGTTTGAACCCTGAGGTTCGGAATCGTATATGGCACAACACAAACGTCGCACCACCA
The DNA here is from genome assembly GCA_003546025.1 of Camphora micrantha. Lineage (NCBI taxonomy): Eukaryota > Viridiplantae > Streptophyta > Magnoliopsida > Laurales > Lauraceae > Camphora > Camphora micrantha. The sequence continues at coordinate 11,794,027 of QPKB01000011.1, read as the reverse complement.
CAGACAACCCACTACTTAGTCGCCCTCCTCCATCGCCATAGCAATCTCCACCAACTCAATCTCCACCGTCTTCAGCATATGCACCATGCCAATCAACTTCTATGACTTGCATCATCATCATCTTCTTCTCTTCTTATTGTTTTCGGATAGTAGCAGCAACGTGTAGAAGCCCATTCCATCTCACAGCACTACGCTGTCAGCTAGTAGCATCACCATCATCAGCGTCGCCACAGTCATCGGCTCACCTCACCTCACAACAACTCCTCTCTTCTCATCATCTTCAGCAATAGCGGAGAACGACAAGGGTTCTTTCATCGCAGTGCCTTTGACAAAAGCAGAAAGGAAGCGAAGAACATGTGAATAGGGACCTCATACCTCTGTTTTCTTCACTACATAAATGACAAAGCAGAGACGATATGAAAAAAAAAAAAAAAAATCCAGCCCATCTCACACTTGTCCACTCCATCGATACGTGGTAACCCAACTTGCAGGGTCTCACACTCTTGCAAAGCCCAGCCCGAGAGTAAATAAGAAAAACAAAAGGAGGTTAAAACTTAAAACTAAACCCAGTCAAAGCCAAGCCCCTCTGCTAGCCCTGGTGGACACTTCATCTGATATTGCTCTTACATAAATAAATAAAACGAGGTTTGGCCAATCAAGGGCCCACATTCAAGTAAATTTCAGCGGTTAATTTTCAAGCAGTGATATCAAACCCATCAGATCTCTAATTGACATTCCGGCTTCACCTGCATACTCCTATCAATCCAATCTACACATCAAGTCGGTTTGATATTTTTTGAAGAAATTAAGTTTTCAGTCCTCACATCCAAGTCAATATGGAATCACAAGATAATAAAATCATCTTGCAAATCTACAATGATATTCAAAGAATGACCTATGCATGTAAATATGGAGATTGGTATTATGAAAATAAGGACTACTTTGAGCAATATCTTAATTTGAGGCAAGAAAAATTGTTCGTGGATGAATTTGCCTATGAAAATGAAAGGTTGCATTGTTTATGTAAGCTAAGCGAGACACATGATTTCAATAGCTTTCTCAAAGGTTTGCGACCGAGCAGGCAAGCATATTGAAGAATATGAAAGAATGCAAAGATATGCATTAAGCAATTTTTAAAACAATTCGTATTGAGCGCTTGATAAAATGTATCACCTACGAAAAAGCTAAGTTGCATTTAGGAAAGTCTCCAGAAACAACAAAAGCCAACATTATGGAACCAATTGTGGATAATGTCGAGAATGATATTGAGGAACAAAAGCAAGAAACAATGATTTTACAATAAATTCAGATGAAGTGGCAGACAAAACTCCTCCAAAAGATTCTACTTCAGATGAATTGGGAAACAAAGAAACAGAGACTTTTCAACCAGTGCAGGCGGAAAAGGAGGAAACAGTGGACATTGAAGAACTGAATATAATCAGCAAGGAAGCCACTAAAAATTCAAATGAAACATGTGAAATTCCTGACACAAATGAAATTTCAGCAGAATTCGAAGACCATTCCAAATTTCCTTCGACAATGGTAATCAACAAATGCAAGCAACAAAGAAAATTGAAGAACTGGATATGGTTAGGAAGCCAACTAAACATCAGATGGATCACTCTACAGGCCCAACTCCAGAAAAGCCAATTCCATCATCAGAAGAGAGAGATTATTCAAGATGTTGTGAATGAAGATCAAATCAATGAAGTTCCCCACATTGATTTCATATTTGGGAAATAGACTATATTGATATTAGAGGATTGTGACCCTGTTAGAAATTCAAGAATTGAAACATCTAATGTTCAGATCACACATCCATGTTGAAGTCGAACATCAGAAGAAGCAATGCACCCATTCTACTTCAAAGTTGAAGACCAGATCATCGAAATCGAGAAGATTGAGCCAAGCCTTCAAGCCATGCACAGAAAATAAGGACCAAGTGGCATATCTGAAGTTTGTATGGTTGACTTTCAATCCTAGAGGACATCTACAGAACTCGAGGTCGAGTTCTCTCCAAGAAGAGGAGAATTGATGCAGGAACATAGTTACCTAATTCGCTGCAGATGCGAACAGTTCATTCCAAACAATACGCTATTCGATTCGTTGAGATTCAGGGTCCTAGAACAATGCAATTTGGTGCAGTTTGTTGACCAAAAAGATGAGATTTTGTGCAGTTTGAAAAGGAATAGCATGAAATGGGAATTTTGAGTAACCAAGCAACGGTGAAATATGCATAATATAGACCACAGTGTGGCCCAATAGCCCCACCACAAAAACAGGGGGCCCATTGGATTAGTTGTTAATAAAAAATCAATTTCACCAAAAATTATTAATCATCCAATCAAGAGAAATAAAAATGGATGGTGAATATAGATGCATTGAATGGTTAAAAACCATTTCCTTTGACTGTATGACCAAATATGTCTTATGAGGTATATTTTTCTCATATCACCAATCCATTAAGCTCTCATCCGTATGACAAGACCGCTAGGCTACTCCTACGTGCCACATGACCACCATCTCACAATGCACTACCACACTGGGGCCACAGAGGATTTACCGAGCTCCTCCTAGGCCTGTAGGGATTAGTCCGGCCTAAAGGGCTAGGACACCCTCTATTATAAAATAAAATAAAAAAAAGGAGAATGTATGGAAGAAAAGTAGGTAGACATCTCACACATGGCAAAAAACACCAACCATTATATCCATTTCTAGAGCCCAGACTCTAGTTTCTCTAAGGCTTTGACTTGGAGAAATCCAAAGGCAAAGGAGTGGAACTCCATAGTGGGACCCACCTTTTAAAAATTCAACCCGCTCAAAATAAATTACTTTCAAATGTATGGGGCTACCTCTAGATTTCACTCTAGGAGGAGTTGGTATCTTTAATTAAAAGTGATTACACAAACTAATGCATTAATTCATTAATATTTTATTTATCGAATGCTCAATCTTATGGCAGGACCGAATTCATTTTGGCTAAAATTTGCAAGTAGCCCACACAATAGGTCGGCATTTAAGTTAAAGCCTCAGAGAACACAATGACCCTTCTGATCATGATCTCTTTTTGCATGTCATAGAGGATTAGTAATTACTAGCTGTATTGTATTACATATTCGAATTAGTGCATCGAATCTGTCAAACTCAAACTTCGATTTGAGCAAATTGGAAAACAAACTAAATAAGCCTACCCCATCGAATTTTCAAATTTGATTAGCAGCTGAACTGCGAACTCAAATGTGAATCAGAAGAACTGCGAATCATGTAACTATGTGCAGGACAAACCCGTCATCCCCATGGGTCATCCCGCCTTGCCTTTGGGCCTAGCCCACCTATCTTTATTCTATTTAGAGTTAATTTTTTAAAATGATGTCTTTTAAATTTAGATGTTTCAATGGCTGGTCCAAAGTAGTATTTTTAATACTAGATCTCTTGCCTCTAGTATTACAGTTTGGAGTGAGGTCAAGTTTTCCCGTCTCTCCATCTCTTCCATTGCCCGCCCCGATCTCCCCTCCATTCCGCATCATCCGCTGACGAGGATTTCCCTGTGGTATTTGACCTGATAGACTAATCCCCCCTAGCGCATGAATGACCCTGCAACACATCTGCACCTGATAAATCTTGGAGGTGTCAAACACACGACGTGGGGAGCAAACCCACGCCTTATGCCAATGAACACCCAGGCAGATATGTCCAATACACTAAAACAGACAAAGTGTCAGATGTTCCCTTGCAATTAAAAAGTTAACTTTATTTTCATATAGCAACATATGGTATACATATTTATGGTAAAAAATTAGCCATATGGGTTAACTTATAAAGAACCTCAATCCCATACAACGTTGTATCCTAAACAGAAGTCTTCAATTCCATATGCCAACCTAATAATTAACCTTTTCAAACAAAGAAAAAAATAGACTTTGTCTAAACACACTTCATATAGATGTCAAAAGCTCATCTCTACTTACACAAGGTTCTTTTTGGTTGATCAGAGAAAGAGTAACTTCTCAAATAATATGGTAACATTTAGCGACCACAATGGATAACCTATCTCACAAAGGAACAAATGATAACAAACTTCTATTCTAAAACCATAATGAATGAATTATAGAAGAAATTGTTGGCTGCACTCACACTAACTTCAGCACGATGATCTGTTTCACTGGCTTGCTTAAGTTTAGCTGAAGTATCTTTGACCAATTGACTGATATGTAACCTTGTCTTGTGCCTGAAAAACATTAAAAAATTGACTCAATTCAAAGAACGAATGGAGGAAAAACAGATAATTGTGTTGCAATTATTTAGTACACATGCTAAAGAACACTAATTTAAAATGATAAATCAATGAAGAGAAAAAATACTGAAAGAATATGCTATGGTTACCAGAAGGATTTCAACTACAAGCAGACCGTATATGTGCTTATGTGGTCCAGCTCGTGGGGCCCACTAGGATGATTTCCTATCATTGGGGGTAGGGTGAATGGAAAGGTGGCTTTAACTATAAGGGTTACACAAAATCTCAGGCCCATCAGATTATCCTGGCCATTGATTTAACAGCCTTCAAATTTAATGGTCATCTAACCAAAGATTTTTTTTTTTTTTTTTGGATTTCATAGGGTGAGTGAAGGTTTGATGAGCATAAAACTAGGCATGGTAACACAGATCACGGACGGATAAGAGGGTAAAAAGAGCTGCACTGATAAAAGGTGGGCCCAAGTGGGACCATAGAACTCATAGGAGAAAATTCTCCACGATTACAATACCACAAAAAGGATAATTCAGGAGCATGTACAAAAGCAACATATAAGATGGACAAGCAACTTCTGCATCATCAGTTAAGAGTTGAAGGTCTAGACTCTAATAAACTAAAAAAGTGTATGTTTTAAAATAGTGAAAGGGGTTATATTCAAACACAACTCAAACATCTCTTAATGGAAATTCAATCAATTAAATGTCTAATCCGAAGACAACAGAAAGACCTAACCCATTCAATGTCCAAGTCCGAAGTGCTATTAGCAGTCCAACAGGTTATAAGATGTCTTCATTATTTATCATTAGCCTATGCACTTTACTCCAACATGTGCAGGACCCAACAGAAAGCAACATAACGATTTTATCTTGAACCTATAAACAAAAACCACCAGCATCATCATCAAAGCCTTGTCCCAACTATGTTGGGGTCGGCTATATGAATTATGGTTCTCCATTCCAATTTATCTTGAGCCAAATCCTCAAATAAGCTGCACTACTTCAGATCTATTTTTACTACCTCCATCCACATCCTCTTTGGCCTACCCCTTCCCCTTGGTGGGCCATCAACCTGCATAGCCAAACTTTTCTTTCCCCGCACCATTACCGGCCCATGTTGGACATGCCCAAACCATCTCAAACAAGTTTATCTAATTTTATCCCCTACTTATGTTACCCCTAAATGCTCTCGAAAGCACTCATTTGTCATTTTATCCTTCCTAATTTTACCATACATCCATCGCAACATTCTCATCTCTACTACATCCATTTTGTGCATATGCTGCTTCGTGATTAGCCAACATTCTGTTACACAGGTCATAGCTACAAGTCACAGCTGGTCTCATCGCCATCCTATTAAACTTTCCTTTCAATCTTGCTAGCATTCGTCAGTCACAAAGCACTCTAAAAGCAAGTCTCCACTTCAACCATCCCACTTTTATCTTATGTTCAACATCATCAATTTCCGCATCCTAACTAATTATCGAGCCAAGCTGACAGAAAGAATCTCTTTGCGGTATCTCATGGACTTCAATTCTCATAATAATTTCAGCTCTTTGTATATACCCACTTTAGTTTCAATCTATATATTCTGTCTTTTTATGGCTTTTTTTTTTTTTTTTTTTTATAAACTTTGTATGGCTTATTTTAAAGCCTTTGGATTCTAAAGCCTATCGTCATCTCTCGAGTTCTACATTCACACCGTTTACACCAAGGTACCTCTTGAATATGAGCAATTAACTCATCTATAATTAGTGAAAAGAGATAACGGCTTAGGGCTAACCCCTAATGCAAACCTATAGTCATCAGGAACTCACCTGTCTCTCCACAGGTCTACCGCCCCTCCATACATGTCTTTTATAATTTCAATAAAACCTCTTTGAACATTCCTTATATTTTAAACTGCTTAATTCATTAGCTTCAAGAGTCTACATCAAACCCACCCTTCTTCTTAGGTGTGCATGCAGCATTCCAATCCACCACTTGAAATTTCTTATTATCATCTCGCGCTTGAAAAAGTAAGTCAACCTTTATCCATTTGATGCGATTAACAATTGATGTTGGACATCTAAATATAGACATAAAATAGATTAGAAGGTTTGCTACTGCTGAGGGAATCAAAGTGACTCTGCCCTTGAGAAATATCTTGCTTCCCGTGACACGCTAGTTTCCTCTCTACTCTCCACCACAGGATTGCATAGAGATTTTGATGCACTACCTAGTACCTACACACAAAAGGCATGCCAAAAGTATGAGGTAGGAGACCCCACTTTGCATCCCATAATGTTTGCTAGATAGTCAACGAGGTGCTCATCCACTTTTATTCCAATTAACTCATTCTTGAAGAAGTTCAACTTTAAACCTGAAACTGCTTCATAGAAGAAAAGTATGGCTTTCACATTCTCAATTTGATCTTCCTCCACCACACAAAAGAAAAGAGTACCATCTGCAAGCTGCAAGGTGGCTGATCATACGAGCATCCACGTCCAGGGAAACATGAGAGACTGTAGAGTTACAGGAAGTTTTTTTACTGCACATCTTAGACGTTGATGTCAAATTTCGCTGGAGAAGGAGAGAAGGGGCGATATAAAACACCCAGGGGCTCAGCTGATCATTAGCCAGACTCAAATGACAAAAATTTGCAACTAACTTAAACTCATACAAACACCTACAAAAATCTACATTCCAAACAAGTAACCCTCTAATAACTACATAAACTCACTAGGAGAACAACCCAATACAAACTCAGACAAAAAAACACACAAAAAAACAAAAAAAAAAAAAAAAAAAAAAAAAAGAAAAACACACACACACACACCCAATACTTCTCCACACTACACCATTATCCCAAATCCTCAAAACTTCCCTCAGACACCACCTAAAATTCGAACACATCAAAGTGCAGCAAACCAAAACCTAAAAAACCAGCACCTTTCTATCATCATTACAAATTTCCAAATCCTCACAACGAATCCAAGGACTTCAATTTTCATTTCAGCAATAAATCTCATCAGCATTACTAAACCTACCTAGTAAACAACAAATTGAACATAGAACAATCAAAATACAACAACATTGAGAATAGATCAAATGCTCACAGCTTTTCCCTCAGCTCCAGAGTATCCTTTGGCGTTCCAAGGGTATTGACAAGGCGTTGGAAGGTCCAGACGGCGGTGTTGATCTGAAAAACGCTGGAGGCAACCACCTGAATTAGGTCCTGCTTTCCATTGGAGAGATCTCGCCTCAAGGGTAATTGGTATCCGGATTCAAGGTCTTGGAAGCTCATCCTGCCCTAGAATTCTCACCAAAAACTGGTCTGAAAACCCTAGGGAAGCATATATTTCCACCAAGATTTTACAAAATCCTGGAGCGGATTGAATGATTGGGATGGTATTTTTAAGGCTGATGCTTGAAAAGATTTGCGAGAATAGCGGGATAGAAGAACGGAAATTAGGGTTTTGAACGAGAAGGGAGAGAGATTCAAGTTCAAGGCTTGTTGCTTAGCCGGTGGTCTTTAGCAATTAATATAGGAAAAAATATTCATGGAGTGGGTCCCACTATGTCAACAAAGGATTCAGTGATCTACGGCTGTAAATGGAATCTAAACTGGTAAAATTCACTTTTATCAGCTTTTACTATTTTGGAATAAATGTCGTCTGCCGTTGAATTGATTATGTGAAACAAATTGCTAAAGTGGGGTTTTAATCAATATTTTTTATTTAAAGGGGATTTTGCAAAAAAGAACCCCTTGAAATTAGATGTGGCTGGGACCCAAACGTTAAATATAGAAAGTGGGAAAAAATTTGGCGACGACAGGCTCTTGATAATATAATCTACTAATGGACTCCATTTCTTAAATCGAAAGCAATTGAAATGTGGATTAATTCTTATATGAAATTGTTCACACCAATTGAAATGGGGCCCACTGTCACAATATTCACTTGTCAAACAAATAATTCACCTATGAACCCATAGTCAAATTGTTCGCTTGTAAAAATTCCTAACGGTGGTATTATACACCTATTAATGGATCCATTTCTAACAAGATCGTTTAAAGAATAAGTGAGATTGTAGAAAATGAGAAGTTAAACTTAAAATAATTATATTAAATTATATAATAAATATGTTATACTTATAGTAAGTGTATGAAAGAAAATTTGAGAAAAGTATTAAAAACTTAAATATAAAAACATTTATGTTATACATGTGATCCAAATTCTTTATCGCTTCTGCTTTTAGAAAATTGCATATATATATATATAGCAAAATGATAGATCTATCTTTCTTGTAATCTTAAAAGGCATGCGAGAGTATAAAATCTTTGATGAATACAAGGATTAATATATTTGGAAAGCAGAACTAATTGAATTTACTTCACAGTTGCACTTTTGTGAGGAGATAAGTAATTAATTAAATTAAGTTAAATATATTTATTGTCTATCTTATCTAATAGAAATTATATTGAGAATCAAAATATATGAAAATTGGTATCTTTGTTTTTCGGTAGTAGTCATGTGTAACTTTACTACACTTTTCCCCTTATGAATAAATTATAATTTAGTCTTTTGAGAATGATTTTACTAGTACATTTTATTCATTTTTCTATTTGTTTTCTTATCGACAATCCCTCATAGCACATTACAATTTTGATATTACAATCATTTTAGTCATATTAAAAAATTATGAAATTAAAGAATATAATGGTTTATATTATGGCCCAAGCTTAGTACAAGAATTTCTTCTAATACTATTTTTGCAATATTAAGTAAGAAAAAGGTTTAACTTGCGGCTATTTCATTTTCTTTTCTCCTTCTCAATTGGCTCATCTCAATTGTTTTCTCTCTTCCTCTCTTGATCTCTCCCAATCGATCAGCCGTTGTTTTGCTCAAGTTCTCTCCATCAAACAAGCTTCATCATCATCGTCATCTTCTTCTCCTTCATCAGGCTTTCTCCACTCTATATTTCTTCCCATTCATCTCAATTGGTGAGTTACTTAGTTTTCTTGTTTTTGTTGTTTAGACTCAATTAGAAGAGTATACAAGGTTTGTATTCAAGTTCTCCTAACTTCGGTTCTATCAGGGGTTGTTTGGCTTTAACATATGTGATAGGATAATGATTCACATGAGTAAATGATGCAGATGTGATTCATTTCCATATATGCAATTGAGCCCCATTCCATTGTTTGTCATTTTCACATGTGAATCTCGGTGGACCCAACCGTTCACCATTTTTCTCAATTTTCTCAAAATCTACAATGAATAGAGAACATTCGACCCCTAACTTTTTTTAGCTATTGCTAAGCAGTGATTCAATTAATTTAATTACACTTTAGTGGGTTAAAAATTAAGAGAACCATGAAACAGTGATAGCTGGATGGTTGGAGATCTACTTGAGTAATGATAAGTGTCCAACATGGAATTCATGCCAATGTAAATAGCAGAATATATAAGAATGGGATAAGAACAGTCTATTGCTCGTAAGGAAAGCCCTCGGGTCGTTTAATTGAATTTTTCTCGATAAATGTAATTTTCAATATATACACGTATAATAAGTACATATTAAGTTGTTTTTTATTTGATTGAATGACTTAAGAGAGAGTTTCTCAAAAAATACTGATCAGTAATTTTTGGAGATCCCAATTTTTGACATTGTATATGGCTACGGTGTAGATAATAACTCAGTTCCCAAAGGCCATAAGGGATATTGTAGTTGGAAAGATAAAACTAATTTTTTTTTTTAAAAAGGAAAGAAAAAAAAAAAAAAAAAAACTAATTGAATTGAAATTATCTGTGGAAGGGGCGTAATAGTGGCAAGTATTCTATTCAGGAGTTCAATTGTAAGATGGACATCTCAAGTCACTTACAACTCCAATGCCCATTAAGTTCGAGTCAACATCTTGGGCTTCGAGTAGGCCCAGAATGGAGTATCCTTAAGCAATTTGAGAATGCGCTTCTAATTTAGGAATGCTAGATATTTATTCTCTTCACATCAAACATAAGATGTCTTTATTGACTTATCCCATTACCCCACAACCATGGAATTAATTTCAAAGGTAATATTATCCTATTTCTAGAAATTATTTTATTTTATTTAAGCAACAATATCTAGGTTTCTAATTGTGGATTACTTAATTACCAAAAACTTCAAATGTTATTTTCCTACCGGAGCAACTTAAGGAAGAGAATAAATAAGAAAGAAAAGGAAGATCGAGAAAAATTTAATCGGTTTCCATATAGGGTACAACATATCATCGTAAAAGGATCCCGCATCGGAAACTTATAAGAGTTTCCCTATTCTTCTTTCTATATAAGTCTCTCATAAGGTGAGAGGTACACTAAGAGACTAGAGAAAAAGAATTTCTTCTCGTTGGGAGAGATCTAGTGAACCCAAAGAGGAGAAGCATTCTATGCTTGTAAGGTACATGAAATAGAGTGTCGGATGAAGGAAAAAAAAGATAGTGGAGGGAGTTTGTTGTAAAAGCACAAAATGAAAAAAATGGTGCTTTTGCTCCAGCTCCCTTCGCTTTTTTCTTCTTCTTGATTCAACACTCTATTTTATTTTATCTAAGTCCACCCTACAAACAAACAAGCACAAATCTAGAAATCAAAGGAGAAGTATTGACCTATAATAAGGTAAGATTTATTTATTGTTCTTCTATTTAAGATTATTTAAATTAATATGCTAAGATTTATGAGGTGATTTTTGGATTTTCTATAGTTTCTCAAAAGTTTTAAAACATTTATTCCTCATATTTTCTTAAAATCAGTTTTCATTACCAAGGTATGAGGTTTGAGAATTTTGGGCACAAAACCATACCCATTTTTGAACCATTTTCATATATTCATTTACGCATCACATGCATAAATTGTGCAACTAAACATGGAATTCATAATTGTTACACATGAACCCCCATTTACATATGTAAATGAGTGCAACCAAACAACCCTTTTGGTTCTAGTTTGTAGGAGTTCTTGTGGATTAGAAGTAGGGTTTTGGCTTGAGGAGAGAAATTCTAGGTGAATTTTGAGAGATTGAGTTAGAACCCATATTGAGGCAAGTGAATGAGTATAATTACATCATGTGAATGCTTTATTTTGTTGATTTCTATGATAATTTATGCTAGATACCCATTTTTAAGATCTTCTAGTGCTTTTGGTAAATTTATTGCAATGGAATTGTGTAATACCCGGGCCCAGTATAAGGACTAGATTATTTTCTGATATTTAATTTTTAATTTTCTTAGCATTATTGGGACCCATAGTTTGATGGAGGAATTCAAGTGGGACTTGTGTTGGCTATACCATAGACTCCTAGTAATGATAGGAATATGATTGGCATGTGAGAAGGAAATAATAAAATTAGAAAGAGGACTTTGGGAAGGATTCTAACTTAGCTTCTATAGATACTGATTAACCCAAAGCCTAATTTAGTATTAGCCTTGAAGAAATTAGGAGGAAGAACCACTTCTAGTTAGCCATAGCAGGTGAGTAGAAATTTTGATCTAATTGTATGGTTTTGAAATTCTAGCTTTGCTCTTGCATTTTATGGTGAGTGACATTCTACATATGCATATTGTGTTAATGCGGATAACTAATTGATTGTTGAGTAGATTTCTTCGTACACAGGTTGTGATGCTCTTCCATATGTGAATATAGTGATTCAATTCAATTGTTGTAGATCCTGTATGACTGCACTAATTGTTTTCCTTGCACTATTGAATGTTTTCCATAAGGATAAATCTGGCTTTCCATAACAGATTTTATGTTCCAGAATTAATCAGGCAGTGTCGACAAGCTTAGGCTCTGTTTGACAATATAGAATGACCTATGATTGGGGTGAAATAGGACGACTATATTTCTTATGATTAAGATGATGCCTATAGGATGTTTTCATGCAGAGAGAACCAAATCCAATAGAAATACAAATCAGAAATTGGAACTACCAGGTTCAGGTCGTCTAGAACTGGTTTCACATTTTGGGCTGTGGGGCCCAGGTGGGCCACCTGATGACAAATCTGGTCCACAGATCCTGTAGTGGACCCATGGTCGACCAAGGAGGACCTAGATCCATGTGAGGTGGGCCCTGTTTGGGCCACCATTCACTTGCTTTTATTCTTACAGGCGTGACTTTGATGAAACAGAACAGTTTGGTCGACATCCATACCGGGACCCACTGCTTGACTTGATCAGAGATCTGGACCCCGCATCTTGAAGGGAGCCCAGGGGCGACCTGGTTGGTGATAGACCCATGTGGAGTGGATCCTATCTGGCCCACCATCTAGTTTCTTGAATTACATGAGGCGTGAGTCACTGTTGAGGGGTTTCCTTTTATGTACACAGGTTGAGGGGCCCGGTAGGGCCACTTAATGCCAAATCAGAACCTTAGGATTTGTTGTGGGGCCCTGGGCGACCCTGGAGATCAGGTCCCATCATGGATTGGGCCAGTGGGGCCCACTATCCAAGCATCCCTATTGCTGCGACCGTGAAGTGCATAGTCTTGAATGGGTTCTGTATGTGTGGGTTCTGTATGTGAAGGGTGTTGTGACCTAGACACGTTTTGAACAAGGGAGTCCACATGTTACAAGCTTTAACTTTCTATTAAATTATTTACCTTGTCCCCTTAAGTTTCTAGAATTTAGAATAAGGGCCTGATATTTATTGTTGTCATAGCTGAGCCTGTTTTGATTAATTTGAGACCATTCCTTGGAATTCAGACTATATGAAATTACAACTAAGGGCTGATCAATTATGAATATTATATTTATTGTTGGAGTTGTTTTTCTTTATTTCATTATTACTTGAGCAATTATGTTTTGAAACATATTGTGGATTATGTTACATGTTGTGTGCCATTGTTATTTGGGGATCTCATATGGTAGATTGTGTGGTTTATATATGTATATCTTGTGGTTGAGTTGGTACTTGAATATTTCCTCAAAACTGTAAAGGGTGAGTTATGTAATTGACCTCTCTCATCTCGTACACCAATTATGATTCGAACTGGGGCAGATTGAATCCACATAATTTGAGAAGGGGTTGATTATGGAATTTGCCATTACTAATGTTGAGGACATGCTAAATATCATATTTTTTATGAGACATATATTTGCTATTTGATTGGAAACTGAGATACGATGACTTTGTTTGTTTGGAGGAACTTTTTGGACACCCCTAGACCACGAGCATGTATGGCCAATTTTATGAGGATTGTTGATGTTGGACCTCATTGGGAAAGGTCGATTTTATGGTACTAGTTTACTGGTTTTGGACCTTTGTGGTCGGATTCATTTTGGACCTTAGTGGTCGATGGTTTTGGACCTTGGTGGTCGGATTCATTTTGGACCTTAGTGGTCGATGGTTTTGGACCTTGGTGGTCGGATTTATGTTGGACCTGGGTGGTCGGTTTTGTTTGGGCTGGTGCTATCATGTGGCTAGGAGGTTGTCGTTTGTTTGACACGATTTCAACATTGGCTTGAATGAGACTTTGGATGTTATTTTAATTTGTTGTGTAATCTTATCTAAGTATATGTTTAAATGCACAAATAGATTAGAATATCTATTCACTCAGTTGTACTGATATTTTGTGGATTTGCCCCAATCCAGATAACCAGAACTTAGCGATGAGATAGACTTTGGGATGCGTACTTGAGCGTCGATGCCACATAGATGAAGAAGATTTAGATTTAATAGATTGTTCAGATTATTTCATTTTATAGACATTGCAATTATTTTTATTGGACAATGTTATATTTGTTTAAAAGATTTGGATTTTTAATACAAGTTGGTTTAAACTGGTAAACGCCTCAATCTATATGGGATCTTTGATTTAACCTATGTGTGTGATGCTTACGAGTCTCAGCACGGAATTCGAAGGGCCCCGGAATCCGGGTCATGACAAATTGATTAATTTTTAATGCTTTAAAATTCGCAATTGCAAATGCTATTCAAAGTCTGAAAAATGCTCATATTTTTGTAACTTCAGAATCCCTTTGAAGCAAGGGAAAAACAACTCAGATCAGATTCAGTTGTATTTCCAAATTTATGAAGCTTGTGGCTAACTGTTGTTGGCACATAAAAAATTGAGATTCAGAAGATTGGGCTATACATAGGGTCCACGAAATCAAATCAAAGCCCATGAAGTCAAATCAAGGCCTAAGAAGACAAATCAAGGCCTATGAAGCCAAATCATGAACTAAGAAGTAAAATGAGGGTCCACAAGGTCAAATTAGGGGTCAAAATTCACCCTGGCCATCAAATGATCAAGTCAAGCACTTGAAAGTTCAAGGAAGAGTCACCAAAGTGATGTTGAAGTATTCCCAAGATCAAAGGACAAATAATCAAGTGAACCAGAGGACATTTGAAGCCCAAATAATGCATTTTGGTAGAAGCCACTTCATGATGAATAACCAATCCAAAGACTTCAAATCCAATGCAAAATCATCAAAAGGCATGTCAAGATCTTCCACACAAAATTACAAAGCAAATGGAGCTAAAACAAATAAGTTATGCTCAAAATAGTGGAGGGGTCGTTATAAAAAAAACATAGTGGAGGGATCGCAGGGCCCCTTAACATTTAAGGCCAATTTAGCAACCCTTTGGCTTACTCTCACTTCAAATGGGTCCCACAAGCTTCCAAAATATCATGACACGTGATACAATCAATGTGTGACACCTGGCACTCAAATTTGACAAAATCAAATCCAAGAAAAGGCCAAAAATGCATAACATGTATTACAAATCCAATTTGACATGTAGCACTTCGAGGGATCATTTCTCCACAACCATTGCATGCTTCGCAGCCACTTCTTGGCAGTTAAAGGTGGTCACACCAAGTTCGACATCATGGAGTCACAAATAACCACATGCAACCCCCGTTTTGACACGACGCGAAGTTGCCGTGGCCCACCAGACAATTCCTGCGACCCCACCTTCCAAAAACTAATTTTCGATGGAGAAAGTGGGGAAAAACATGGGGATTCGTGCCCAACCCACGCCTAAGTCTTTTAAGCCTATAAATAGGTCATTTTAAGCTAGAAAACGGATTCAGAATTCGGTCAAAGGAAAGAACAAAAGACTGCCAAAGTTCTAAAAGGAGAAAGAAGAAGCTACCTGCACAAGGAAGAAAAAGAAGTTATGTAACAAGCCAACAACCTCAACTTAGTCTCCCACGACCCTTTAAGGTGCTTAGAACCTCCAGGGTGATCCCCCCAAACGGGATTTTAATTTCCAAAATGATGTTAAATTCTCTTCATTTTTTTTTATTTTTTTTATTTTTTATTTTTGTCTACTTAGGGACAAAATGACTACGGATTAAAATTCTATCATATAAATTGTCTTCGCCACAACCAACAAAGATAAATCGGCCTAAGCAGTTTGATGAAAGGGGCCATGTTCAGACCAAAACTCTGACTACCCACGGGGATGCCAGTTTTGGAGGCTAAACCTGAAATTGACATAGAAACCGGAAAATTATAAGGAATTTGATTCCTAAGCATCTTATGGTATTCGAGACCTTGAAATGGATCTTCAACCTCCTTTTTCTACATTTTGTAACTTTTTCTACCATCAAATTGTAATTTAGAGCAAGCACATAATTTTGTATATTTTAGCACAAACTAGGGACTCACATGTTCTCTAAATGACCTGTCACCTACGAGTCCGAACAATGAGTCCACAATCTCTTGAAGTGAAACTCAAATTTTACTTGAAAAATGAAATGCAATGACAAATACATCTTCGCATTGTGTTTCCCCTCTATCTTGGATCAAGTACATTCTTTTTTTACATTCTTTTTATTATAAATGTTTGCTGCTTTCATTTTATTTTATTTTTTCCTGCTGGGTTGTATAGTGTTTTCTGCTTGTTTTGCTCTTCAAGCTGTTCGGTGTATGCCTTTTATGTTGTTTGGCTTCAATTAATAGAACTTTCAGTTATCAACCCAAATAAAAGGAAGAACTGTTGCACCAGCTTTTCCCAAGTACTGATTATTTTTCTTATCTAGAAATTCAGGAAGCAGAGACAAGTAAAGAAGGTCTGTTCAACACAACTAAACAGAATGTATTCTTGAATATGATTTGTCAAGGGTAAATTGTTTGAAATCTTGTGTAACCAATATCTGCACAAGTCCTAACGCTACAGCACCTGAACCAACTGATAAATGTGAATATGGTAAGAAAACATTAATTGAAGTCACATCCAGAACTTGTGGATCTGCAAGCTGCAAGTGACTGATTGTAGGAGCATCCACATCCAGGGAAACATGAGAGACTGCCTTAGAAGTTGTTGATGTCAAATTTTGTTGAAAAAAGGAGAGAAGGGGCGATATAAAACACCCATGGGGGGCTCAGCTGATCATTAGCCAGACTCAAATGACCAATATCTGCAACTAACTTAAACTCATACAAACACCTACAAAAATCTACACTCCAAACAGGTAGCCCTCTAATAACGACATAAGCTCACTAGGAGAACAACCCAATACCAACTCAGAAAGAAAAAAAAAAAAAAAAAAAACCACGCCCAATGCTTCACTGCACTACACCATCATCCTAAATGCTCAAAACTTCCCTCAGACACCACCTAAAATGCGAACACATCAAAGTGCATCAAACCAAAACCTAAAACCAGCCCCTTTCTATCATCATTACAAATTTTTAAATCCTCGCAACGCATCCAAAAAAAAAACCCAATTCCCATTTCATCAATAAATCCCATCAGCATCAGCATTACTAAGCCTACCTAAAAAACAACAAATTGAAACATAGAACAATCAAAATACAGTATTGAAACAATAACATTGAGAATAGATCAAACGCTCACAGCTTTTCCCTCAGCTCGGGGGTATCCTTTGGCGTTCCGAGGGTATTGACGAGGCGTTGGAAGGTGGAGACGGCGGTGTTGATCTGGAAAACCCCGGAGGCGACTGCCTGAGTCGGGTCCTTCTTTCCGTTGGAGAGATCTCGCCTCAAGGGCAATTGGCGTCCGGATTCAAGGTCTTGGAAGCTCATCCTGCCCCAGAATTCTCACCAAAAACTGGTCTGAAAACCCTAGGGAAGGATATAATTCCACCAAGATTTAGCAAGATCCTCGAGCGGATTGAAGGATTGGGATGGTATTTTTAGGGCAGATGCTAGAAAAGATTTGCGAAATTAGCGGGACATAAGAGCGGAAATTTAGGGTTTTGATCGAGAAGAGAGAGAGATTCAAGTTCAAGGCTTGTTCTGTTGCTTGGACGGTGGCCTTTGGCAATTCATACGCGAAAAGGGGATTTTCAAATAAGGCATCAAGTTTTTGTCTTATTTCAAAAAAGGACACGCGTTTCAAGAAATTTTAAATTAGTCCCTAAGCTACTCAATTTAGGACATGCGTCCATTTAAAGGTGTTGTATAGCGACGTTTTCTCTTAATTTTTTAAAATACCCAAATTACCCTTTATTTAAAGTCATAGAGGCAGCCGATCGTCATGGGATTGCTAGTTATCAATGATCTCAGTGACGCAGGTAAAGAAAATAATGAGATTATAAAGGAATTGAATGATGGTTTTATTTTAATGAGGAGTAATTTAAATGTTTTAAAAAGAATATGGGAAAAACTCGTCTGAAAATAGTTTGAAATGGACGGATGTCCTTAATTAAAAATTTTCAGAAAAAATCAGAGACTAATTTAAAAATATTTGAAATTTATATATATATTTTTTTAAAATAAGGCAAAAACTTAAAGCCTTATTTAAAGTCTTTCGTATCAGAAAATAATATTCATGGAGTGGGTCCCACTGTGTCAACAAAGAATTCAGTGATCTACGGCTATAAATGGAATCTAGAGCGGTAAAATTCACTTTTATCCGCTTTTACTATTTTGGAAAAAATGTCTTCTACCGTTGGATTGATTATGTGGAATAAATTGCTAAAGTGGGGTTTAATCATTATTTTTTATTTAAAGGGGATTTTACGAAAAGAGATCACCTTGAAATTAGTTGTGGCTGTGGACCCAAACTATAATATTGAAAGTGGAAAAAAAAAAGTTTGGTGATGACAAGCTCTAAGATAATATAATCTACTAGGGGTGCATAAAAAATCTGTCGATCCGTAAAATCGATCCGATCCGATCCGCCAGTTTTAATCGATCCAAAGGTAAATGGATTGGTAACGGATTGAAAATCTTGTAATCCGTTAGCAATGAATTGGTGACATATTTCACCCTCAATTCGCGGATTCAATCCGATTCGATTGGTTGACATTAAATATAGATAAAAAAAAATTAAGGGGTTTAAATATAAGTTAAGATGTCTCAATATAAAATAAGAAAAAAGATTTAAGGAGTCAAATATGAAATTTTTTAAAATATGTTTGATCTTTCTTTTAACATAAGATTGAACAGATTAATCCGATCTGATCCGGTCCTCCACGAATCAGATCGGATAGGTTTTTAACGGCCACCGATTGGTGATAGATTCCAAATCCATCAATCCGTAGGTAACGAATTGGTGATGGATTTGGCTCAATCCTCACTAATCAGATTCGTGTACACCCCTAAAATCTACTAATGGACTTCATTTCTTAAATCCAAAGCAATTTGAGAAGGGTATGAATAACATAAATATATAAGAAATTATGTGGTACACCGTACATGTGATCATCGAACTACTGCTTTTAGAAAATTGCATATGTATATATAGGAAAATGATAGATCCACCTTTCTTGTAATTATCTTAAAAGGCAGGTGAGAGTACAAAATCTTTGATTTGCACTTTTATTAGGAGAAAAGTAATTAATTAAATTAAGTTAAATATATTTATTTTCTATCTTATCTAATAGAAATTATATTGAGAATCAAAATGTATGAAAATTGATATCTTTGTTTTTCAGTCATAGTCATGTGTAACTTTATTACACTTTTCCCTTTATGAATAAATTCTAATTCAGTTTTTTTAGAATGATTTTACTCATACATTTTATTCATTTTCTATTTATTTTTCTTAGCAACAATATCTCAATATCTCATAGTAGATTACAACTTTGATATTAAAATTATTTTAGTCATATTAAAAAAATATGAAATTAAAGAATATATTGGTTTATATTATGGCCCAAGCATAATACAAGAATTTCTTCTAATACTATTTTTGCAATATTTGGTATAAAAAAGTTTTACTTGCGGCTAAAATGCCTGAGAAAAGTCTTAATGAAATACTAACATATTTAAGCTTTCCCAAAATCTTACTTATAAAAATTAGAATGAAGTGCATCACAGTAAAATTTTGGTTTGGACCATTAATTGAGGGCTCGCTGCAAGACCCATTCCTTAATTGTATATTTAGTAGTTGATTAATCTTATTTAGTAGTTAATTAAATAGTTTTGCATGTTAGATTGGTGGTTGGATAGTTTTGGAGGGTTTTGAACCAAGTTAGAGACGAAAAAGAACCTATTTCTAATTTTGGGAGAATGTGAGGGTTACTTTTTAATTTTAGGATTTAATGATTTCGGGCTCGTTGGATAAAGGGTGTAGTTTTGGAGAACTTTCGTTCTTTGGGTTTTTCGTTTCGGTATCGAGAACTCATCGTATATCCATTGGCTCAAATCCCAAATTTTGAGCCAAGAACTTCTTTGTAAATAGCTAAATCATGATCTAATATAAAATCATAATCCTCTTTCATTTTCCGTTTTCCTTCTCAATTGGTTCATCTCAACTGTTTTCTCTTTTCCTCTCTTGGTCTCTCCTAGTCGATCAGCCGTTGTTTTGCTCAAGTTCTCTCCATCAATCAAACTTCATGATCATCATATCCTCCTTCATCAGGCTTTCTCCACTCTTAATTTCTTCCCGTATATCTCAATTGGCGAGTTATCTTAGTTTTCTTGCTTTTGTTGTTTAGACTCAATTAGTGGAGTATAGGAGGTTTGTATTCAAGTTCACCCAACTATAGTTCTATCAGGATGTTTGGCTTTTAGATATGTGATAGGATAATGATTCACATGTGCAAATGATGCATATGCAATTCTTTCCATATGCATTTGAGCCCCATGAAAATACTTTCCATTGTTTTGTCATTTTCACATGTGAATCTCGGTGGATCCTAATGTTCACCATTTTTGTCAATTTCTTCAAAATCTACAATAAATCAAGAACATTTGGTGCAAACTCAATGTCTAGCTCCGATGTCAAGCTCAATGTCTACGTGACATAGCCGACACTACAACTTGCAAACTCATGGCTCCACAGCTAACACATGCACTCAGCTTGGGGTGAAGAAGTCTGGACTTGAGTACCAAAATAGTGGGCCAGACACGACAGTCTGGTAGGTGGGTGAAAAGATATGACAATTCAATAATACATATATTTACTTTGGAAAACATTAAAAACCTGTTTAAACAATAACTTTCATAAAAGAAATAAATCATTTATTCAAAAACATATGTGCAAGGTAAAACATGTAAAGGTAACCAAGGAAACGAGAAACAAGCAAGATGGCAACCACATGAAGGTAAGTCCTCTATCACCGAAGTGACAAGAGCATATCAAAGCGTTGACCTCAGTCACCAAAGTGAGGAGGTACAACGAAATTTACATATATATAATAATACGGGACATGACCACGGTAGCAAGCCGGACATCGGGAACCACGGTAGCAAGCCGAACATCGGGAACCACGGTAGCAATCCGTGGTATCGGGACAAGACCACGGTAATAACCGGGTAGCGGGACCCAAACTGCAGCTGGCGGGACAAAAGGGCTCAAAGTCGGTAAATCAGACCAACATGGTTATCCAAACTTAGTGGGGCCAACTCATAGGTCAAATAACAGAAATCAAGACACGTATAAAATACATCAAGTGCCAGTATATAAACAGGCGAGACGGGGGTGCTCAAAGGCAAAAATATCCTGTCGTATCAGGCAATACATTTCAGGGCTAGCAACTGTTACAAGTAAAATTTCAATGTTTTTGGGAATAACAAGTCATATAGTGTAAATCTCGGGAACAAGGGAATACAAATGAATTTTTGAAGTTTCGGGCAAAATATCGAGTTCAAGATTTGTTTAAGGTTAATAGGGGTCCCGTATGTCGATTTCAGTATAGACTTGGTACTCCTTGAGTTTGGAGACATTCCGGGCTCCTTATACACCTTAGGAATTTTCAAAACTTCAAATGAATCTCCCTAGTGTGGTTTCTTTCTTAAATGGGTGTTAAACAATAGTTATAAGTTTTCCCATTACAATAGGGTTCCCAACAAACCTCTTCCAATCATTCAAACATTACATTTTTGCTCCCAAAATAGCCCCAGATGAACAGTGTCCATTGCTCGAGCAGACCTAGAGTTTGATCGAGCGATGAGCTCTTTGGAATGATTTTCTAGGTGGGTTTGCTTGAGCAAAGTTGGGTTCGCTCTAGCGAACTCGTCCAGTTTAGGTTGGCTCGAGCGAAATATCAATTCGCTTAAGCTAACCATTCTCTGGATGGAATTCTGGGAGGGTTCACTCGAGCGAGCTAAGGTTCGCTCGAGCGAACTGCCCTCTGGATGGAACGAAACCCTTTCCTGGACGGTTCGCTCGAACGACCTGTCAAGTTCGCTCGAGCCAACCGTCTAGAAACTGGTTCCGAGACAGTTCTGCTTCTTCATTTTTCTTCTTCTTACAAACTCCTTTGAGCCTCATTCTCACATCAAAATTAGAGGGTTAAAACCTCCTCAAAATCTTCCTCAAACCCCCATCAATTTTTCACAAAAAAATCTTTCCAATCACCTCCATTTTCTTCACATTCAATCACCAAGGTAAGAGAAGAAATCCAACAATCACAAAGGTTCATTTGAGCCATATTCAAGAGATAAATAAAGAACTATAAACTACATTTCCATGATAATAAATGAGTTAACAAAACTCTTTCATGAGCATTTATTTTACAATCAATGTAAGTTAAAACAAACATGAATAGAAATAACCAAATCAATAATATTTCTTATGAAAACCATTTAATACTCAAATACGCATTCATCCACTTGCCTTAGGTCTAAGCTAGCCAAATCAAGCTCTAGTCACTCTTCCAAGTCAAGATCCAAAGCTACAAACAAAACCCCCAGAACAAACCCTAAAATGGTTAAAAACAATGAACAAGAAAGAAAGGGCTTGCAATAAAGGAAATGGCGCTTGCCTAAGGCTAGGAGAACACATATTCAAGAGGTTGAAGGGATTACTAACATGTGAGTCCCTCAAATGGACAAGGTTAGCTCAAAGAGGATCTTGGGGTGAGAGGTTTTCTCCATAAATGCTATCAAGGAAGAGCTCTCGATGAGAGGAAGAAGAAGGTGATCTCCACTTAGCTATTGGTGCAAGATTGATAGTGATTGAGGTGAAAAAAGCTAGAAGAAGAAGAGAAAAGAGCAAAAAGCCCTAAGGAGCTGGAGCTTCACTCCCTATGTGTGCTTGAACAAATGGGGAAGAAGGGAGAAGGCTAATCCTTTTATAAAGGGTGGGTGTGGGGCCCACCATCACTTAAACTTGTCAGGATTAAAACATGGTTTTCCGGGCTTCGAATGAGTTTGATAAAGAAGCAAAAGTTATAAATGCATATATTGAAAATTACATTTACCGAGAAAACATTCAATTAAACGACCCGAGGGCTTTGTTTCTGTGCAATAGACTGTTCTTTTCCCATTCTTATATATTATATTATTTACATAGGCATGAATTCTTTGTTGGACACTTTAATGAAAGATGCAACTCTCAAACTATAGAATAGTCTCGGGAGAATATTTTATAGAATAGTCTGTATCATACAACCATTGATATATCTAGACCTGTCTAATTGCTACTGAATGGATGTTACTTAAATTTGATTGATCATCTGATTGGTCATTAGATTCGTCAGTGTTGGATTCTGAGAAATTGTGATCACCAGGTGCTTCAACTACCATATTTATTGATTTTCCTTTACCAAGTTTGTCTAAACGAAGAGAGATTTCATTTTTGAAGTCATTAGGAGATTCTAAAGGTTGGTTATCCAAGGTTAATTTTTCTATAAATTATGTACAAATGCTTTACCAAATGCTAGAGATTCCTTTTTTTTTTATGCTGCTCTTTTGATGAACTCGAACTTCTGTCGCTATACATCTGAATGTGATTTCCATTCCTTTCGATTCCTCTTTTTTCTTGCTTCTTCTTTTAATAGTGATGTTTTAAATTTTATGTATATTCCTTAACGTTTGATTCAATTGATACTATTATCGTTGCATAATGGGTTTTTTTAGGCTGAGAATCTGAAGGATTAGTTAGCTAAAGATGGACCAAGTTGCCTACTATCGTACATGCATGTGCAATAATAAGCTTTGTTTATTGCTATTTGTAATGCTTGTGTCCAATACAATTTTATGTTATCTTTTTTCTCAAAAAGAAAAAAAAATGATGGGAGGAGATTGAAGTCGAGAAGAGACTATAGAAAGGGAACCGGTGAGACCCCGACTCCTAATTTTCGGGATTAGTGTTATTTTATTTATGGATTAGTTTCTCTAAGAGGGATTAATGTTAGTTTGGTTAAGTTTGTGAGCTAGAATGGTTTTTCTTCGGCTTTGGGAAGTTTTGAGAGCCAGTGGACCTAGATAATGACCGAGGGGTCCCACTTGTTCTGCGTAATCAGCTTGGAAAGGTTCTTCATGATTCCCAAAAATTCTCATTTCAACTTTGTTTGACTAGTCTCGTCATTCCCTACAACTTTCTTGTTCACTCCGTACCTATTCTAAGCTCCGAAAATCAGTTTTTCAAACCCTGGGGGCAAATTGGTCTTTTCGCTTCAAGTAGGCCCAAAATGGAGTATCTCTAAGCAATTTGAGAACGCGCTTCTGATTTAGGAATGCTAGATATTTATTCTCTTCACATCGTACGTAAGATGTCTTGATCATTGGTTGTATGAGATGCACGATGTAGATTAGTCATAAAGTTAATTCTGGGA
This sequence comes from Camphora micrantha, assembly GCA_003546025.1. Lineage (NCBI taxonomy): Eukaryota > Viridiplantae > Streptophyta > Magnoliopsida > Laurales > Lauraceae > Camphora > Camphora micrantha. The sequence goes on along the minus strand of QPKB01000011.1, from coordinate 11,769,847 downwards.
CCCATTTTTATGAGGCGAGAGATGTTACATGGAAAATAAATATTTATTTATCCCATGGTCCCACACCCTTGGAATTAATTTTAATGGTAACGTTATCCTACTTATAGAAACTATTTTATTTTATCTAAGCAACAATATCTAGGTTTCAAATTATGGATTACTTAATGACTAAGAACTTCTTCTCATTTTATTTTCTAACCGGAGCAACTAAAGCAAGAGAAAAAATAAGAAAGAAAACGAAGATTGAGAAAAATCTAATGGGTTCCCATATAGGATACAACGTATCATCGTAAAAGGATCCCACATCGGAAACTTATAAGAATTTCCCTGTTCTTCTTTTCTATTTAAGTATCTCATCAGGTGAGAGGTACTCTAAGAGACTAGGGAAATAATCTCTTCTAGTTGGGAGAGATCTAGGGAACCCCAAGAGGAGAAGCATTATCTTCTTGTAGGGTAGAGTAAAATGAGATGGAATAGAGTGTCAAAACAAGAAAAACTATAGTGGAGGGAGGTGGTTGCAAAAGCACAAAATGACAAAAAAAGCTACTATTAGTTCCATAAAATGGGTGCTTTTGGCCTAGTTCCCTCCACTTTCTTTTTCCTTCTTGATTTACACTCAATTCTATTTTATTTTACTCAACCCTACTAACAAATAGGCCCAGATCTTGAAATCAAAGGAGAAGGATTGATCTATAATAAGGTAAGATTTGTTTATTGTTCTTGTTCTTAAGATTATTTAAGGGATAATTGCAGAATACCTACCTGTACTTTGCATGTATTTCAGACTACCCCCTGTAGTTTGATATTTTGTACTAAACGTACCTGTTTTTTAAATCACAATGCAAATAAAGGCGGCTGTGATAGAAAAGATGGAATGATGAATTTACCCTACCATATATAACTTGTGTCTTGTGCTTTTCGATCATTTTGCCGTTTTTTCGCTTGCGGCTAGGGTTCTTCATTGGCAAGGTGATTTTGGGGGAAACCGCCCCTCCTTCAAAAGGCGATCTAGATTGTGGTTAGGGCTCCGCGATTCCAGAGGTTTCAAACCATCAAGAAGCTTCAGCGAGAATCCATCAAGAAGCATCAACGATTTCAGAGGTATGTATAATCTCAAACCCTTAATAATGTCTGATGCCGAGGGTTTTGGGTTTAGGGTTTTGATAAAAAAAAGATCTTAAATTGACATCTCTACGTGCATGGATTGTAAAGCTGTTGATGGGGTTTGTACGATCTCTATGTAAAATTTGCGTTAGAAAATTATCTATTTATGTGTCTCATTTTAGTGAATGGGGATAAGTTTTTCGGCTACTTTGAGTGGATGTAGGACCTTTCATTTTCTGATATAGTGACATTGTGTGAAAATTGTCCCCTCTTGTGCTATCTATTTCATTTGTTTTTTTATTTTTTTATGAATGTTGGTGGAATAGAATCCCCACCTGTTTGGACTGTGTTGGCTGCTTTTGGTTGTCACACATGGAGGGGACCATAGTGACACAAAAAAGTTTCTTATATCCATGGTCCTGTGTCAAACACTCAATTTTCTTTGTTATTGTACATGAATTTGCCTCAAAGAAATGTCGTTTACATCCAGATGTCGTTTGATAAAGTGATAGTACGATTCCACCGTAGTGGTTATTTTACAGAGCCACCAAATATTGTATACATTGGGGGTGTGGTAGATGAAATCACTGATTTTGATATTGATAAAGTATCATTTTTTGAGTTCGGGGATTATGTGATGGAATTAGGGTACCCGACGAACAGTATGATGTATTTTAAGGTGCCGGCCTTGGGTTTTGATGATGGTCTGAGGCGGATTGAATTAGACAATGATGTAGTTGTTCTATTAGAACATTATAAAGGCAGTGAGGTGTTGACTATTTATGTAGAGAGGGGACATGAACCTTTGATTGTAGTGTCACCTAAAGGGAAGGTCTTGATGCAAAATATTCACACCAAAGGTCCCTTGAAGCAGTTACCTGCAACAGAAGTTGCATCAGCTAGTAGCAAACTTCACTGTGAGGTAGACTATGTTGCTTATGTTGAGGATGAACTTGTTATTCATGAAGGCAGTGATGATGACCAAGATCAGCAACATGGTCATCATGATGACTCTAATGATGATGATAGTGAGGTTGAGAGTGATCACATCAAATTAGATCCTGATGAGCCTTTGGAGTTATAAGAAGATGTTGAGAAGGCTGATGATGAGGATATCTTCAGAGGATCTCGTGAAAATGAATCACAACCTCATGAAGTTGAGAGTGTGGATGGAAAACAGACCCAAAACCAACAAGTACCAGTTGATGAGAATTGGATTACAGATGCTGAGGATGGGGATGACATTCAGACTTTGTGTAGCTTATCTGATGAGAACAATAGGCCGAAATGGCCTGATTGTAATGAGCTGACTGATATGTGGAATCCTCAAATCAAGTTGGGTATGATTTTTGCAAGTCCACAAGTATTTAGACAAGCGTTTGTTGAATGGATTGTAAGGTAGGGCAATGACATTAAATATTTGAAAAATGAGAACAAGATAATCACAGTTGTCTGTAAATATGATTGAGGATTTAGGATTCATACATCACCCATGCAGGGTGAGAGGACATTTCAAATTAAGACATTTAAACCCAAACATGCATGTGGTATGAAGTTTAAAAGCCACTTGGTCACTTCCAGCTATATAGCTAATAAATACCAGCCAAGGATGAAAATAGCGGTGGCGGCGGGCGTAGCGGCCCGCCGCCAAAACGATACGAAGCGGGCGATACGTAGCGTAGCGGGGATACGTAGCGGCGTAGCGGTGCGATTTGAAAAAATCGCCAAAAAAATCTAAAAAAATTCCAGAAAATCCAGAAAATTGTAAAATGAAAGAAAATGTAGTTCTTTTGCAAAAGTAAGTAAGAAAAGGGGGCGTAGCGGTGCCCTCAATACATGAGGTCCTGTATCGCTGTATAAATAGAAAATAATAGTAATGATGAGTTTTTTCACATGTTTTCATTTTTCTTAGTCATGTTAACTTAAAAAGTAATGGAAAGCTCATAAAAAAAAATAGAACATGAAATAAAGGCATAAGAATTAAAAAGACTTAAGAGTTAGGTACTTAGGTTAGGTACTTAGGTCATTAGTCATTAGACTCATTACTCATTACTCATTAATGAACATTAAACAATCAAATATAAATACTTCAACATTCAAGGTTCAAATTCAATCAAGTGGATGAACTATGAAGCATGAAGTGATCAACAATCAACGTTCAACGCCAATTTAGAAATGACAAATAATAGAGTTAGTGAAGGAAATAAGATTACCTTAATCACCACCAAAACGAGCGTCTACCAAGATTCAAGGGGCTATGACTATCCTCATCCCCATCATTGTTATCATTTCTAGTGGCACCATATGGAATTTGATATTGATGAGCATTGGGATCCACAAATCCAAAGAAGGCAGCCGCACCCGCATCAAAAGAACTTGGAGGAGGTGGAGGAGGTGGATATCTACTATATTGGGTTTCACCATAGTCACCATATGAGTAGGACCCTGAAGTTGAAGACTGTTCTTCTTCTTGTCGTACTTGACCTGGCTGACCATATGGAAAATAGTCAAAATACTGTGAGGGTCCTTGTCCACTGTAACTAGGGTTCCACGATTCAGCCCATGATGCTGCTTGTTGGCCTCCATTACCTCCACCTTGTTCATTACTACCTCCAGGAGCAGGTGGTCTCCGACGCCGTTGATAACCAATGGTTCCTTCCATTCTTTCCGGAAAGTCGTGTACCTCCTCTATAGGAATGACATCTTCCTGATCATGTTGGTAGTATTCACTAGTAGCACCTGTCCCACTAGTGTCTCCCGCTCCATCTCCCCCATCTCCTCCACCATGGCTACTCGAAGAGACGGTGGTACTCGTCTTCTCAGAAGATGACATAGCATGAGCAGGTTCTTTCCCTCTTGGTTGTGGTTGCGGGCCTTGCGGCTGTGCACTTGAGCCTTCTCCTCCCAATGGGGCACCCTCTGCCCCGCCTATATCTTCATCAAGCAAATCTCTAACCTCCTCCTGAAAGTCCGGATCTGAATCTAGCAATGGATCCTCTATCTCGGCTATCCATGGGAGCAAGGGATCGTCCTCTCTAAATATGTGATCCAAACTAATAGGACAATAGTTCGGATTATCCCTTGCCCTCCTTTCTCTTGTTCTGTTTTTCAACTTCAAATTGTAATGGCAATATACAAGTTTGTTGAGTTTTTGCATGGTAAGCCGATTCCTGGACTTTGTGTGGATCAAAGAGAAAGTGCTCCAATTCCTTTCGCAGTTTGATGAAGTTGTAACTTGACTAAGGATGCGAACAGCCGCTTTCCTTAGCATTGGAGTGTCTTCTCCAAAATTCGTCCACCAATCAGCTGAAATTCAATGTAAACAAATAAAATTAGATATTCCTTAGGTCCTTCCAAGTTCCAATCAATTGAAAGATAAATAACAAAAGCCTAATAGGTCTGGTGATTGGGTACCAGGTGGCATCTTTCCAATCGCCCTCATTGCAAGAGGGTCTGCGAAGCCTCCTTTCCTTTGTGTGTATGTAGATATCTACAATGTGAAAATTCGGAATAAATTAATAAACCATACATGTTTAAGACCTATCTCAAGCATATACATTTGTCATCTCAAGACTTAAATATAAAATTCCCAATCACGAACTCACCTCTTGGATGGCTTCGATTGAATCATCAACTCCCAACAATTTTTTCAACACTTCCCTTAATCCTACCCTCAACTCTGTGTCTATTGTATCGCTGTGCTGTTGGGCATTGGGGTAGTAGAATTCGGGATTAAGGAAATAGCCTACATTGAAAACAGTTGAAATGCATAATGATTAATTGATTAAACGTCAATCAAAGAGAACTAGATAGATTTAAAAGCATCAAATAGTGATATTGTTATTGAGTACCTGCAGCATGCAATGGATGGTGCAGCTGGTCATTCCACCGGGCATCAATAATTTTTATATAATCTTCATGATATCTAACATTTTCCATGATAGCTTGCTTAGCCCGATCCATTGCTTCGTATATATATCCCATTGTTGGCTTGTCACCATCTACAAGCCGCAACACTTTAACTAAAGGCTCATAAACCTTTAATAAATTAGATACTTTTTTCCAAAATTTATTGTCCCTCATCAAGTTAGGGATCTCAAATTCCGGACCACTTGTTGCATTGCCCCATTTCGAACGAAGCCATTCCTCTGATGCAAACATCTGAATAAGCTCTGTTCTAAACCTTACAAGGCTCTCCATCGCAATGAAATGGGTGGCAAACCTAGTTGTTCCCGGACGTATCAAGGCATGGTTATTTGTGAATCTTTTCATCAAGCTCAAAAGCCATGAATGATCATAAATAAATCTGGTAATGCCTCTACATGCCTTGATAACTTCAGCAATTTTCTTCTTCTTTCCAATATCTTCCATAATGAGATCTATACAGTGTGCTGCACATGGAGTCCAAAACAGATGAGGTCTTTTATTCTCCAACATCCTACCGGCTGCCTTGAAATTGGCGCCATTATCTGTAACTATCTGTACAACATTCTCCTCTCCCACACTATCTACAACCTTATCCATAAGAGTGTATATATATTTAGCTGTCCGTCTATGTTCAGATGCATCCACGGACTTCACAAAGACACACCCAGCAACTGATTGTACCAAAAAGTTTATTAATTGTGTTTGTGTGCCGCTGGTCCACCCATCACACATAATAGTAACCCCATTCTGTTGCCACATGGGCCTAAAGTTCTCCACCCATACCTTTATTTCTTTATATTCTTCTTCGAGATACTTAGTGCCCACATCATAAACAGAGGGCGACTGTATTCCTCGGCCAGCTTCGGCGGCAACATCAAGAATTGTTTGGAAATATGGGGAATCTATTGCTGTAGGCGGTATGTTCTTGTGAATTAGCCATTTTGCTGTAGCTTTGGCTAATCTATCTCTTGCACCCTTCATCACCCCTTTCATAACACTTGATATATTTGGTTGTTTGGCCCCCTCTTTTCTATGTGCTAGAGGATCAATAGAGGGAGGAACTGCTCTTCTAGTAGAAATAATTTCTACATCAACATCCCTTTCCCGGGTGCTAAATGCCCTACGCATGGCCCCCGCAATGCCCTTGCCCCTGCTTGGCACAGCAGATGAGCCCCCTGCATCATAATATTTGCTGCTTCCAGCAAATGCACGACGTTCGTATTCTTCTTGGTGACTCATAAAGGACTCTCGGCGTGCAGCCTCCATCTGTGCATCCTCATCATCAAAACCTTCATCCCCAAATACATCATAACGGGCAGCATCAACATCTTGCTGCCTCTTTTCTTTTATCTCTATTTTTCTAGCTTTGTTTTGGCCAACCAAAGCTTTCATTTGTTCCCTGATTTCCCTTGGTACTTCGGTACAGCCCGCAACATTGCCAGAAATGTGGCCCAAATGGTGCTTGAATCTTGTAATGCCCCCATTGGTCACTTTCCCACAAAACTTGCATTTGATTTTCAACCTGTTGTTCTCAACTGCCTCACCATAGTTCCATGCGGGATCAATATCACGAGGCATCTTCAAAAATCAATTGGCAAACACAAATGCACAATAGAAGACTGAATACCTATAAATATGAACAAGTAGTATGTTAAAAATTAAAAAAACAGAAAAACATGTTAGAGGAAATATATATCTAACACTTAAGAATCATTCTCTTAACATTTGATTGGCATTCAATTACTAAAAATAATTTTTTTTTTACAAAAATAAAAAAATCCGAAAATAAAAAAAAAGAAAAAAATTGAAAAACAAGCATTACATGTTGGAATGATCTATGGGAAACATAGATCTATAATCTAGGAGCCCTTTTCAAGACATTTGATTGGCATTCAATTACTAAAATTAAATTTTTTTTATAAAAATAAAAAAATCCGAAAATAAAAAAATAAAAAAATTGTAAAACAAGCATTACATGTTGGAATGATCTATGGGAAACATAGATCTATAATCTAGGAGCCATTTTCAAGACATTTGAATGGCATTCAATTACTAAAAATAATTTTTTTTTACAAAAATAAAAAAATCCGAAAATAAAAAAAGGAAAAAAATTGTAAAAAAAGCATTACATGTTGGAATGATCTATGGGAAACATAGATCTATAATCTAGGAGCCATTTTCAAGACATTTGAATGGCATTCAATTACTAAAAATAATTTTTTTTTACAAAAATAAAAAAATCCGAAAATAAAAAAAGGAAAAAAATTGTAAAACAAGCATTACATGTTGGAATGATCTATGGGAAACATAGATCTATAATCTAGGAGCCCTTTTCAAGACATTTGAATGGCATTCAATTACTAAAAATATTTTTTTTTAACAAAAATAAAAAAATCCGAAAATAAAAAAAGAAAAAAATTGAAAAACAAGCATTACATGTTGGAATGATCTATGGGAAACATAGATCTAACAATATGAAGCTATTTTCAAGTTGTTTCATGAGTTTTCCAAAAGTGATAATGGTTTTTTTTTTTTAAATAACATAAATCCGAAAATAAAAATAACAATATTGAAAAAAAAACCAAAAGATATGCATGCAAGATCAAAAGGAAGCATGGATCTACAATAAAACAAGCCAATGATGCCATTATATTGTGATTCATAGTAGTTAGAGAGTGAAAATCTCAAAAGTTGAAAAAAAATTGCATACCTAGATGAAGATTCTTATTTAGAATCTTTAAAATCCTTTGATTAGTTGTATGTTGTTGATTTGGAGACAAGAAATCTTGAAAAAATGCACTTAGGGGACACTTGGGACCACTTTGGAGGAAGAAATGGGGGAAAACAGCAACTTGGGGAAGAAGAAATGGGTTTGAAACCCATTTTCGTCAAAAGGGGGGGTTTTTATAAACCCCCCGCCACGTAACGGCCGCCACGAACCGTGGCGGCCTGTATCGGCCGCCACGCTTGCGTAGCGGCCGATACGGGCCGCCACGCACGTGACGGCCGATATTTCGGCCGTGGCGTGGCGGTATCGCCCGCCACGGCCGATATATCGGCCGCCACGCTACGTGGCGGCCGATATTTCAATCCATGATACCAGCAGAGAATGAGCGACGATCAGAAATGGTCAATCCCTACAATGTAAAAAGAGCCGAGAAAAGATCTGAAGGTTGATTTGTCGATGTATAAGTTGTATAGAGCCAAGAGGAAGGCAGCATATAACATTTGTGGAGTTATTAGAGTGCAGTACATTAGATTGAAGGACTACTGTGTCACTGTCCAGAAGTACAATCCAAATACAAGTTTATTTGTGGTGACATAATAACCTCACATGGATAGAATTCTATATTTTCAAAGATAGTATGTCTGTTACGAGGCATAAAAGGTCGTGTTTGTGAGTGGATGTAGACCCATAATTGGTCTAGATGGGTGCTTCCTCAAAGGCATTCATGGTGGACAAGTGCTGGCCACAATAGGTAGAGATGGAAATGAGAATATGTTCCCAATTGCAATGGCTGTTGTCACTACAAGAAATCTAGGCTGTTGTGACGAAATTTGATGACGAAATTTTTTTTTGTCTTAAAAGAACACCCAAAGAGGACGAAATATAAATTTTGTCGTTTGTTTTCATTTTCTTCAAAAGTATAGGAGACGAAAAAAAAAATTCGTCTGCAAAAATAAGGCGCCAACTTCATTTGCGTTGGCGCCAATTATTTTAGCTCATTGGAGACGAACATTGTTGTCACAAAATATAATTTTTTTTGCGACGAACATAATTCGTCACTAATAAGGATAAGTTATGGAAGACGAACATATTTCGTCACCAAAATAAGGCGCCAATTTCATTTTCTTTGGTGCGAATTATTTTAGCTCATTGGAGACGAACATTTTTGTCACAAAATATAATTTGTTTTTGTGACGAACGTAATTCGTCACTAATAAGGATAAGTTATGGAAGACGAAAATATTTGGTCACAAAAATAAGGCGCCAATTTCTTTTGCTAGGGCGAATTATTTTAGCTCATTGAAGATGAACATTTTTGTCACAAAATATAATTTGTTTGTACGACGAACGTAATTCGTCGCTAATAAGGATAAATTATGGAAGACGAATATATTTCGGCCAACAAAATAAGGCGCCAATTTCATTTGCACTTGAGCCTATTCCTCTCTCACAAGTATTGCTTTGGAAAAGCCTTTAAAATGACTAAAATGGCCCCCCCCCCAGGCCCTAACGTCCATCCTGCCTGCCCCACCCCCCCGCCCCCTCAATCCAATGGCGCCCCTTTTCCAAAGCCCATTTCCCCCTTTGTCCCTCTATCTATCCCGGTCTCTCTTTTCCAAAACCCTTTTCGAGAAGAGGAGAGAAGAACCCTTTTCCCCATTTCCCAAAACCCTTTTCCAACATCTCCCACCCATCATCTCAAGCAGCAGCCGCCCCATGGCCCATTGGCCCCCATCAATCATCATCACCCTCCATCAACGCACGCAGTGTAGACCCATCCCTGTTTAGTGATCCCTCTCATCTCTACTTCTCTCACACTACAAGAAAGTTGGCTTTTAGTGGCAACTTTTTTAGCCGCAGTCTAATTTTGGCCACTAAAAGCTCACATTTAGTGGCAAAAATTTGATGTCTCCACTGAAGGTATTATAATGCGCACATTTGGTGGCAACTTATATATTGCAGCTAAATTTCGCCACTAATTCCTTGGCGGGAATTTTTGGCATTATGGGATTTTGGAGAGAAAGAGATTTAGTAACAAGTTTTAATTTATCGCTACTAATGGTGTACGGTTTTAGTGACAACTTTTTATAATCGCCACTAATGGTGTACGGTTTTAGTGACAACTTTTTATAATCGCCACTAATGGTGTACGGTTTTAGTGACAACATTTTTTGCCACTGTATGTTCTATTTTTTGTGGCTACTTTATATTGCCACTAAAGATATATCACAAGAAAGTCGACTTTTAATGGCAACATATTTTACTATAATTTAATTTTCGCCACTAGAAACTAACCTTTAGTGGCGAAGCTTAGTGTTGACACTAAAGGTATTATGTGATCACATTTAATGACAACTTATATGTCGTAGCTAAAGGTCATTTTAGAAGGAAATGAGATTTAGTGACGAGGTTTTTTTTTTTTTTTTTTTTTTTTTTTTTTTTTTTGCCACTAATAATTTAGAAGTTTAATGGTAATTTTTTATATTTATGGCTAATTGCTTAATTGTCGTATTTTCACCATCTTTTACTGCGATTTTCTATTGCCACTAGCACTACGTCATAACCGGTTATTAAACACACAAATAAGGCCGGTAAAACCACACGGTTGGGCTGTTGTTTCTTTATACACATGTATTTTTATAAACGACAACTACTCTTTGCGGCTGTTTTCATCTAAAAATTCAAGACCTAAAATCATACCCGCGCTCTCTATTCCCCTCTCGCCCTCTCGCCTCTTCCCCTCCTGCCGTCTACTCTCTTTTTCTCAAGCAAGCCTTAGCCTTGACAAATTTTTGACAAATTTTTTTGACAAATTTTTTTCGTCTTCCTTTATATTAAATGCAACAAAATTATTTCGTCTCTATTTCTTATATTTATGACGAAATATTTTGTCTCTAATTGCTTCCTTTAATGACAAAATATTTTGTCACTAACTATTTACAAGTATGTTCCCAACAAAGTGTATTGGAGACAAAAAAAATCGTCACTAATTTATCTTTTTCAATGACGAATTTTTTTTTTCGTCACCAAGACCTTTTAGCGACAAGGCTTTGGCGACAAAACGGGTGACGAAAAATTTTCGTCTTAATTGGTTTCGGTGACGAAATATGTACATTTTGGGACAAATTTGTGTCGTCCTTAAACCCCAAATTTCTTGTAGTGTGTAGAGGCTAAAAATATGGACTCGTGGACTTGGTTTTTAAAATCATTAATTGATGACATCGGAGATGGGGTGACATGGGCTAGATTTTTATGCCTGATAGACAGAAAGGGCTTGATGCAGCATTTGAGATAGTTGTTCTACTGCTGAAATTAGGCACTGCCTGAAACATATGTATGATAACTTCAAAAAACTTTCAAAGGAAAATTGTTGAAAGATATTATGTGAGTTGCAACATCATGTGGATCACCAAGAGAATTTGATAGTAATATGCAGAGGATCAAAGAGATGGACAAGGCTGCATATAATTAGCTGATAACTGCTAATCCAAATAGCTAGGTCAGGCCTCATTTTTCCACAAGGGCCAAATGTGATGCATTAACAAACAACCTCTATGAATCTTTCAACAGTTATATATTTGGAGTAAGGGAGAAACCAATAGTTGGTTTGCTTGAGTGTGTGAGGAGGAAGGTAATGAACAGAACTCAAGTGAAGTTGAGAGGAATGACCAAATATGATGGGACAGTCTGTCTGGGGATATTGGAGGAGTTGGAAAAGAACAAGAATGACAGTAGACACTATTTTGCCAACTGGTCAGGTAGAGGTGAGTTTGAAGTTGACTGTTTTGCCAAAACTTTTGTTGTTAACATTGAGAGTAGAACGTGTTTATGCAGAATGTGGGATTTGACTGAGATACCTTGTAAGCATGCCATAACATGTATATACATGAATCAAGAAAACCCTGAAGATTACATTCATGCATGCTACAACAAAGAGAAGTATTTGAGGGCATATAATAGTATGGTACACCCAGTACCCGGAATGCATGATTGGGTAGAAAGTGGAATGGAAGCAGTTGGTCCTCCTTTGTGTAGAAGACTTGCAGGTAGGCCAAGGAAGTTGAGGAGGAGGGAAGCAGATGAGTTACCCAATTCTAGTAGAGTTTCTAAAATGAATAGAATAATGACTTATACTAGATGCTTGAAAACAGGCCATAATGCCTGGTCTTGCAAGGGACTAGTGCATCCCAATTCAAGACTCTTTAGTTCAGCATCGCAGCCAGCTTCTCAGCCTCAACCAGGTTCTCAACCCATGCCTGCTTCTCAGCCCATGCCACTACACAGGGTACTATATTTTAACCCTTTTGATTTTTTACTTCTAACTAGAGTATATGCATGTTTTCACCCTTTTGATTTTTTACTTCTAACTATAGTATATGCATTTACTCACTAAGGTCTTCAAATTTTGATTGGTCAGGGGAAAGTCAGACAAGCTTCTTCTCGGCCAACTTCATCAGCAAGAAATACCAGTGGTAGAGGGAAGTTACAAGAAGGTAGAGGGCTGATTGGAGCAGGAAAACGAAGCTCAACTTGTTGATGACAACAACCACTATATTAAAAAACCTTTTTTCTGGATGATGTTGTGTCACTGATGACTGTTTCTTTTTCTTAGATGATCGTTTGGATTTGGATGATGTTTTTTACTGTTTGGATGATGATGTTTTCAGTTTTTTGGATATTGTTTGGATGATGATGTTTCCAGTTTTTTTGTTACTGGAAGGACGATGATGTTCCCAGCAATTGATAGTTCACTGCATTTGTGAGACTCTGTCCCGAGAGTCCATGATTAGTGTTACTATTATTGTTGATTAGTTTCTCTAAGTGGGATTAGTGTTTGTTTTGTTGAGTTTGTGAGCTAGGACGGTTTTTCATTAGCTTTGAGAATTTTGAGTGCCTTCTTGATTTAGTGGGACCATTTGAGGGTTTCTTTTAGTGACTTTGCGTGTGATTGGGGGATTATTTGAGATTTCAATAATTCTTGTTTAACCTCATTTTACTTATCTCGTTAATCTCTACAACTTTCATGTTGACTTCGTTCCCGTTTGAGACCCCAAAACCCTACTTTTCTAATGTTAGGGGCAAAACAGTCTTTTTACACCAAAATCTGAGCACTATTTTCAATATCTCCAAAACCCACAAAATATATACTTTTTGAAAACTAGATTTTTCGATGATCATTTCTTCCTTCTTCTTCGAACTCATCCGAGGTCCCGAAAAGCATGTTTCTAGCTCGACAAGAGTTTCTAGTAGTGGAACCCACCCTCTCATGCTATAAAAAGAAAACCTATTCCACTTTCCCCTCTTTTTTGGCTCAAAAATGTGGGAGAGGAGTGGCTGGAGCTGCCTAGGGTTTCTTTTTGCCATTTCTTCTTCTTCTTGCTTCTTCATCTCCCTTCCACACCAATCTTGCATCAATCAAGAAATGAGTTTCATCTTCTTCCTCCTCACCCTACAAGCTCTCCATTGATACCCTTGGAAGAGAAATCCATCAACATTAAGGCTTTTTTTGAGCTAACTCTTTCCATTTGAAAGTCATCCAAGTAAGCAATCATCTTCATCTTCTAGATTTGTGTTCTTGTAACCCAAGAGAAGCTCCATCTCCATTATTGGAAGCTCTCTCTTTCTATTTCATTGTTTTGACCATTTAGGGTCCTTATGGGTTCTTGTTTTGGGGTTTTTGTATAGCTTGGAGACCTTTGGCTTGTGAGTGAGCTTAGGAGATTGTTTAGCTAGCTTGGAGGCCAAGGCAAGTGAATGAATGGATTGTTTTGATTATTGGCATGTTTTGTGAGAAAAGCTTGATTTCATTAATGGTTTAGATGATTTTAATACTTTTCTTTTTCTATGATTAATATTGATTTCGAAATGTGCTTATTGATGAATCTATTTCTCTCTTGTTCATACCTTGGAAATGTATGTATTATGTTGTCAAAGCTGCAAATGGTTTTAAGATAAGATGGGTTTTCCCTATCTTGAGATTGATTGTGAATGGCAAGAATAGGAAGCGAGAAATTTGAAATGAAGAAAATGGAAGTGTTGAATAATGAATTGGAGGAGCTTTTGAGCTCATTTTATTGCAGAGAATGAAGAAGGTTATATGAGAAATGTTTTGGAGGAAAAAGGAGCTAAAATCAGTTCAAAACTGAACCACCCGCTGACTGGGTGGTCAGCAGGCGCCGACTGGTCACCGACCTGGTGACCGCACAGGGTCGGTCATCATATCAGTAAGGAAGAAATTCTGTTCCTGAAGGTGTGGTCACCAGGCGGTCACCAGTCGGCTAACCGACCTGGCCCAGGCAGCTAGTCGCCTGCTGATTGACAGGTAACCGACCTCCCATTAATTTTTGGGAATTGAGAAGGAAGAAAAATACTATTTTGAATCATATGTTCATGAAATGGTTAGGAAGGACTGTTTTGGGAATTCAAGGGAGAAAATCTCGTCCCTGAAATACGTTGAAGACTCTCGAATTATCAATGTGAATAAGATGTCCGGAATGTCTTCCAATCTCAAGGGGTACCAAATTTATATTGAATTCAACATACGGGAATCCTCTTCACATTGGTTTAAATCTTGAACCCCAATACCCGACCCGGAAGATTTGGAAATTTAATTATGTTATACTTTTCCAAAATTCGTGATTTATGATTTATTATTCCCGAAAACACTGAATTACAATTGTAGTATTTTGTTAGTCCCGATATGCAGTTCTTGTTTGAAATGATATTTGTGCCTTTGAGCACCCCGTCTCGCCCGTTTATATAAGTGCATTATATGTATTTCATATACTTTGTCTTAATTTTAGTTATTTGACCCATGAGTCGGCACCACTAAGCTTGGATAACCTTGTTGGTTTGATCCACCTACTTGGAGATCCCCTTCCCATCTTGCCAGCTGCAGTTTGGATCCCGCTACCCGGTTATTATCGTGGTCTTGTCCCGATGCCACAGATTGCTACTGTGGTTCCTAATGCCCAGTTCGCTACCTTGGTTATGTCCCGTATTATTATATATATGTATATGTAAATCTTGTTGTACCTCCTCACTTCGGTGACTGAGGTCAACATCCCGATATGCTTTTGTCACTTCGGTGATAGAGAACTTAGCTTTGTGTGGATGCCATCTTGCTTGTTTCCCAATTCCTTGGATACTTCACATGTTTTATATTGCATACAGATGTTTTAAATGAACACTTGTTTTACTAGATCTATATGTTTACACATGCTTTAAATGAATACCCGATTTGTCAAATATCCATGCTTTTACAGATGTTGCAAATGAACACATGTTTTGCTAGACCTCCATATTTTACTTATGTTCTAAATTAATACATGTTTTGTCAGAGATCCATGTTTTACACTCGAATTACATAAATACAGGATTTGTTAGGTAACCATGATTTTCCATATGTTTTAATTATATGCAGCCTTTGATCAAATAATGTGAATTATCATATGTTTTATTTTTCAGTACATTTACTATCTTTTCACCCACCTGCCAGATTGTTGTGTCTGACCCACTACTTTGGTACTCAGGTTTAGTTTTTCCCGCCCCGAGCTGAGAGCTTTTGTTGGCTGTGGAGCCATGAGTTTGCAGGTGGTGTTGTTGGCTATGTCATGTAGACATAGGGCTTGACATCGGAGTTACGTCTCATATGGGTAGTGGTTCTTAGTTTGTTATTGTATGGCTTCTATTAGCCTCTTCTTGGGATTTGTTAATTAATGCACATTGATAATTTGTAACTTGAACATATATGGGAATGTAATATCCTGATACTGTCAGCTCTGTACTTTGTTTTGATGGTTTATTCCAGTCTGATATGATTCTTGATATGATAACTCTATACTAACGGTTGAGTACGATGCGGAATCCGATGGCCACGGACTCCGGGTCGCAACGCCATAAAAGCTTCCGCAAAATATTTAGAGTGTGTTGGAATTGTGATTGTCATACACGCAGATCTTGAGAGAAATATAATTCGTACTTAAAATCCTAATTCGCGCTCCTCGAGGTCGGGCCGCTATAGGGTCTGGGTTTAGGGGCGTGACAGTATTCCTATCAAGTTTTTTTGTTAGTGTTTTCGCATTGCAAGTTAATTAAAGTTAATCAAAAAAGTAGAGTCATTGACATATAAATAACACCAACCCATTTTCTATTATATTCCAATGGATACATATGCTCATAGTAATTCCAACCCATCAACAGGAGTCCAAGATATCAGTAGGTAACACATGAACAACACAAACACAATTCCAGCCCATGTCCCCAGCAGCACACGTAGGTAACATCTTTCCCTTCGACAAGCTGACTTAAGTTCCCTCTCCAATACATCAATCATATCCAATAGCTTCGACACAAGCTCTGTTTCTCTATCAACCCATTCAAAAAACCCACCCGCTGGCTAGATCTGAGAACAAAATGAAAACAATACATTAATACTAACATGGTTGACTAGACATGAAGAAGATCAAACAGATGGATCAAAGCATAACCCCAAATAGTGCACAGCCAAGAAACCTCCTCCCCATGTTCCGCTGTGCTCGGGAAGTTCTCAAAACAGCCCTATGCCTGCAGTGACATTAACGAATTTCACCATCAAAGTTGTAATGGGCATGAACCTTTAGACCTAAAGTAGAGACATCAACAAGAAGAAAAACAAAACAAAAAAAAAAAAAAAAAAAAAAAATCAATTCAGAAAGAACAAAGTGGAAAGAAATACATGGGTACCATAAAACAACAACAACAAAACCTAAACAAATTCAAGTAGAAAAGTAAGAATCCAAATCCAATTGACAAAATTATTCAATTAGAAACACAGTAGAGATTAAAAAAAGACAGAGCAAAATATTAGTGAAAACTTCATAATACTACGTCAACATTAGAGCAACTAAAAACAATTAAGTTTTTTTTTTTTTAAAGCACCAACATTGATCCGAAATACAGAAACCAAAAAATGATCAAAAGCGTTATTAGCATTGATCCAATAAAAAGTAGTTGTTGAAAACTACTCCACTATCCAATCAAAATCCATAAGCAAAACCATCTAGTTAGAGTTAGAGGAGCAACACTTCCTTTAATTACCTTCGGCCCATCAGTTGCCCTTTTGTTAGATACTACAAGGATTTGAGATTTTGAGGTTTGATCTTTTCATGTGAATTGAATTGCTTTCAATTTTAGTTTTTACAGTAATGAATGGTAATGTTTAGCTGTGTTTGTGAGTTATTTCTTAATTTTTAGAGGTAATCAAATGTAATCTTCTTTGAGATGGGTTGGTTGGGATCTTCTAAGAAGGCCTTAATTAGCCTATATTTGATGCGTTGAGGTTAATAGTCAAAGAGACGTAGATGGGGGAGAACATGGCCTCATATAAGTTAAGTGGAAAAGTAAAACTCACTAAGCCGACTTTACATTATTCATATTATGCCAAATCCGAGATCGAACTTTTCTTCCGAGATGGGTTTGAACCAGCACCGAAGTAGTTTACCTTGTAGTGTTTAGTAATTTAAGAATAGCTCGCCATATAAAAAATACATAGAGTCATGATTCATCGAAGAGCAGACCAGATAGATCATACAAGGAAGTTAAGATGTAGCCTGACCTTTCACTTGTTGCTCTTTATTTTAATTTATGTCCATCAAACCATAAGCTTCATACATCAGAAACTTTCACCTAAGAGTGAACCACATACTGTTTCTATGCAGTCTTCCTATGGGCCCACCTGGCCCTCCTTTAGTCAGTCTTAACCCTTCAATCACCCCCTTTTAGTGAATCGGAAACAACAAAATTTGACTCATCCGACCTTCACTCGTCATTTGGTTGAATCTCAAAAAAACGTAGTTAGAAGACCATTAAACATTGAAGTTATTAAATCAGGGGTTAGGATAATTCGGTCAAACTTTCTATTCATCATATGTTTTCTTGCAGTTTGGATGTCAACAAGAACATGCAAGTGACCAAAGAAAAACTCTACGGTTTAAATAAGATGCAAGAAAGAGCATGTAAACAATTTATAAATTTATGTACTACTTAGGTTTAGAAAACGTATATATTTAGAGCTGAAATGATGCTTTTCTTGTCCATCTTAAATTCAATTGGAAAAAAAAATCAAAAAACACCCACACCCAAGAAACCCAAATCGCTGAATGAATGCCATGATTTAATAGTTTGGAATTAATAGAGATGATGAGAGAAAAAGAGGAGGTAGGGTGTTAGGTTTTTGCGTGCCGGCTAATTCATGGGTTGTACAAAACTCTGGGTCCATTGAGTTGTATTTTGTTATTTTTAGAAAAGGAATCTGTTTCTACTTTGAAGATAGAAGACTAGAAGGACTCAAAGAAGATAGTATGGCAGAATTAGAGTGAGAAATCAGACAAAATTAGAAGTATGCTGAAGGGAGAAAAAAAAAGTCCGGAAGTTTTAGAAGAAGAGAGCTAAGAAAATTTAGAAGTGCTGAATTTCCGGATCAATGAGAATAAGGGCCCCCTCGAGCGGATGTTATCAGATAGGAGCCAGACGCATGACAGATTCTTGTTTCGATGAGACAAAACCTTGGCTTCTTGAGCGCGCCTTCATCCACTCGAGCTGGTGACGTGGCAAAGTCTGACAAGAATTAGAAGTCTAGTGCTAATTGTGCCCCAATTGCTTGTTTTAGTCCTAATCGAGTTAGGAAACATTAATCACGTCTCTAAGCCTATCTAAAGGACTCATGGGCTACCCTAAGGAGACACCTTACCTCTCAAAGTTCTGAGTTTGAGATCATAGTTGAGAGAAATTTTCTCTAGAGAGTTATTTGAAAAGTTGTGTTGCAGAGATCATCTAAAGATCCATGTTCATCTGCTTCCCTTGTAGAAGATTGTCTTTCGTAGAAGATTTGAGGAGTCAAGTGGGATTGAATCTGTATTAATCAACAGTGTGAAGTCGTTGAGGCGTGAAGCTGCATAAGAATTAATTACATTCCTTAGGTAGGGATTATCTGGGGAGGTAATTATGAGTGTCTTGTAATTGCGAGATTTATAGTGCTTGATTGTTGATCCAGTTCGGATCCGTGGTTTTTCACCTGGTTAGGATTTTCCACGTTATATTTGGTGTCCCTTGTGGCGTGTGCTTTTGCTATTTATTTCTGCTGCATAGTTAATTAATTTTTGAACACTATTGTGCTGTTGAGTTTACCAATCTAGAGATTGAACCAGTACTTTGATAGGGTTTCATCTTAGGAGATAAAAACTCATAGCCATAGGTTTCATTCCAGCTTTCTTGTGTTTTTTTTTTTTTTTTTTTTAATTTTTTCATGTTTCTTTTAAAAAGTGGTATAGAGGAACAATCGAAAAGGGTGGGTAAGAGATCTTTTTTACTATTTATTCAACCATTGAACAAGAACACTGCAAAGAACGCTTCCCAATTCAGGAAAAAAAAGTTAGGGTTAAAAAATACCCAACAACAAAATCTAAGGAAAAAAAAGAGGAATAAAAAATACCTTGGTGTGGGATATGGAGGAGAGAAACAATTGGAATCGAATCCAGAGGGAGAGGAGGAAATTAAGTGCAAAAAAACACCCAACAACCAAAATAAAAAAATAGAAAATATGAAATACCTTGATGTGAGACATGGAGGAGAGAATCTGTTGGAATATATGAGTTTGTGCGCTTGTGAAAAGTAGCTTCAAAAATCAGCGGTGAGAAGAGAAAGTCGAGGGGGGAAAGAAAGGGTTTAATGTGGGAGTTGAGATTTGAATGAAGAGGAATGAGCGGTCGCATGTATGTATGTCATGGGCAGATGTCAACAATCTCTGTACTCAGGCATCTTTAGGATTGGCAGATGTCAAACAAAAACAAAGACATCTTGCATATGGATTTCATCTAAGTGGGGACTCAGTAGGCTCATAGGAGGAGGTCTCACTCATACAAACATCTCTCGCTGAGAGAGCCACAACTTGGGATTGCAGGTAAGTTGGGCGCAATCACCAAGTATGCGGTGGCAAGCCTGCAACTAAGTGGGCTCCAACAGAAGAGCAGAGAAATAGTAAGCAGTTGAAAGTAGGCATGACAAGATCTTATAATAGACTAGTGACGCCCTACACGTGCAAGGCACGTGCTAGCCAAACATATATATGAATAAAATTATAGCTCACAATGCTATTTATTTTATTACAAATGAGGAAATCCGTATTGCTAGATTGAAATACTTTTTAAGTATTTCCACTAAACAAGATATCAATAAAAAAAAATAAATGAATGACAATAGATATTTGCTCTTGTTTTGGAAAGGGATCCCTTTCTATAGTTTCTTCTCGACTTTAATCTCCTCCCATCATTTTCTTTTCTTTTTGACAAAAAAGATAACATAAAATTGTATTAGAAACAAGCATTACAAATAGCAGTAAACAAAGCTTATTATTACACATGCATGTACGATAGTAGGCAACTTGGTCCATCTTTAGCTAACTAATCCTTCTTATTCTTAGCCTAAAAAAACCCATTAAGCAACAATAATAGTATCAATTGAATTGAACATTAAGGAATATGCATAAAATTTAAAACATCACTATTAAGAAGCAAGCAAAAAGAGGAATCGAAAGACATGGAAATCACATTCAGATGTATAGTGACAGAAGTTCAAGTTCATCAAAAGAGGAGTGTAAAAGAAAAGTAATCTCAAGCATTTGGCTGTTTGAAATTTGAGATGCCTACTTATCATTAAGGTCTTATCAGCACTTTCACATTTTATTTTACAAAGATAATGTAAATCCAACTCAATAGCATGCCATTCATATAATGCTACAAATGTTTGTTTGAATGTATAGTTTTTTTTTTTTTTTTTTTTTTTTTTTTTTTTTTTTTTTTTTTTTTTATAGCTTTACCTTCTTTTGGATTGAAAAGTTCTTATTTATTCCCTTTTCCGTTACCATTATAATTTCTTCCTTTATTACTAATTCTTTTATCTTGTCTTTTACATTGTGCACCGCTTTTTCATATCTGTTTTCTTTTTATTAACTTTTAACCATATTTATTTAGATTAATGTCTTCTCTCTAATACAGTGTTTATTTAACTTATGATTGAAAATAAAAATTGGTATTTTCCATTTGTCAACTGGCTGCATTTCTTTTGTTGTCAAGTTTTTTATCCTTTTAAATTTCAAACTATTTTAATCTTTTATTAAGGTGTAATTTTTCTCACATTTTAAGTCTCTCATTCACTTGTGCAGTTTTCATTGACCTAAATTTTTAATTTGTCCTCACTAATAGGATTGTTAATTCTTTTTAATAAGTAATTAATATAATGACATTTAATAAATCCACACAACCATGGAAAACAGAAAAGGGTAAAGTCAAGTCTGTACATCCTCCTTTCTCTACCATTAAATAAAAAGAAATAAATGCTGCTCCAATAAAATAGTGTTCTAGTGACTCAAAACTACTCACCATAGAACGTCGCTCTCATATTGTAGAACAAAAAAATTCACAAATATTTAACTACAAACAATAGGATCACAAACACACTGTTGGCACACAAAGATTCATCTGCCCATACATAACATTCACAAGGCAAAATACTCATTTTCATAAAAAATGATGACATTGATGACCGCTGGAGTATGGCCGACTGCAGCAAGGGAATTGCCCAACGGCTATTATTTGTAAGGCCCACCGGCCGCTGCAATCATCAGCACACTAGGCGCTTAATGTGACGAAGCAGCCGCTGTACCTCGTTCGAAAGATGACCGATGGATGCCACAAACATTGGCCGCCGAGCTTTTTATCTCCCGGCTACCTGACGCCCACGATCTCCCACGAACTGGCTAGTTATCTCTTCTGAAGGCGAGTGAACCTACAAAAGGAGAACAACCACGTTCCCATTGAAGATAGTTTTGAAACCGCCACGACTCCTCCATGATCTCCGACGGGCTATGGCCCCTCAAAGGCTATAAAAGGAAGACTTGGGAGAGTAGGATCGCATGTCCGATCCAGCGCAAAAAAGCCCAGAAACTTTGCCATTTTCAAAACTCTCTTCTCATTTATCAACAAGGTGAGAATCAGGCAGTAGTGAACGCTTCTCCTTGGACCTGGGCGATAGCCTCTGAAAGTCAGCCTTCGTTTCTCTCACCATAGAGGAAGGACAGAGATTGTCTATGCTGTTTTGAAACAAACTTCTCTAATTAATCCTTCTTCCTAAATAATGGTGATGAACTATAAAGATTGACAGAAGAAGCTAAATTGCAGACTTCTCCAATTCTGTCTCCAGCAAACTCTTGAAGACAGCAGCTTCTCTTCTCTCCCTTCAATTTAGATTTCCATTGTTTTGATCTCCTAAGCCTGACGAGGGAGTTGTATAAAAAATTGTAAACAACCTGCACTTAGAAGGTGAAGCAAAGAAGAACCCATGTAAACAAAAGTGGAAATGACTCTTCTTACACGATCAAGCATTCATGCAAGTCATTTTCACATCTTTATGTGATGTTCAAAGGATGAAATAAAAATGCCTCTTCACCAGAACTTTCATTCTTATTCCTCTTTTGGGCGAAACACACACGAAATAGAGAATATGATTTCTCAGCAAGAAGCCACTTCATCTATAGCTCAACTAAATTCATGGTAACTAAAGAAGTTCCCGCCCTTTGTACATAATTTGTAGAAAAATTAACCTTGGATAAACAACCTTTAAAATCTCCAAATGACTTCAAAAATGAAATCTCTCTTTGTTTAGACAAAT
The DNA here is from genome assembly GCA_003546025.1 of Camphora micrantha. Taxonomy (NCBI): domain Eukaryota; kingdom Viridiplantae; phylum Streptophyta; class Magnoliopsida; order Laurales; family Lauraceae; genus Camphora; species Camphora micrantha. The sequence goes on along the minus strand of QPKB01000011.1, from coordinate 11,747,385 downwards.
TTGGTTAAGGAAAATCAATAAATATGGTAGTTGAAGCACCTGGTAATCACAATTTCTCAGTATCCAACACTGACGAATCTAATGACCAATCAGACGATCAATCAAATTTCAGTAACATCCATTCAGTAGCAATTAGACAGGTCTAGATACATCAATGGTTGTATGATACAAACTATTCTATAAAATAGTCTCCCGAGACTATTCTATAGTCTGAGAGTTGCATCTTTCATTAAAGTGTCCAACAAGGAATTCATGCCTATGTAAATAATAGAATATATAAGAATGAGAAAAGAACAGTCTATTTCTCATAAACAAAGCCCACGGGTCGTTTAATCGAAAGTTTTCTCGGTAAATGTGATTTTCAATATATACATTTATAATAAGTACATATGAGCTATTTTTTATTTGATCAAAGGACTTATAAGAAAGAGTTTCTCAAAAAATAATGATTGACTTTTTTTGGAGAACACAATTTTTGACATTCTATATGGCTACAAATTAGGTAATAATTTGGTTCCCAAACGCCATAAGGGATATTGTAGTTGGAAGGATTAAACTAATTGAATTGAAATTATTTGAGCAAGGGACCCAATTGTGGCAAGTATTCTATTCGGGAGTTCAATTGTAATATGGACATCTAACGTCACGTACAACTTCAATGCCCATTGAGTTTGGGTCGCCATCTTGGGCTTCAAGCAGGGCCCAAAAGGAGTATCTCTAAGCAATCTGAGAAAACGCGCTTCTAATTTAGGAATGCTAGATATTTATTCTCTTCACATCATACATAAGATGTCTCGATCATTGGTTGCATGAGATGCATGACGTATATTAGCCAAAAAGTTAATTCACAATGGGACCCATTTTTATGTGGCGTGAGATGTTACATGGAAAATAAATATTTTTTTTATCCCATGGTCCCACGCCCCTGGAATTAATTTCAATGGTAACGTTATCCTATTTGTAGAAATTATTTTATTTTATCAAAGCAACAATATCTAGGTTTCAAATTATGGATTACTTAATGACTAAGAACTTCTTCTGATGTTATTTTCCAAGTGGAGTAACTAAAGGAAGAGAAAAAAAATAAGAAAGAAAAAGAAGATAGAGAAAAAGCTAATGGGTTCCCATATAGGATACAACGTATCATCGTAAAAGGATCCCACATCGAAAACTTGTAAGAATTTCCCTGTTCTTCTTTCCTATATAAGTATCTCATTAGGTGAGAGGTACTCTAAGAGACTAGGGAAAGAATCTCTTCTAGTTGGGAGAGATCTTGGGAACCCTAAGAGGAGAAGCATTATCTGCTAGTAGGGTAGAGTAAAATGAGATGGAATAGAGTGTCAAATCAAGAAAAACTACAGTGGAGGGAGGTGGTTGCAAAAGCACCAAATGAAAAAAAAAGCTACTATTAGCTCCACAAAATGGGTGCTTTTGGCCTAGTTCCCTCCACTTTCTTTTTCCTTCTTGATTTACACTCAATTCTATTTTATTTTACCCCACCCTACTAACAAAGACGCCCAAATCTAGAAATCAAAGGAGAAGGATTGATCTATAATAAGGTAAGATTTGTTTATTGTTCTTCTTCTTCTTAAGATTATTTAAATTATATGCTAAGATCTATGAGATGATTTTTGGATTTTCTACAGTTTTTCAAAAGTTTTAAAACATGTACTCATATTTTTCTTAAAATCAGTTTTCATTACTAGGGTATGAGGTTTGAAAATATTGGGCAGGAAACCATACCCATTTTCACACCATATTAATATATGCATTTACGCATCACATGCACAAATTGTGAAACCAAACATGGGATTCGTAATTGTTATGCATGAGTCGTCCCCATTTACAATATAAATGAGTGCATCAAAAAAAAAAAAAAAAAAATCCTTTAGGTTCTAGTTTGTAGGAGTTCTTATGGAGTAGAATTGGGGTTTTGGCTTGAGGAGAGAAGTTCTTAGTGAGTCTTGAGAGATTGAGTCAGAATCCATATTGAGGCAAGTGAATAACTATAATCATATCATGTGTATGCTTTATTTTGTTGATTTCTATGATAATTTATGCTAGATACCCATTTTTAAGCTCTTCTAATGCTTTTGGTCAATTTAATGCAGTGGAATTGATTAATTTTAATCCTTTAAATGGCAATTGCAAATGCTATTCGAAGTTTGAAAAATGCTCATATTTCCATAACTTCAAAATCCCTTTGATACAAGGGAAAAATAACTCTTAATCAGATCAGGTTCGGTTGTAGTTTTAAAATTTATGAAGCTTATGACTAACCGTTGTTGGCATATAAAAAATTGAGATTCAGAAGATTAGACTATACACAGGGTCCACGAAGTCAAATCAAGGCCCATGAAGTTAAATTAATACATACGAAGACAAATCAAGCTCTGTGAAGTCAAATCATGGCCTATGAAGTAAAATCAAGGTCCACGAGGTCAAATTAGGGGTCAAAAATCACCCCGACCATCAAATGGTATCAAGTCAAGCACTCAAAAGTTCAAGGAAGAGTCGCCAAAGTGATGTTGAAGTATTCCCAAGTTCAAAGGACAAAAATCAAGTGAACCAGAGGACATTTGAAACCAAAATAATGGAAATAATGCACATACCGTAGGCCCCACTTCATATCAACAACTGATCCAAAGACTCCAAATCCAATGCAAAATCATCAAAATGCATGTCAAGAACCTCCACACAAAATTTCGAAGAAAATGGAATTAAAACAAAGAAGTTATGCTCAAAACAGTGGAGAGGTCGCAAGACATTGCGCCTCCCTCACACACCCACACAAAAAATAGTATTGAAGGGTCCTATGACCTCCCTTGACATTGAAGGTCAATATAGTGACCCTTTGGCTTTCTCTTACATCAATTGTGTTCCACAAGCTTCCAAGACATCATAGCACTAGTACAATCAATGTGTGACAAGTCGCAAGTTGTTCAAATCAAGTCCAAGAAAATGCATGCCAAAATGCATAATATGTGTCACAAGTCAAAACTCGACATGTAATAATGAAAAAATCAAGTGAACCAGAGGATATTTAAAGCCAAAATAATGCAAACAGAGCACATTTTGGTAGACCACACTTAATGATAAATAACCAATACAAAGACTCCAAATCCAATACAAAATCATCAAAAGGCATGTCAAGATTCTCCACGCAGAATTTCGAAGAAAATAGAGCTAAAACAAAGAAGTTATATATGCTAAAAAAAAGTGGATGGATTGTAGGCCCCTCCCTAGACATTGAAGGCCAATTTTGCGACCCTTTCGCTTTCTCTCATTGCATATGGGTCCCACCAACTTCCAAGACGTCATGGCAAGTAGTACAATCAATGTGTGACATGTGGCACTCAAATTCAACTAAATCAAATCCAAGAAAATTCAAAAAATGCATTACATGTGTCACAATTTATAATTTGACATGTAACACTTAAAAGGGAGAATTTCTCCATGACCCATGCATGCATCTCAGCCACTTCTTGGCAGTTAAAGGTGGTCAAACCATGTTCAACATCATGGGGAAACAAATAACCACATGCAACCCCCATTTTGACAGGATGCACAACTGTCGTGACCCACCAGACAATTCCTGCGACCCAACCTTTCAAAAACTAATTTTTGATGGAGAAAGTGGGGAAACATGGGGATTCATGCCCAACTCACCCCTAAGTCTTTTAAGCCTATAAATAGTTCATTTTAAGCTAGAAAAGGGAATGCGAATTCAGTCAAAAGGCCAGAGCAAAAGACTGCCAAAGTTTTAAAGCAAAAGCAAAGAGAAAGAAGAAGCTATTTGCATAAGGAAGAAAAGGAAGTTATCCAACAACCCCACCTTAGTCTCCCACGACCCTTTAAGGTGCTTAGAACTTCCAAGGTGTTCGGACGGGGTTTTAATTTCCAAAATGATGTTAAAGTCTTTTCATTTCTTTTAAGCTCTGGATTCTTTGCCTATTTAGGGACAAAATTACTCCAGATTAGAGTCCTATCGTATGAATTGTCTTCAGCACGACAACCAAAGATAAATTGGCCTAAGCGACGTGATGAAAGGGGCCATGATCAGACCCAAATTCTGGTACCCACGAGGATGCTGGTTTTGGAGGCTAAACCCGAAATTGACATAGAAGCTGGAAAATTATAAGGAATTTTATTACTATGCATCTTTTGGCATTTGAGACCTTGAAATGGATCTTCAATCTCCTTTTCTATATTTTGTAGAACTTTCTGCCATCAAACTCTAATTTAGAGCAAGTGTATAATTTTGTATATTGAAGGACAGACTAGGGAGTCACATATTCTCTAAATGACCTATCACCTGCGAGTCTGAACGTTGAGTCCACAATCTCTTGATGTGAAACTCAAGCTTGTACTTGAGAAATAAAATGCAATGACATACATATTCACATGGTGTTTCCCCTCTATCTTGGGTCAAGTAGATCCGTTTTTACACTTTTTTTAATAAATATTTCTATTTACCATGATGGTATCCCTATGTCGTGGAATCACCGGAAAAGCGGTCGAACAACCATGTGTAACCCATAGCTAGTCGGCCAGAGAGAACAAATGAGACCAGAGTGTTGTTTTTGGACTTCTGAACTACGACTAGTCGTACGTTATTGATGACCAATCCCATGGCTAATCGGCTAGGGAATTTAATGGGAACTAAGAGTTGTTTTCTCAGGTTAGCTCAACAACTAACCGTGTCAGGATCGCCACTAACCAGCTACCCCTAGATTTCTAAGGATATTTTAATATAGAAATGAGATTTTAGTTTTAGGACCAACCTTAATAACTTGTGGGACCTTAATAGATGATTTTTGAGCTGACATCCACCTACGGATTATCCTAAGATTTATGTAGAGTGATACCAAGTCAAGTGTGTTAACTTGGGACCTTTGATTTCAATTAACTTTAGTAAAACCAAAGATATAGTAACTTAAGGGCATCAGAGACCCTATGGCTACATAGTTTTGAATAGATAGAATTGCCTTCGGCAATGCAAACCTAAGATTTGATTTCTAGTTACTCCTTGACTTGTCATTAATTATACGTTAGATATGCCCGTATCATAATTCATATATTCGCATAGATTGTACAAGCATCTCTAAATGTGTCATTTCTTGTTTATTTGTTATATGTATCTTATTGTTTATCTGATCTTGTTGATTTTGGTTTTAAGATCGGAAAGCTACTCAATATGTAATATGTTAAATTAAGCCTCTTAGGGAGTAGTCTTCTTTTTGTTACGGTTTTCAAGGTAGCGTCCATAGACTCTTGTACGTCTTGGATCTTGAGTGGACACCACTTTGCTCCTATCCCATCTCAGTCGAACCCGATGGGGTGTGGATTTATATCTGTTGTCGTAGTTACAAGTTCGTCCCTACATCGAAGTGACTATGTCCTTTGGTATACCATACCTAATATCTATCTGGTCATGTGATATTAAATTCCCTTGTTGAATCCTGTAGTTACAGATGTGGCCATCCCATTTTAAACTATACAGTTGAGAGAACATAGCATATGTGGTTTTACCAATTCAGTAAGGTATTACTATTAGACCTGTCATATCTGATTCTCACATGACTATTCCTAGTTGTAAACATTATTATTATTATTCTTATTTTTTAGAGAAGTTGTAAACATTATTGTTTCCATTAGATCATGCCTTTATCCTTAATATTCTTGCTTGCTAGTTGATGTAAAACTAAAGGTGTTACACTTGGCATTATAAGTGACAACACCACTACCCTAAACCCAGAGGCGCTGAGGCGGCCAAGGAGACGCCTCATTGGCTGACTAAGTGGACTTCTGATGATGTTATATAGACATGATCTATCTGTGTGAGTTTCATTATATCATTGGGATAGTTGTGTTTATTTGTTGTTGATGTACTGGCCTCAACCTTATAGAGATATAAATAAAATACTTTTGTTTTATAGTTAGACTTTAATGCTTCAGTATTGTATATATCTTTTGAAATCTGTTTATGCTCTATTAGCTCTTATGCGATTCACATGCTTTATATTGTGGGTAGATTAGTTACACAAGCTTCCATTGAAAGAATTACAAATTTGATGAAAATATCTCACACGTGGAATCCTGTGGGAGCTATAATGTGGAAAAATATTTATGGATGTTGATGCGTCACATGAATCCCACACGAGTTGTGCCTCGAGATTTAGAACCGTTATGGTGATTTGGTTCGGGGTCGTGATACTCACAAAAGTGGGATTAGCCAATTTATGATCCTTCATCCTTTCACATATTTTTCAAAATTTGTGAGGATCTAATATAGTAAACTTTATAGCATGGGGTTTATTAGTTCGATTAAAACGTTGAACGGTTCTGATCATGAAAAATCAAAGTGTAACAGAATCTTTTGTTTTTTCTAATATTTGTGATGTTCACGTGTAGTCCTAGAAGTGTTTGTGGTAGCTGTTCTACTTGCGACTTTATACAGTCTTCATGGATGAGAAAATGGCAGAGAAGATCGTCCAAAGTGCAAATTTTGATTATAGACGATTTGAAGATCCTCCAAAGCTAGTCCAAAGTGCAACTTTTAGTTTATTATTAAATTATCATCATCACGTCATCATGGTATTACAAAATTAAAGGATGAAAATGAGATATTATAAGCTCAGGAAATGAATGTAAGAAAAAGTATTCTTAAATATTACTATATGAAACTTTCTTTTATCAGTTTTTAATATTGTATGTAATAAATAGAAATTGATGTAGCTTTTGGTTTCGTTAACTCCGCTTCTTAAGTTAGAGAACTAGGAGTTGATAAATTGGTTTGCAACCCATATATCCCATCTAGTTGCGCAAGGTTTGATCCTTGGGTATGCTGCCCTTTCCCCCCTGTGTGGGCTTCCTTCTCATGTATGTGGGGGGCTCTCTTCCCTCCTATATGGGCTCTCTCCCCGAATGACTTGGGTTAAAACAAATATAAAAAAACAAAAAGAAAGAAAGAAAGAAAAAACCTCCACTTCTTACGTTGTTGAGTCAAATTGAGTGATAGGCTTGCCAAGCAATGACCAAAATGCCACATTTATTGTTTGTCTCTTACTTTTTAATTACCTTTTCCTTTTTTAGAGTACTAACCTGTCATAGTGCTTTCTTTTATTTTTCCAAAGATCACACCATTTGTGACAACAAGAGGTTTTAAAGTTGGTTGGCAACCCCACATGCCACCTACATGCACAGGGATCAAACTTTGAGTATTCGTGTGGGCTTCTTTTTCTCCTGGCGAGCGTACCACTTGTGTGGTCTTTCTTGGGTCATATAAAGGCTAGGGAATAAGAAAATCTACACCATTTGTATAATATAATCTATTTTTTTAAGTGTCAAATTTAAATTTATTTTACTAATGATATCCTCAGGTTATATCATAATTTATGAAAGGGGAATAATCAAGTGAGAACTAGTTCTCACCTATTATATGAGAACTTTGTTGCGGAGCCCAACTAGCAACCCATCCAAACCTAACAACCAATAGGGAACTTCCTGATAGTGTTGGGTTTTTTTTTTGGGTGTTTCAAAAATTCTTAAGGTGTTTATTGTAAAAGGTGTTTTGTCCTTTTGTGCTTTTGCTTTATGGGTAGTGTAGGCTATTGGAAACAACCCATCCCACATTGCTTAAGTTTATCTTTTGAAGAGGGTTTATGTGTTTTCATTCCTTTACTCTTTAAGAACCTTTGAAGGCTTTTGCCATGGCCCTATGCGCGCAAGTGAGTCAGGCTTGCCCTGAGGTGCTGGGTCTGGAAAACGTTTAATCGGGCGTGGCAAATCCAGGCCAGCTGGCCTAAAGGGCCCCATATATTGACATAGAAATGGCAACCTTTTGCCTTTAAAACCAATTTTAATTGCTGATTTAATGTGGATTAACGTTGTGATTTAATGTTTTTAAACGTTGAGGATTAAACCAATTTTAGTCGCTGATTTAATGTGGATTAACGTTGTTGACTTAATGATTTCAAACGTAGAGGTTTAATGGCCCAACGGACACTAATCACAATATATATTAGGGCCATCTAAGTTATCGTAGGAATACAAAAAAATGTTTTTTTTTCTTCTCTCTTCCTCCACTTTCCCTCTGAGCATTCTAAAAGGAGTCTATAGTTCGAGCTGCGTTGCAACCAGACCTGAACAAGGAAGGCCGTTGTATCCTGAGGGTAATTCTGCTGAGAACCTTTGCACCTGGATTTTTATCCTAAAGGGTAGAACTCTTCCTAAAGAAAGAGTCATCAGACGTCCCTCGGTCACAAATCTGCTGCCGTTGCTGCTCTTCATTTTCCGCCAACAAATCACAGTTGCAGCCTTCATCAATCGGGTACTACTGTTTTATTTACATATTGTTTGACAACAACCTTTGTTCTGTAGCTTTTCCAATAGATAGTCACTAATCCAAAGGATTGTCACACATCCGAATGGACTGAACCATTGGATCGGGGGTTCAATATTTTTTCGAATATGAAGCCATTAAACTTGTGAGCCACGGATGAAGGGGTTATGGGCATGGGTTTTGGGTCAAACTTGATACTTGGAGTAGTCTTATATAGATCTTTCCATCTCCCCTGTTCCCATCCCCAAATGGGGCCCACAAAAAGTTCTCATCTAATTTGTGAGAACTAGTTCTCACTTGAAACCACACAAATAATATCACATGCGAGTTGCACAGGGGTTGATCTTCCCACCTATGTGGGCTCCCTTCCCATTTATGTGGGCTTCCTTCAAGGGATGTAAACGTTTCAATCTGGGTCCATGGTGGACTCGGAGTTGAAAACATCAACGAGAAGATGGAATCAGAATTGGAACCGTATGTGGGACTGCTCCGGGTCTAGGTGGAGAATACTTTGAAAAAAAACCTAATTTTTAATAGAGAGTCTAAAAAATTGAGGTAACATGTCGGGTCTCGAGTCTACATGTTCGAAACAAGATTGAATCGGACCCGAACCCGGTTTTTAACGGGTTGGAACCTTTAAGTAACCCATTTACATCCCTACTTCCTTCCCATGTGTGTGGGGGTTCTCTTCCCACCTACATGGGCTCTCTCCCCCGCATGGCTAGAGCTAAAAAAAAAAAAAAAAAAAAAAAAAAAAAAAAAAAAAAAAAAACCTCAAGTTCTTAGGCTGTTAGACTCAATTTGAGTGATAGGTTTGCAAGCATTGACCAAAATGCCCCATTTAATGTCTGTCTCTCGCTTTTACATTTTCTTTTAAAGTACTTTCAGTCATGGAGCTTTCTTTTATTTTACCTAAACATTACACCATATGTGACAACAAGAGGTTTCTGAATTGGTTGGCAACCCCATAGGCCACCTAGCCACGCAAGGATCAAACCCTGAGTATTCCACTCTTCATACGTGTGTGGGCTTTTCTTTTCTACTTGTATGTACTTCTTCCTAGAATGTGGGCTTCCTCTTCCCACTTGTGTGGGCTTTTTTGGGTCATTTATTATAGGGTATAAAAAAATCTACACCATTTGTATAATATAATTCTTTTTTTAATGTTTCAAATCTAAACTTATTTTACTAATTGAATCCTCAGGTTATATATTAATTTGTGAAATTTGAGACTAAACAAATAATATCACCTGCCATTATTATCCTAATAACAATCTTTGCAACTTTCTCTAGTCTCTTAGGTAGGGAAAATTAGAAAACTCTAAACTTCAAATTTTATTCATAAAGACTGACGCTTTCTCTTGATTCATTGTTGTGCATTGATTTGAATGGGAAATTTTATTTAATAAGAATTTTTTCAATTTTCATTTTAGGGATTTTTAATGGAAAACTAAGCTTAAATTTTTATTTATATGGTTTTAAGAAAAAAATCACAGTAGAGTTGTTCGTACATTTTTTTGATGAAATTTTCCTTAGTTGTTGATATCGTACGTGAGGTTGTGTTTATTTTTATTTTTATTTTTTTTATTATCTACAGGAGAAGCAATCCGATCATAATAAATTACAAAGAAAAGGGAGAAGCAACCATTTCTCCTTGTCCTTGGTCAAATAAGCCATTCGTCGCTATTAATATAGATGCCAGATGAATGAGGTAGTCGACAAAATTATCATATATTGTCCTAAAGACTAAGTGCATGCCAATTGCCAAACGACACTTCAGTTAAAGAAATTCTAAACACACGCTCCAAGACAAATCATATGGAAACAATACAAAAAAAATTCGACTGAAATGGAAAGTAGTAAATCAATCTCACATGCAAAAACAAGTGTAACACCGACTGGAATGGAACGCAGTAAAAAGACCCATGTGTATATGCCTAATAAACCCCACCAAATATATATATATATATTTTTTCTTTTCTTTTTTTGAAATTCAATCTAGCGAGCATAATGGTTGGATGGCAATAAATTTAAGCATGATGCAAGATCACATAAGATAAGAGTACAGAAGGGGCTGCACTGATTAAACATAGGCCAAGTGGTATTAAAAGCTTCCCGGAGAAATGCCTGTGTCTTATACACCATTAAACATTAAGATTGTGAAATCAAGAGCTAAAAAATCAAATGAAATCAAATGGGCTGACTTTATTTATTTGATTGGTATCTGTAGACCTATCAATCCATCCATCCTACCCTTAGTGATAGAAATGCATTCTAGTGGATCCTGCTAGTATGATTGCAAATGCACAATTGAGTCTGCTCATAGGAGAATATTTTGCTCTCACTAGATCCGGATACAAGGTCCAAACCTGGATCTAGGAGAACAATCCTACACATGCAGCCATTATAATATGACCCACCGAACAGTTTCTATAACCCAAATCACCACTCTCTCTCTCTCTCTCTCTCTCTCTCTCTCTCTCAATGGCACTACCCGATATAATCCGGGTTCTAGAGCTCTCTAGATTCACTCCCCATCCGGGCTCAGTATCTGAAGCTTATCTCCCTCTCACTTTCTTCGACGTCTTCTAGGACTAGCTACTTCCTCCAATCCAACGTCTCTTCTTCTATCATGAATTCTCACCACCCAATACCACGACCTCCCACTTCTTCAACTCTCTCCTCCCACACCTCAAACACTCCCTCTCTATCGTCCTCCAACTCTTATATCCTCTTGTCGGAAATTTCATCCTCTTATCTCAAACCGGCGAACATGAGTTCCGCTACGTCGACGGAGACTCTATCTCCCTCACCCAGGGGCAGACCTATGTTACCCCGTGTAAATTAAAAAAAATCACCCCACGTCGTTGACTCTTATCTTCTCTTCCTTGATGGAAAGGAACCAAACCCCCACCCCCCCCCCCCCACCCCCCCCCCCCCCCCCCAAAAAAAAAAAAAAAAAAAAAAAAAAAAAGAACTCTTTTCATTCAATCTCTGCGGGAGAGTAAGATCACATGACTCGTCTCCATTCTATGACTGGAGGAAGATGAAAGACTCTTGTTTGCTCTTTTATGTGATCTTGGACTTGTTTTCTTAGATGTTGTCTATCTTTTTATTGGTTTTTATTATCTGGGTCGTCTCCAAATCTACCATTGTAGAAGCTATTGAGGGAAGCTATGGTGGAGTTTGGAGTCATCGGCAGCGGCGCAAGAGAAGGGGTTGAAAGAACAATTATGTATGCTTTTTCTCTCTTACCTTATATGAGTTATGGGTTTCTTTGTAGAGATGAAAGATATAACGATTTTTAACCTTCATTTGCTTGAGACAAAGGCAAGGAAATAAAGGTATCTAGTAAGGTTTAGCTTCTCTTTCTCTCCAAAGAATATTAATGAGACTCTAGATTTGGATCAATGGAATTAAAATAATTAGGGCTAAATCCGAACTCTTAATCTCTAAATTATAATTCCAAACCTAAATCCCCAAATCCTAAATGAAATCCTAAGCCCTAAACCACCAAATCTTATATGCAAACCCTAATCCCTAATTCCCCAAATTCCCTTTATTCGTAAGCCCTATCCCGCGCAGAGTCCCCTAATTCATAATCTCTAATTCCCTAGTTTCTCATTTTTGAAAATTTTTCTTGGGCCATAATATGATTTTATGATTATTCTAATAATGTTCATTTGCAAATATAGGTGGGTTTCATGTGATACATGAACTATTAGGAGCTTAAGGAAAGGATAAAGACTACGAAGATACTAATTTTCACAATATAATGATTATTATTTTTTTAGGGTACTTGGAAGTTTTTTTTTAGTATTGTTGTAATATGGTGACAAAGGCAAGGAAATAAAGGTGTCTAGTGAGGCTTAGCTCCTTTTTCTCTCCAAAGAATATTAATGAAACTCTAGATTTGGATCAACGAAATTAAAATAATTAGGGCTAAATCCGAACTCTTAATCTCTAAATTATAATTCCAAACCTAAATCCCCAAATCCTAAATGAAATCCTAAGCCCTAAATCACCAAATCTTATATGCAAACCCTAATCCCTAATTCCCCAAATTCCCTTTATTCGTAAGCCCTAATCCCGCGCAGAGTCCCCTAATTCATAATCTCTAATTCCCTAGTTTCTCATTTTTGAAAATTTTTCTTGGGCCATAATATGATTTTATGATTATTCTAATAATGTTCATTTGCAAATATAGGTGGGTTTCATGTGATACATGAACTATTAGGAGCTTAAGGAAAGGATAAAGACTAAGATACTAATTTTCACAATATAATGATTATTACTTTTTTAGGGTACTTGGAAGTTTTTTTTTAGTATTGTTGTAATATGGTTGCTAATTGATGCGCTAATTTCTTGAGTAGTAGAAAATGTTTATTTATGAATTTGGTGTTAATAGTAGGATTCCTCACAAAAAGAAACACTAGTTGAAAATCATGTCTTTAACCTATTATATAAATGGAGATTATTGGTAGTTGGCAATGATTTTAATGCAATTGACTATATCTTTAAATAAGATATGGAAAGATATATATCAGAAAGATCAAAACTGCTAATCTATTTAAAAACAATACTTTTTCTCCTTTTCTATTGTTAATGTAAAAAAAAATCTAGTAAAAAAAATATTGATATTTTCAATTAACCATTATCCGTCCCACCCAAACTAAAATCGTGGGTCCGCCACTGCCCTCACCGTTGCGGAGTCCACCGCGGACTTCTAGTTCTACCGCCTTGTTGGAAACCACCCAAAAGATGCAGAAGAACTCCACCCATTCGTCTCTCAGCTTCCTCCACCTTCCTTACTCGTCTTGCAGGTCACCTCTTCCCCAGTTCCGGCTTCTGTATTGGGATCACCTTGCACCACATGGTGGTCGACAACCGAAGCCTGGCCCACTTCATTAAATCATGGGCGTCCATCTATCGAACTGGAGACGTGTCTTCGATCACATCCCTTCCTTCATTTGACCGGTCTTTGGTCAAAGATGTCAAAGGCCTGAAGAAAATCCTCTTAACCCAGATGGCAGACATCAAAGTGGACGAGACCCTCAAGGAAGTGGACGTAGCCAACCAAGTGCACCCGGTTCGAGCAACTTTCGTCGTGGGTCGCACCCAGATAGAGGCTAAGATAATTATGTATAACTGGGCTCAATTATGTATACGGACAATTCACCCTAAAAAATCCACTAAGTGAAGTATCATTTTGAATCTGGAGTTTAGATATTGTATCCTAAATCTATAGTATTGGTGTGATCATTAGTAATGACAACTCAACAAATACAAGAAAGGCAACGACACTGGAAAATGCAAGATTGCTAAAAAATGCAGAATGTATAAGTTCACCTTCTGGATGTCTTCCGAGCTGACTAATTCTCGCATGTTTAGTTCTTTAGAATTTCATTTTATTTGCATTACTTAATTTTTTGTAATCACTTTGCCACAACAAGAACTTACATTCTACCAACTATTATGGCTTCTGGGAGAAGCCCAATCATAATCTTAGCTCCAATCATGTAAGCAACCAAGTTTATTTGTATTATTTAGTTTTTTTGCAATTGCTTTGCCACAACAAAAACTCCCATTTGACCAACTAATATGGTTTTTGGGAGGCCCAAGCCCAATCATAATATTAGCTCCAATCTAACCTGCTATCCAATTTAAGCCTCTTAGTAGCATCAAGAGTTAGGACTTGCTTGAGAACCTTCCAATGTTTCACTTGTTGTTTCACCAGTTCTATTAATCTATCTAGCATCCAGAACTTCAATTGGCTATTTGACGCCAATGAGGATGGCCAACCAACACTTTCAAAAGCCATGTTGCTGTTGATCAATCTCATCTCTTCATACAATTCAAAACACTTGAAAACTCTCACCTACAATCCCAACCACATGAGCATAGTTTCACCAAATGAATTGAAGCAAACAAGATGTAGATGTTGAAAGAAGGGCCAAAATCATTTAATGAGTTACATAAACTAGAAATGAACAAAGGAATGAGGGAAAAAAAAAAAAAAAAAAGAATCCTCTAATGGGTGTCCAATAGTTTTACCTTATCAACAAAGAGGCAATGTGAAACAACATCATCAAAATTCACTGCTTCAGATTCTTTGGTCACAGTCACTATTGCAGCAACCTCAAATAGCCTGAATTCAAAGGATTTAAACCATCCTTGCATTGTGTTTCGCGTGAAAACAAATTATACATTTGAATTCACTAATTCTTTTCCAATATGTCGAAAAGAAGTTGAGAATTGAAATTATGATAACAAAAATCAAACCTCTTACTTTGTTCTTAAAAAAAACTTCTATGTATCTATAGATGGATGGTTTTAGAGGAGGATAATTGTTATTCACTTTTTTGAAGATGTGGTGTAGTAGAGATAAAGGACTGAGGGATTGCATCCTCGATTTGAGTATGTTAAGTATCAAAAGCTCCATTCTCTATATAGCTCTAGCTGCAAAGTATAAATGTTCATTTCCAACCTAATCAACCCAGGGAAAATTTAACAGCAATATTTAAACAATGCCAAAAATGCCTAACTATTGAAACAATGTTTCTTTAGTATCTGTAAATCATGGGACTTAGGAATGGTAGTTTTCTCTATTTTTGCAGCAATAAATAAACATGCAATGGTCACAAACTGAATCATCCATGGCTTCCTTTCCTGCAAAAATCAAAATTAATAAAAGATATATCAAACATAAAAATATTGAAAAGCTTTTAACTTCTATAGGAATACAAGCAGAGGAAGCTTAAGAAGGGCAAATAATCTCTAAAAAATGAGGAAGTAGTATGTAAGAAAAAAGGAACTTAGATCTATTAAAAAAAAAAACACTCATAGGAAGCTGATAGGATGATAAAAACCGATGAAGGTAATTAATTGATCGATATGCAGTCAATTGTCCAAAGTTGTAATGTGCACGAACCTTTAGACCTAAAGTAGAGACATCAACAAGAAGAAAAACAAAAAAATAAAAACCAATTCAGAAAGAACAAAGTGGAAAGAAAAACATGGGTACCATAAACCAACAACAACAAAACCTATACAAATTCAAATAGAAAAGTAAGTAAGAATCCAAATCCAATTGACAATTATTCAATTAGAAATCACCTTTACATACACATTAGAATTTAAAACAAGACATAGCAAAATATCAGTAAAAACTTCATAATACTACGTCTACATTAGAGCAACTAAAAATAATAATTTCTTTTTTTTGAAAACACCAACATTGATCCCAAATACAAAAACCAAAAAACCATCAAAAACATTATTAGCATTGATCCAGTAAAAAGTAGTTGTTGAAAATTACCCCACTATCCAATCAAAATCCATAAGCAAAACCATCTAGTTAGAGTTAGAGGAGCAACACTTCCTTTAATTACCTTCAGCCTATTCAGTTGCCCTTTTCTTGGATACTACAAGTGTAACGCCCCAATTCCGAATACCGAGAAAACTGTCAAGGTAACCAAAGTTGGCACGCTACTTCTCGAAAAATCCGAGAACTTCCAAGATCGTAGGTCCGAAGTGAGGTCCAATTTAAAACTTTTTGAATAATATAAGATCAACGGTTAATAATACAGAAGCATGTAAATATAGTTGAAGCAAAGTAATAAAAGCGGAAGCGATGTAAGGTATCACATAACTATGTCAGATGTAGCAGGGTTGAATTCCAGCCTAAAGTATCAAAGTTATAAAATCAAAGGTTTATTACAAATTTATCTATCACCCTGCTCACTACAAGCTCGGAAATCCCAAGACAAACAAACTCTCAGACCCCAGGTACCGGCTCTCCAACCTCTAACTTGACCTCTTGGTCGGCTGGTCCCCATCCGTAGTCTCCTGCTATGGGTGCCTCAACGAGTGTGAGCGCACCATCCTCGTGATTGGGGTCGAAACCTAAGCACCAAAAATGGATTAGATCTAAAGATCTGGCAAGTCACAGTATACAAGTAACATATGATGTATACATCAAAAGCGTAAAGACAATTATATAGTTAAAGAGAATACCAAGATATAGAATCTATGCAGTTGAGCACGATAAGCATTTAGAATCAGAGTAAACATGATATCTAATCTAACACAATATGACACATTCACACAAGCTGGGTACCGCGAGATATTATGCCGTGACCCTCACATATTGAACACAGTCATGGAGGGGAAATTTTACCAGTACTGGGGAATGATGAGCCCCGCAAACCACACTCATCAACCTCACCTAACTCATCACTCGGGAGACCGGACCCGGTATCACATTGTTCGTCTAAAATAGAGCTCATCATGATAGCTCACTCATCACTCAACACTTAAATAGATCCTACCAGTGACGACCAGTCCAAAGGCTGAGCTTAAAACAACTGAGTGAATGTCTATGCCGACTCAAGGAAACAATATAGGTCTGTGTCTGTCTAAGCTTTGCCTTGTGTGAACAAGGTCCTAACAAAGTCCCAAGAGGTTCAAGTATCAATTCCGTTCATGGATCATAATCCAGGTCCAAGTCCAATAATCAGATCCATACCAAGGCCCACCAAATACATGGCTTGGTCTAAAACAGTCCAAAGGAGGTAACAAGTCCATTTCCAATGATAAACAGTCCATTCTCATCCCTATAATAATCAACCTCTCCAACTTAGGGTATCACACATCTATACCTAGGCCATAAAAGCGCCCGCCTAACCACAAACATGGGTCAGTGTTCACCCATTCACATCACCAGGTCACCTCTAAGTAATCCTAGGTTCAGGTCATCCATTTTTCATTTAATTAGTAGTTATAAGCAATAGTAAGGATAAAAGGGTGACAATAATGCAATAAGTGAAGTAAAGCTCAAAGTACAAGAATCAACGGGGAAATATCAATAATCCAACCTAGGTAATGGTCCACGTTTAGGTCTAGGTCCATCTCAGGTAATTTGATCTCTAAATGAAGTCTCAGATGCCATTGGATATTGTGTTTGGTTCTCCAGAAGTCACGGGCATCTTCGACAACGTTTAAGGATCGAATCATCGTCGAATCCACAACCTAGACCCTACTTGGTGGTCCCCACGATTCAAGGTTGAGCCACACCATTGACTCGTGCTTGGCACATCAGTGGAAGTCCATTTGGATGGTCAATGGGCGTCACAATCGGTCACAACACAAAGTATCAACTGAACTCAGGTTTGACTGTCTATAGTGTGGTAGGTTGACCTGGCTAGGGTCGGGTCAACCTGTTACATAGAAATTAGGACTGAAACTAGACCTATATTTTGGAGAATTTCCAGTGTACCTGGTCGACCTAGTGGCCAACCAGTCAACTCGATACACAGGTCCACTTGTATCAAATAGAACACAGGTTGAATTATAGTTCTTGTGTTTTTCAGTGTGTCCGGTCGACCTGGCACAGGGGCCGGTCGATCGAGCACACTGATTTCCTGAGTTTCTGGAAAGTCTAGGCCAGTTGACCGAGCACACTGATTTCTTGAGTTTCTGGAAAGGACCAGCTCCCAGTTATTCCTCTACAAACCTTGTGTCCTTAGTCGACCGAGCACAAGGTCCGGTCGACAGAGTACACAGGACTGAGAGCCCTGCAGGAAAATTAACTAGGACTTGGATTTTCCCAATTGCAGTGTTATCGGCATAGTTATCAATTTCGTTTTGTTTCGGGCATTTCGGCCGAAATTTTTCGTTTCGGTCAAGTGGCCGAAACAAAATTTCGGCCAAAACTTTTCGGTTTGAATTTCGGTCAATCTCGGCCGAAATGGAATTTTACATAATTAATTTTTTTTTTTACTTTTTTTACACATATATTTTGTATTTCTTATTTTTTTTTAACAAAATATAATTCCAAAAAAAATTACTATAATGGATTAAATCTATATTTATTACTTTTTTTTTTTTTTACTTATATATGTATATATTGTGTTATATTTTTCCCGAAATGTAATTCCGAAAAGTTTCGCTGAAATCCCGAATCGGCCGAAACTTTTCATTTTGCAGACTAGAGCGAAATGAGGTCCGAAACGATATTAACAACTATGGTTATCGGTCAACCTGCCTGCATGTTGGTCGACCGAGCACACTGTCCTAGTACAATTTTCAGAATTCTGGAATTCTTCCTCTTCAATCCAATTTCCATCCAAATCACACCCAACCTCGTCCAATCATCATAAAAACATCATAAAACATGAAAAGCACTTCAATACACATCCAACCATCCAATCCTTAGGCCATTGATCTTCCAAATGAGATGAAACCCATCCATCAATGGCCAAAAATTATGAAAACATGCTCAAAGGTAGATCTAGCAATTCTAACATCAATTGAATTGAAATTATAGAATCAAAGTGAAGGAAAACATGCATTTTATGCTAAATAAGTATATTGCACTTGCCTCAATTCAATTGCAAGAAGATAGAGAGAAGAGAAGTCCAAGCTCAAAAAATGTAAACCCAAGCAACTACGGTCTCCAATCACACAAACCAGGCCTAAAAACCAGATCTAAAGAGATCTATAGATCCTAATCCTACATCCACAAGAGAATTGCAATAAGGAAAGGAAATCTAGAGAGAGAAAGAGAAATCTAAGGGAATTCAACTAGAAGATGGTACCTACCTTGAGTAGAAGAGTGAGAAGAGATGTAGAAGATAAGAGAGAGAGAGAGAGAGAGAGAGAGAGAGAGAGAGAGAGAGAGAGAGATCCTTAATAATGGTTGCAACTGAGGTGGTTGTAGATGGCCTTCTTCTTCTTCTTCTTGAAGTTCTATATCTAGGGTTTTAGAGAGAGGAAGAGAGGATGAGAGAATTGGAGGGAAAATGAGAGAAGAGAGAAAAGAGAGGGAAATGAGAGAGAGGGAGATGGTAGCCAACGTATGGCATGAGATGGGGGTAGTATTTATAGGTTGAGGTTGGGCTAGGAACTAAAATACCTTTTTAGTTGAACAGGATTAGGGTTAAGGCCATGGGTTGTTTGGTCTTTGGGTAGGGTTTCTAGAAGCTTCTCAAGTGGAATAACCCCTCCTACTAGTGTTAATTACCATATAGGGCCTCTAGCTAACTAACTCCAAAATTATAAAAGACACCCTATGATCTCTATAAAATACACCAAGGGCCTAATTGAACTAAAACTTAGGAAAATACGTAACTACCTTTACTAATCCCTATTAATTAGTATAATTAGATACTATAGGCTATAAAATAGTATTCAAATTCAAATTGAGGGTCCACAAGCGGTGGGGCCTCACAACAAGGATTTGAGCTTTTGAGGTTTGATCTTTTTATGTGAAATGAATTGCTTTCAATTTTAGTTTTTATAGTAATGAATGGTAATGTTTAGTTGTGTTTGTGAGTCATTTCTTAATTTTTAGAGCTAATCAAATGTAATCTTCTTTGAGATGGGTTGGTTGGAATCTGCTAAGAAGGCCTTAATTAGCCTATATTTGATGCGTTGAGGTTAATAGTTTAAGAGACGTAGATGAAGGAGAACATGGCCTCATATACGTTAAGTGGAAAAGTAAAACTCACTAAGCCGACTTTACATTATTCGTATTATGCCAAATCTGAGATCGAACCTTTCTTCCGAGATGGGTTTGAACCAGCACCAAAGTACTTTACCTTGTAGTGTTTACTAATTAATTTAAGAATAGCCTGCCATACAAACAAATACATAGAGTCATGATTCATCCAAGAGTAGATCAATAGATCATACAAGGAAGTTAAGATGTAGCCTGACCTTCCACTTGTTGCTCTTTATTTTAATTTATGTCCATCAAACCATAAGCTTCATACATCAGAAACTTTCACCTAAGAGTGAACCACATACTGTTTCTATGCAGTCTTCCTATGGGCCCACCTGGCCTTCCTTTAGTCAGTCTTAACCCTTCATTCACCCCCTTCTAGTGAATCGGAAACAACACAATTTGACTCATCCGACCTTCACTCATCATTTGGTTGAATCTCAGAAAAACGTAGTTAGAAGACCATTAAACATTGAAGTTATTAAATCAGGGGTTAGGATCATTCAGTCAAACTTTCTATTCATCATACGTTTTCTTGCAGTTTGGATGTATAACAAGAAGATGCAAGTAACCAAAGAGAAACTCTACGGTTTAAATAAGATGCAAGAAAGAGCATGTAAAAAAATTATGAATTTATGTACTACTTAGGTTTAGAAAACGCATAGATTTAGGGCTGAAATGATGCTTTTCTTGTCCATCTTAAATTTAGTTGGAAAAAAAATCAAAAAACACCCACACCCAAGAAACCCAAATCGCTGAATGAATGCCATGATTTAATAGTTTGGAATTAATAGAGATGATTTGATGGAGAGAAAAAGAGGAGGTAGGGTGTTAGGTTTTTGTGTGCTAGCTAATTGATGGGTTGTACAAAACTCTGTGTCCATTGAGTTGTATTTTGTTATTTTTAGAAAAGGAATCTGTTTTTGCCTTGAAGATAGAAGACTAGAAGGACTCAAAGAAGATAGTATGGTAGAATTAGAAGTGAGAAATTAGACAAAATTAGAAGTATGCTGAAGGGAGAAAAAAAAGTCTGGAAGTTTTAGAAGAAGAAAGCTGAGAAGAATTAGAAGTGCTGAATTTCCGGATCAATGAAAGTAAAGGCCCCCTCAAGCGGATGTTATCAGATAGGAGCCAGACGCCTGATAGTGCCTTGTTTCGATGAGACAAAACCTTGGCTGCTCGAGCGCGCCTTCATCTGCTCGAGCGGGTGACGTGGCAAAGTATGACGAGAATTAGAAGTCTAGTGCTAATTGTACACAAATTGCTTGTTTTAGTCCTAATCAAGTTAGAAAACATAAATCACGTCTCTAAGCCTATCTAAAGGACTCATGGGCTACCCTAAGGAGACACCTCACCTCTCAAAGTTCTGAATTAGAGATCATAGTTGAGAGAAATCTTCTCCAGAGAGTTCTTTGAAGAGTTGTGTTGCAGAGATCATCTAAAGAACCATATTCTTCTGCTTCTCTTGTAGAAGATCGTCTTTCGTAGAAGATTTGAGGAGTCAAGTGGGATTGAAACTGATATAATCAACAGTGTGAAGTCATTGAGGCGTGAAGTTGCACAAGAAATAATTGCATTCCTTAGGTAGGGATTATTTGGAGAGGTAATTATGAGTGCCTTATAATTGCGAGATTCATAGTGATTGATTGTTGATCCAGTTCGGATCTGTGGTTTTTCACCCAGTTAGGATTTTCTAAGTTATATTTAGTGTCCCTTGTGGCGTGTGCTTTTGCTATTTATTTTCGCTGCAGAGTTAATTATTTTTTGCACACTATTTGGCTGTTGAGTTGACCAATCTAGAGATCGAACCAGTACTTTGATAGGGTTTTCATCTTAGGAGAGAAAACTCATAGCCATAGGTTTTTTCTAGCTTTCTTTTGTTTTTTTTTTTTTTTTTTTCATTTGTTCATGTTTATTTTCAAAGTGGTACAGAGGAACAATCGAGAAAGGGTGGGTAAGAGATCTTTTTTACAATTTATTCAACCATTGAACAAGAACACTGCAAAGAACGCTTCCCGATTCAGAAAAAAAAGTTAGGGTTAAAAAAATACCCAACAACAAAATCTAAGAAAAAATAGTGGAAATAAAAAAAATACCTTGGGGTTGGATATGGAGGAGAGAAACACTTGGAATCGAATCCAGAGGGAGAGGAGGAAATTAAGTGCAAAAAAACATCCAACAACCAAAATAAAAAAAAATAGAAAATATGAAATACCATGATGTGAGACATGGGGGAGAGAATCCGTTGGAATATATGAGTTTGTGCGCTTGTGAAGAGCAGCTTCAGAAATCAGCTGTGTGAAGAGTAAGTCGGCGGGGGGGGGGGGGGGGGGGGTGGGTGGTGGGGGGGTGTGGGGGGGGAGAAAGGGTTTAACGTGGGAGTTGAGATTTGAATGAAGGGGAATGAGCGGTTGCATGTATGTAGGTCATGGGCAGATGTCAACAATCTCTGTACTCAGGCATCTTTAGGATTGGCAGATGTCAAACAAAAACAAAGACATCTTTCATACAGATTTCATCTAAGTGGGGACTAAGTGGGCTCATAGGAGAAGGTCTCACTCATACAAATGTCTCTTGTTGAGAGAGCCACAACTTGGGATTGCAAGTAAGTTGGGCGCAGTAACCAAGTATGCGGTGGCAAGCCTACAACTAAGTGGGCTCCAGCAGAAGTGCAGAGAAATAGTAAGCAATTGAAAGCAAGCATGACAAGATCTTATAAAAGACTAGTGAAGCCTTACACGTGCAAGGCACGTGCTGTCCAAACATATATATGAATAAAATTCCGGCTCACAGTGCTATTTATTCTATTACAAATGAGCAAATCTGTATTGCTAGATTTGAATACTTTTAAGTATTTTCACTAAACAAGATATCAATAAAAAAATAAATGAGTGACAATAGATATTTACTCTTGTTTTGGAAAGGGTTTTGTCACGCCCCCAAACCCGGATCCCTGCAGCGGTCCGACCTTGGGGATGAGAATTGGGAAGAGTGATAATTGAATTTCTCCCAAGATCCGCTTGTGTGAGGATCACAAATTCCAACACACTCTGAATATTTTTGAGGAAGCTTTCGTGGTGTTGCCACCCGGAGTCCATGGGCATCGGATTTCGTGTCGCATTCAACCGTTAGCATAAAGCTATCGTGTCAAGAATCATAACAAACTGGAATAAATCACCACAACAAAGTACGGAGCTGACAGTAATAGGATATTACATTCTCATATATGTTCAAGTTACAAATATCAATGTACATTAATTAACAAATCCCAAGGAAAGGCTAATAAAAGCCATACAAATATCAAGCTAAATAAACACTATCCCACATGTGACGTAGCTCTGATGTCAAGCTCAATGTCTAAGTGACATAGCCGATACTACAACCTGCAAACTCATAGCTCCACCGCCAACATATGCACTCAGCTCGGGGTGAAGAAGTCTAGACCTGAGTACCAAAATAGTGGGCCAGACACGACAGTCTGGTAGGTGGGTGAAAAGATATGACAATTCAATAATAAATACATTTACTTTTGAAAACATTAAAAACCTGTTTAAGCAATAACTTTCATAAAAGAAATGAATCATTTATTCAAAAACATATGTGCAAGGTAAAACATGTAAAGGTAACCAAGGAAACGTAAAACAAGCAAGATGGCAACCACACGAAGCTAAGTCATCTATCACAGAAGTGACGAGCATATCAAGGCGTTGACCTCAGTCACCGAAGTGAGGAGGTACAACGAAGTTTACATATATATATAATAATACGGGACAAGACCACGGTAGCGAGCCGGGCATCGGGAACCACGGTAGCAATCTGCTGTATTGGGACAAGACCATGGTAATAACCGGATAGCGGGATCCAAACTGTAGTTGGCTGGACAAGAGGGGGATCTCCAAGTCGATGGATCAGACCTGTCAAGTTCGTTCGAGCCAACTATCCAGAAACTGGTTCCGGGACAGTTCTGCTTCTTCATTTTTCTTCTGCTTACAAACTCCTTTGAGCCTCATTCATACATCAAAATGAGAGGGTTAAAACCTCCTCAAAATCTTCCTCAAACCCCCATCAATTTTTCACAAAAAAATCTATCCAATCACCTCCATTTTCTTCACATTCAATCACCAAGGAAAGAGAAGAATTCAAACAATCACAAAGGTTCATTTGAGCCATATTCAAGAGATAAATAAAGAACTATAAACTACATTTCCATGATAATAAATGAGTTAACAAAACTCTTTCATGAGCATTTATTTTACAATCAATGCAAGTTAAAACGAACATGAATTGAAATAACCAAATCAATAATATTTCTTATGAAAACCATTTAATACTCAAATACCCATTCATCCACTTGCCTTAGGTCCAAGCTAGCCAAATCAAGTTCTAATCACTCTTCAAAGTCAAGATCCAAAGCGACAAACAAAACCCCCAAAACAAACCCTAAAAGGGTTAAAAACAATGAACAAGAAAGAAAGGGCTTGCAATATAGGAAATGGGGCTTGCCTAAGGCTAGGAGAACACATATTCAAGAGGTTGAAGGGATTACTTACATGTGAGTCCCTCAAATGGACAAGGTTAGCTCAAAGAGGATCTTAGGGTGGGAGGTTTTCTCCACAAATGCTATCAATGAAGAGCTCACAGTGAGAGAAAGAAGAAGGTGATCTCCACTTAGCTATTGGTGCAAGATTGATAGTGATTGAGGTGGAAACATCTAGAAGAAGAAGAGAAAAGGGCAAAAAGCCCTAAGGAGCTGGAGCTTCTCTCCCTATGTGTGCTGAAACAAATGGGGAAGAAGGGAGAGGGCTGGTCCTTTTATTAACGGTGGGTGTGGGCCCCACCATCATTTAAACTTGTCGGGATTAAAACATGGTTTTTCAGGCCTCGAATGAGTTCGACGAAGAGGAGAAAGTTGTTCGTCATAAAATCTAGTTTTCAAAAAATATATTTTTAATATGGTTCTGGAATTTCGAAATTTGGGTCCAGATTCAATGTGAAAAGACCAATTTGCCCCCAGGGTCGGAAAAACTGATTTTCGGAGCTTCAAATAGGTACGAAGTGAACACGAAAGTTGTAGGAAATGACGAGATTAGTCAAACGAAGCTGAAATGGGAATTTTTGGGAATCATGAAGAACCTTTCCAAGCTGATTACACAGAACAAGTGGGACCCCTCGGTCACTGTCTAGGTCCACTAGCTCTCAAAACTTCCCAAAGCCGAAGAAAAACCATTCTAGCTCACAAACTCAACCAAACTAACATTAATTCCTCTTAGAGAAACTAATCCACAAATAACATAACACTAATCCCGAAAATTAGGGGTCGGGGTCTCTCAGGTTCCCTTTCTATAGTTTCTTCTCGACTTCAATCTCCTCCCATCATTTTTTTTTCTTTTTGACAAAAAAGATAACATAAAATTGTATTGGAAACAAGCATTACAAATAGCAGTAAACAAAGCTTATTATTGCACATGCATGTACGATAGTAGGCAACTTGGTCTATCTTTAGCTAACTAATCCTTCATATTCTTAGCCTAAAAAAACCCATTAAGCAACGATAATAGTATCAATTGAATCAAACATTAAGGAATATACATAAAATTTAAAACATCACTATTAAAAGAAGAAACAAGAAAAAGAGGAATCGAAAGGAATGGAAATCACATTTAGATATATAGCGACAGAAGTTCGAATTCATCAAAAGAGGAGCGTAAAAAAAAGGAATCTCAAGCATTTGGCAGTTTGAAATTTGAGATGCCTACTTATCATTAAGGTCTTATCAGCACTTTCACATTTTATTTTACAAAGATAAAGTAAATCCAACTTACTAGCATGCCATTCATATAGTGGTACAAGTGTTTGTTTGAACATATAGTTTTTTTATAGCTTTACCATTTTTTGGATTGAAAAGTTCTTCTTTATTCCCCTTTCCGTTACCATTATAATTTTTTCCTTTATTACTAATTCTTTTATCTTGTCTTTTAGATTATGCACCACTTTTTCATATCTTTTTTCATTTTATTAACTTTTAACCATATTTATTTAGATTAATGTCTTATCTCTTATTTAGTGTTTATTTAATTTATGATTGAAAATAAAAATTGATATTTTCCATTCTCAACTGGCTGCTTTTCTTTTATTGATGAGCTTTTCATCTATTTAAATTTCAAACTATTTTAATCTTTTTTTAAGGTGTAATTTTTCTCACGTTTTAAGTCTCTCATTGACTTGTGTAGTTTTCACCGACCTAAATTTTTAATTTTTCCTCACTAATTGAATTGTTAATTCTTTTTAATAAGTAATTAATATAATGACATTTAATAAATCCACAAAACCATTGAAAACAGAAAAGGGTAAAGTCAAGTCTGTACATCCTCCTTTCTCTACCATTAAATATAAAGAAATAAATGCTGCTCCAATAAAATAGTGTTTTAGTGACTCAAAACTACTCACCGTAGAACGTTGCTCTCATATTGTAGAACAAAAAAATTCACAAATATTTAACTACAAACAATAGGATCACAAACACACTGTTGGCACACAAAGATTCATCTGCCCATACATAACATTCCCAAGGCAAAATACTCATTTTCCATAAAAAAATGATGACATTGATGACCGCTGGAGTCTGGCTGACTACAACAAGGGAATTCCACAACGACTACTATCTGCAAGGCCCACCGCCCGCTGCAATCATCAGCACACTAGTCGTTTAATGTGACGAAGCAGCCGCTGTACCTCGACCGAAAGATGACCGCTGGACACCACAAACACTGGCCACCGAGCTTCTTTTCTCCCGTCTACCTGACGCCCACAATCTCCCATGAACTGGCTAGTTATCTCTTCTGATGGCCGTTGATCCTACAAAAGGAGAACAACCACGTTCTCATTAAAGATAGTTTTGAAACCGCCTCCACTCCTCCGAGATCTCCGACGAGTTATGGCCCCTCAAAGGCTATAAAAGGAAGACTTGGGAGAGTAGGATGGCATCTCCGATCCAGTGCAAAAAAAGCCCAGAAACTTCGCCATTTTCAAAACTCTCTTCTCCTTCATCAGCAAGGCGAGAATCAAGCAGTAGTGAATGCTTCTCCTTGGACCTGGGCGATAGCCTCTGAAAGTCAGCCTTTGTTCCTCTCACCATAGAGGAAGGACAGAGATTGTCTATGCTGTTTTGAAACAAACTTCTCTGATTAATCCTTCTTCCTAAATAATGGTGATGAACTACAAAGATTGACAGAAGAAGCTAAATTGCAAACTTCTCCAATTCCGTCTCCTGCAAACTCTTAAAGACAGTAGACTTCTCTTCTCTCCCTTCAATTTAGATTTCCACTATTTTGATCTCCTAAGCCTGATGAGGAAGTTGTATAAAAAAATTGTAAAACAACCTGCACTCAGAAGGTGAAACAAAGAACCCAAGTAAACAAAAGTGGAAATGACTCTTCTTGTGCGATCAAGCATTCGTGCAAGTCATTTTCACATCTTTATGTGATGTTAAAAGGATGAAATAAAAATGCTTCTTCACCAGAACTTTCATTCTTTTTCCTCTTTGGGCAAAACACACACAGAATAGAGAATATGATTTCTCAGCAAGAACCCACTTCATATATAGCTCAGCTAAATTCATGGTAGCTAAAGATGTTCCAGGCCTTTGTACATAATTTGTAGAAAAATTAACATTGGATAACCAACCTTTAGAATCTCCTAATGACTTCAAAAATGAAATCTCTCTTCGTTTAGACAAATTTGGTTAAGGAAAATCAATAAATATGGTAGTTGAAGCACCTGGTAATCACAATTTCTCAGTATCCAACACTGACGAATCTAATGACCAATCAGACGATCAATCAAATTTCAGTAACATCCATTTTGTAGCAATTAGACAGGTCGAGATACATCAATGGTTGTATGATACAAACTATTCTATAAAATAGTCTCCCGAGACTATTCTATAGTCTGAGAGTTGCATCTTTCATTAAAGTGTCCAACAAGGAATTCATGCCTATGTAAATAATAGAATATATAAGAATGAGAAAAGAACAGTCTATTTCTCATAAACAAAGCCCACGGGTCGTTTAATCGAAAGTTTTCTCGGTAAATGTGATTTTCAATATATACATTTATAATAAGTACATATGAGCTATTTTTTATTTGATCAAAGGACTTATAAGAAAGAGTTTCTCAAAAAATAATGATTGACTTTTTTTGGAGAACACAATTTTTGACATTCTATATGGCTACAAATTAGGTAATAATTTGGTTCCCAAATGCCATAAGGGATATTGTAATTGGAAGGATTAAACTAATTGAATTGAAATTATTTGAGCAAGGGACCCAATTGTGGCAAGTATTCTATTCGGGAGTTCAATTGTAATATGGACATCTAACGTCACGTACAACTTCAATGCCCATTGAGTTCGGGTCGCCATCTTGGGCTTCAAGCAGGGCCCAAAAGGAGTATCTCTAAGCAATCTGAGAAAACGCGCTTCTAATTTAGGAATGCTAGATATTTATTCTCTTCACATCATACATAAGATGTCTTGATCATTGGTTGTATGAGATGCACGATGTATATTAGTCATAAAGTTAATTCACAATGGGACCCATTTTTATGAGGTGTGAGATGTTACATGAAAAATAAATATTTATTTATCCCATGGTCCCACACCCTTGGAATTAATTTCAATGGTAATGTTATCCTCTTTGTAGAAATTATTTTATTTTATCTAAGCAACAATATCTAGGTTTCAAATCATGGATTACTTAATGACTAAGAACTTCTTCTAATATTATTTTCCAACCGGTGCAACTAAAGGAAGAGAAAAAAATAAGAAAGAAAAAGAAGATTGAGAAAAATCTAATGGGTTCCCATATAGGATACAACGTGTCATCGTAAAAGGATCCCACAACGGAAACTTATAAGAATCTCCCCGTTCTTCTTTCCTATATAAGTATCTCATCAGGTGAGAGGTACTCTAAGAGACTAGGGAAAGAATCTCTTCTAGTTGGGAGAGATCTTGGAAACCCTAAGAGGAGAAGCATTATCAACTAGTAGGGTAGAGTAAAATGAGATGGAATAGAGTGTCAAATCAAGAAAAACTATGGTGGAGGGAGGTGGTTGCAAAAGCACAAAATGACAAAAAAGCTACTATTAGTTCCATAAAATGGGTGCTTTTGGCCTAGTTCCCTCCACTTTCTTTTTCCTTCTTGATTTACACTCAATTCTATTTTATTTTTCTCAACCCTACTAACAAATAGGCCCAGATCTAGAAATCAAAGGAGAAGGATTGATCTATAATAAGGTAAGATTTGTTTATTGTTCTTGTTCTTAAGATTATTTAAGGGATAATTGCAGAATACCTACCTGTACTTTACATGTATTTCAGACTACCCCTTGTAGTTTGGTATTTTGTACTAAATGTACCTGTATTTTAAATCACAATGCAAATAGAGACAGCCGTGATGGAAAAGATGCAATGACGAATTTACCCCACCATATATAACTCGTGTCTTGCGCTTTTCGATCATTTTGCCCTTTTTTCGCTTGCGGTTAGGGTTCTTCATTGGCAAGGCGATTTTGGGAGAAACCGCCCCTCCTTCAAAAGGCGATCTAGATTGTGGTTAGGGCTTTGCAATTCCAGAGGTTTCAAACCATCAAGAAGCTTCAGCGAGAATCCATCAAGAAGCATCGGTGATTTCAGAGGTATGTATAATCTCAAACCCTGAATAATGTCTGATGCCGAGGGTTTTGGGTTTAGGGTTTTGATAAAAAAAGATCTTAAATTGACATCTCTACGTGCATGGATTGTAAAGTTGTTGATGGGGTTTGTACGATCTCTATGTGAAATTTGCATTAGAAAATTGTCTATTTATGTGTCTTATTTTAGTGAATGGGGATGAGTTTTTTGGCTACTTTAAGTGGATGTAGGACCTTTCGTTGTCTGATATAGTGACATTATGTGAAAATTGTCCCCTCTTATGCTATCTATTTCATTTGTTTTTTGTTTTTTTATGAATGTTGGTGGAATAAAATCCCCACCTGTCTGCACTGTGTCAGCTGCTTTTGGTTGTCACACATGGAGGGGACCACAGTGACACAAAAAAGTTTCTTATATCCATGGTCTTGTCAAACACCTAATTTTCTTTGTTATTGTACATGAATTTGCCTCAAAGAAATGTCGTTACATCCAGATGTCGTTTGATGAAGTGATAGTACGATTCTACCATAGTGGTTATTTTACAGAGCCACCAAATATTGTATACATTGGGGGTGTGGTAGATGAAATCACTGATTTTGATATTGATAAAGTATCATTTTTTGAGTTCGAGGATTATGTGATGGAATTAGGGTACCCAGCAAACAGTATGATGTATTTTAAGGTGCCAACCTTGGGTTTTGATGATGGTCTGAGGCAGATTGAATTAGACAAGGATGTAGTTGTTCAATTAGAACATTATAAAGGCAGTGAGGTGTTGACTATTTATGTAGAGAGGGGACATGAACCTTTGATGGTAGTATCACCTAAGGGGAAGGTCTTGATGCAAAATATTCACACCAAAGGTCCCTTGAAGCAGTTACCTGCAGCGGAAGTTACATCAGCTAGTAGCAAACTTCACTGTGAGGTGGACTATGTTGCTTATGTTGATGATGTACTTGCTGTTGATGAAGGCAGTGATGATGACCAAGATCAGCAATATGGTCATCATGATGACTCTAATGATGATGACAGTGAGGTTGAGAGTGATCACATCAAATTAGATCCTGATGAGCCTCCGGAGTTATAAGAGGATGTTGAGAAGGCTGATGATGAGGATATCTTCAGAGGATCTCGTGAAAAATGAATCACAACCTCATGAAGCTGAGAGTGTGGAAGGAGAACAGACCCAAAACCAACAAGTACTAGTTGATGAGAATTGGATTACAAATGCTAAGGATGGGGATGAGCTTCAGTCTTTGTGCAGTTCATCTGATGAGAACAATAGGAAAAAATGGCCTGACTGTAATGAGCTGATTGATATGTGGAATCCTTAAATCAAGTTGGGTATGATATTTACAAGTCCACAAGTATTCAGACAAGTGTTTGTTGAATGGACTGTAAGGCAGAGCTATGACATTAAATATTTGAAAAATGAGAACAAGATAATCACAGTTGTCTGTAAAGGAAAATTGTTGAAAGAGATTATGTGGGCTGCAACATCATGTGGCTCACCAAGAGAATTTGATAGTAATATGCAGAGGATCACAGAGATGGACAAGGCTGCATACAATTGGCTAATAGCTGCTAATCCAAATAGGTGGGCCAGGCTTCATTTTTCCACAAGGGCCAAATGTGATGCATTAACAAACAACCTGTGTGAGTCTTTCAACAGTTACATACTTGAAGTAAGGGAGAAACCAATAATTGGTTTGCTTGAGTGTGTGAGGAGGAAGCTAATGAACATAACTCAAGTGAAGTTGAGAGGAATTACCAAATATGATGGGACAATCTGTCTGGGGATGTTGGAGAAGTTGGAAAAGAACAAGAATGACAGCAGACACTGTTTTGCTAACTGGTCAGGCAGAGGTGAGTTTGAGGTTGACTATTTTGCCAAAACTTTTGTTATTAACATTGAGAGTAGAACATGTTTATGCGGAATGTGGGATTTGACTGGGATACCTTGTAAGCATGCCATAGCATGTATATACATGAATCAAGAAAAGCCTGAAGATTACATTCATGCATGCTACAACAAAGAGATGTATTTGAGGGCATATAATAGTATGATACACCCAGTACCCGAAATGCATGATTGGGTAGAAAGTGGAATGGAAGTAGTTGGTCCTCCTTTGTATAAAAGACCTACAGGTAGGCCAAGGAAGTTGAAGAGGAGGGAAGCAGATGAGTTACCCAATTCTAGTAGAGTTTCTAAAATGAATAAAACAATGACTTATGCTAGATGCTTGAAAACAGGCCATAATGCCTGGTCTTGTAAGGGACTAGTGCATCCCAATTCAAGACTCTTTAATTCTGCATCACAGCCAGGTTCTCAGCTAGCTTCTCAGCCTCAGCTAGGTTCTCAGCCAGGTTCTCAACCCATGCCTGCTTTTCTGCCCATGCCACTACACAGGGTACTGTATTTTTACCCTTTTGATTTTTTACTTCTAACTATAGTATATGCATTTACTCACTAAGGTCTTCAAATTTTGATTGGTCAGGGGAAAGTCAGACAAGCTTCTTCTTAGCCAACTCCATCAACAGGAAATACCAGTCATAGAGGGAAGTTACAAGCAGGTAGAGGGCTGATTGGAGCAGGAAAACGGAGCTCAACTTATTGATGACAACAACCACTATTTTAAAAAAACTTTATTTCTAGATGATGTTGTGTCACTAATGACTGTTTTAAACAACTTTTTCTTGGATGACTGTTTGGATTTGGATGATGTTTTTTATTGTTTGGATGATGGTGTTTCTAGTTTTTTGGATATTGTTTGGATGATGATGTTTCCAGTTTTTTTGTTACTAGAAGGACGATGATGTTCCTAGCAATTGATTGTTCATTGTATTTAATTTGTGAGACCCCGTCCTGAGAGTCCACGATTAGTGTTACTCTTATTGTGGATTAGTTTCTCTAAGTGGGGTTAGTGTTTGTTTGGTTGAGTTTGTGAGCTAGGATCGTTTTTCATTAGCTTTGAGAATTTTGAGTGCCTTCTTGATTTAGTGGGACCCTTTGGGGGTTTCTTTTAGTGATTTTGCGTGTGATTAGGGGATTATTCGAGATTCCAATAATTCTTGTTTTAACCTCATTTTACTTATCTCGTTAATTTCTACAACTTTCGCGTTGACTTCGTCCCCGTTTGAGACCCCAAAACCCTACTTTTCTAAAGTTAGGGGCAAAATAGTCTTTTTACACCAAAATCTGGGCACTATTTTCAATATCTCCAAAGCCCACAAAATATATACTTTTTAAAAGCTAGATTTTTCGATGATCATTTCTTCCTTCTTCGTCGAACTCATCCGAGGTCCCGAAAAGCATGTTTCCAGCCCAACAAGAGTTTCTAGTAGTGGAACCCACCCTCTCATGCTATAAAAAGAAAAACCATTCCACTTTCCCCTCTTTCTTGGCTCAAAAACGTGGGAGAGGAGTGGCTGGAGCTGCCTAGGGTTTGTTCTTGCCATTTCTTCTTCTTCTTCTTGCTTCTTCATCTCCCTTCCACACCAATCTTGCATCAACCAAGAAATGGGTTTCATCTTCTTCTTCCTCATCCTACAAGCTCTCCATTGATACCCTTGGAAGAGAATGAAAGTCCGGGATCCTAACCCTAGATGGGGGGGGGGGGGGGGGGTGAATAGGGTGATCTACACTTAATGACTAATTATGACCAATTTTAATTTCTTAACAAACAACTAGTCACATATGATGATTTACCAAACAAGATGCGGAAGCTAACAAGAGAAATCACCACAAGCATACAACCTCACACAAAGATTTACAGTGGTTCGGCCTCAATGCCTACATCCATTACCGGTTTGTGTTCCAACACCCCACCGGATTTCCACTATTTATGCTTTTCAAAAGGCTAAGCAATAACCTTTACAATGATGTTTTTCTAGGTTAAACAACAACCTATCAATGTGCTTTTCTAGGCTAAGCAATAACCTTTACAAGATGCTTTTCAAAGGCTAAGCAATAACCTTAACAAGAAAAAGATTTCTTCTCAAGGAAGTGTCTACACAAACACTCAAAGAGATACAATTTAAGCTCAATACATTGGCCTCTTAAATAGGCTGATATGAAAGTTTAAATCAAGATACAAACATACACAAACAAATAGCAAAGGTGTGTGCTCAAAGTGTATGAATGTTTACTTCAATCATTTTCTAAAAAGCTCACAAATGAATGCTTGATGCATTTGAAAATCTAAGCACTGAAAATAATGAATGAAGTTATAAACCAATCACATGAAGAATTCAAACAACTTGGAAAGACATGCTACACAAGTTGTATGAAGTTTTAAAGATTAAAAACACATGTGATTGACATAAGGATGTTTGCAAAACAAACTGGTATTCCAAGGTGATATTGTGTTTGCAAAACATCTCAACTAAAGCTAGAAGTCATGCAAATATGAGATTACAAAGATTTGAACATGCATGATTTTAAATGGAATGAAAATCAAAGTTAACTTGAAAGATATACCTCTTTAAATCTCAAACATTTGATTTTCAATTTGCCTCTAGTTTCCCTAGCTTATTCCCCTTCTTTAGGCTTCAAAAAGGTTCAAAGATTTCATACATACAGCCTTTTGAAAGAATGGAATAGAAAGGACTTTTATACAAAAAGACAGCCCAACGGCTAGTTGGCCCGGTCGACCTCATGACCCTGCGGTCGACCGGGTCCAACGGCTATATTGGCCCAACGGCTCTTTACGCGGTCGACCGGCCCTCTGCGCGGTCGACCGGGTACACAGGATTCTGGGACAATTTCAGAACCTGTTTTTAGTGTATGCGGTCGACCTGGTGGATGGCGCGGTCGACCGGGTACACTGGCCAGAGCAGAGTTCAAACTGAATTTTTGAGAAAGTGATTTATTAAAAAATGAACTCTTAGCCAATATGTTTTATGCATACTAAAATGATTCTAAAAATGGAATATGTATGCAAAACATGAACCTCGATTTCAAACTTGATTTTTCAAAATCATGCACAAAGAACTTAGGCTTTCGAAATTACATTTTTTAAGTTCTAAAAACATGCAGAATGAAGTTTTTGAAAATCAAAAACATTTTTAAGTCTGAGGTCCAGATTTCAAGGTCCAGACTAAGCTGAACGTGTGTGTGATCAGATGACTGATAGAGATAGAGCTTCCATCAAATTAGCAACACAAAAATCCTAACAATCTCCCCCTTTGCAATTTGATGGCAACTAAGTCGATCACAACACTTCTAGGACTATCTCTGGAATGCAGATTAACCTCGGTTTCTCCCCCTTTGTTAGAGCTTTCTCCTTGCTCTAAGCTTTTCTGTTAAGCGCTCTGAACTTCTTCATTATACTTTAAAAGTATTCTCCCTTTATGATCCTTGGACAGATCTCCCCCTTAGTTAGATCTGATCTTCTTTGACTCCCCCTTTGTTGGATCTTCTCTCCCCCTTTGTCATCGAATTGCAAAGGAACCTGTATACATGAGAAAAGAAATACCTTTCAGAAGCACCTGTTACCAAATGAAATAGAAAATGAAATGCAGAACAGGTTATCATGTATATTGGTTGTTTGTGCTGTGTTTGAATAAAGCTAAGACAAAAGATAATAGATTCAAAGCATTATAAACATTCACCATATCAGGAATATAACAAGAAGAGAAGAATAAGTGAAACTGAAGATTCATTGATTTAAATTTGAAAATTAGTACAATTTCATTTACAAATTACTTGACCAATACAAAAATCAAAATATCATGGTCAGTAATAAAAAAGTCAGAGAGTTGATAAACAAAAATACATCAAGATCCCCAGAAATAAAATCTATTACAACTCCCCACAAAAAGAAAAGCCCTCCTAAGATCTAAGAAGAATCTGTAGGAGAAGGAGGCATCACATCATCATGCCGCCTGCAGCTACTGGAGATGTTCGAGAGGTATCTCAAAGTCTTCTTCATCATACCCGATACCTCTTGACGAAACTCCTGAAACTCTGCTCGCATGGAAGACACTACTTGCTCAACAGATGTCATACGGTCTTCCAAGCTGCGCTGCTGAGGAGGCTAAGGGGGCTGATGAGGAGGCTGATGGGGCTCTTGAGGAGGAGGCTGATGGGGCTCTTGTGGAGGAGGCTGATCAGCTCCTGGATCTGCAACTGCAACCTCTGCAGCCTCTACCTCTGCATCACCTTCTGCTATAGGGTTTACTCGCTGTGGAGGAGGTAGCTTCATCAAGAGAATATTGGTTTTGTTGAAGACAGTGGTAATCTCCGGTCTCTCGGAAGCTGGAGGAATCACTCCAAAAGAACTAGCGAGTTGGGTCATCAGGAACCCAAATGGAGCTGCACAGGGCTGAGAGCCTGTGATAACTCTAATGATATGATGCATGATGACAGAAGGGAGGCACATAGGGACACCTGAGATAACGTTGAATAAGATATTTGCCATGTACGATGTTACCTCAGTCCTGTTTCCTTTCCTCGGGTAAATGGAGTGAGTGAAAATGCTGTGAATAATGCGAAGAGGAGGAATCATGGAGGAGGCTTGGAGAAAATTTCTGGCTGACCAAACCTCAGGGTGACCACAGAGAGCACTAGTGACTGATTCTCTCTCATCAAGGGGCAGAATGTCAGAAATGAACCTTGGTCCAGCAGACCTAGGAATGCCCATGATGGAGGAAATAGTGTCTATGGTGACCACTTCTTCACCATGCATGAATCTGATAGTAAAGGAATTTGCAGAAGTGGCACAAATAGATTCATACAGACCATGGACTGAGGATGCAAATGTGTTGCCACTCCAGGTCAGAATGCTACCCCAGCCTATTGCTTCGAGGAGAGCAGGGACATTATAATCTACAAGATCTTCAACTATGCACAACTTCTCAACAATGATCCCTTTGCTCCTAAAGGATTTAACAACAGAGGATGGAGAATGAATGGGGTTGAAACGAATTACAGAAGGAGGAGGAGGAGGGGCCTCGGGAGAAGAAGATGGAGATCTATGTGAGGAGGGGGCTTGTCCTGTTTTGGACTTCTTGCTAGGCCTCCTAAATGTCTGCTTGGTGCGAGCCATAGGTGGTTAAGGAGATACCAGTAGAGTGGAAGCTCACACAAGACTGAAAGCCAAGACAGATGCCTTAAAAGATTTGAAAAAATTGGTTCAGGCAATTTGTCAAACAGTTGGAGTGCAGGCTAAGAAGCTAAGTGTTTTCCAACCTATAATTGCCCAAAGGAGTGCACAATAGGCTACAAAAATTCCACAACAGAGATGGAAGACACAGCTACAGCCAGAAGCTACAGAAAATGTAAACAGAATGGGTTCTGAATCTTCAAAAACAGTCCATAGAGCTTGACTGCTGCAGCACTTTGGACGACCTGAATGGATGAGCTGATGAATCTGCCAAAAAGATTTTACACAGCCTGGAGCAATGTGTATCAGCTGAGAGAGAAGGAGAAAGAGAGAATGAAGAATCAGAGAATGAAGAATCAGGAAGAGAGGGAACCAGCAGAGAGACAGAGACAGGGACGACAGAGAGAGAGAAAGATTGAAAGTCAGCAGAGTGAAAGAGAGTCAGCAGACGAAGGAGATGAAGATAGAGGAAAAAGAAGAGGATCAGAGGAGGTCTAAAATCAGGAGAAAAACAGCAGAAGATGAAGGAAGGAAAGAGAGTCCAGAGAGGGGGGTCGACCTGCTGAAGGGCAGAGGATTCTGAATGGAACAGAACCGAAACAGAAAGAAAAACAACTTTTTAAGTTGCTGGGCCCGTGTGGCCGGTCGACCGGCCAAGCCACGCGGTCGACCGGGCCAACAGGGCTAACCTGACAGCAGAACAGAGACAGAGAGAAGAAATGTCCTAAAAATTTCAGAGACAAACTACACTGAATATCCCCCTATCCCAGCTATCCTACAAGCTTAAAACGAAGTAGAAAAGAGATTTCATAAAATCAATTCTACAAAATTCCTTTTGAAATACAAAAGACTTGTAAGACTAAGAAGAGATTTTTCAAAAACATTTAATTTGATAAATATTGGTTAACTATGAATTCAATCAAATTTAAACATATTTGAAAAAACAAATCAATTGATTAAAAAGATATAACTTTAATAAAACTTTTTCAAATCAAATTGATCAAAGTCATGCATTTTATCATAAAATACCTTTTAAATTCAAAATGCATTATCAACAAGTAAACCTGAAATAACTATAACTGAAACCAAAAGAAGATACTAAGAGAAGCACAAAGAACTAGACTTAAGACCACCAACACATTTGACTATGAGAAAAGGATGGTCCTATCTAATTAAGAGATCTTTGTATTTGTCTAAAGGTCTAACCTTAGGTATCCATCTAAGGTCTTGGACTTTTAGGTCTATGTTGGAAATCCTACCAACTAGAGGAGATGGAGAATTAATTCTTTTAGACTTGTCATCATATCTTTTAGGTTTGACCTCTTTAAATTTAGATTGATGATTTGTCTTAGGAAGTTGGTGTTTCATTTTCTTTTTACTCTTCTCACTTCTTTTAGCTTTTCCTCCCTCTTTTTGTCTTTTGAACTTTAATTTTAATTTTTCAACCTTTTTCAAAAGATCTTTCATTTCCAAAGATAGAGGAGGAAAAGTAAGAAGTTTCTTGTTGATAGATTTATTTTGACTATTTATGTTTTGTTTAGTCTTTTTAAAATCTATCTTAGGAGACTCTTGATGAAATGTTTTAACTTGTTTGAACTTTCTAGAGTCTTCTTTTAATTTTAATGTCTTTCCCTTCATAGATTTAGTTTTAACTTCCTTAGGTTCATAGATGGGTTGAGACATATGACTTTTTCTTAATTTGCACTCAAATTTGAAATGCCCTTCATTACCACAATAGTGACATTTTGTTTTGGGCAAGAGAGAATTAGTGCTAGAGAATAAGGACTCACCTTTCACAAAAGTGTTGGTGAATTTTGGGTCATGTGAAATATTCCTATTGTAACCAAGACCCGTCCTATCTCTTTGAGATTTACCCAACCTAAATAATTTTTCAAATTTCTCTTCACCTTGGGTAAATTTGCACTCATACTTTTGTTTGTA
The DNA here is from genome assembly GCA_003546025.1 of Camphora micrantha. NCBI lineage: Eukaryota > Viridiplantae > Streptophyta > Magnoliopsida > Laurales > Lauraceae > Camphora > Camphora micrantha. The sequence continues at coordinate 11,708,802 of QPKB01000011.1, read as the reverse complement.
GCTTTCAAGTTGAGTGACTTGCTTTTTAAGGGTTGAATTTTCATTTTTAACCATTATGAGTTCATTTTCAAATCCCTTATGTTTGTTTAGTTCTTCATGGGCAAGATTTAACTCAAGTTTGAGTTTATTAACATTAGATCCAAGTTCCAAGGTTTGCAAATTTCTTTGATCATTAGACAAGTTTAATTTGGATTTTAAATAGGTAATGTTTTCATCTTGTCTTTTTAAAGTATCTCTTAGATTTAAGTTATCTTTATTATGATCATCATAATTTGACTTCATATTATTTAGTTCATCTTGAGCATTAGATAAATCTTTCTTAGAGATACTCAACTTGGATTCTAAATTGTTAAAGTCTTTGTCTTGCCTTTTTAATTGATCTCTTAGTTCTAAGTTTTCCTTATTTAGTTTATCACATCCTATCTTTAATTCATTTAGTTCATCTTGAACATTAGATAGGTTATGTAAAGAGATCATGAACTTAGATTCTACGCAATTTGTTAATTCTTCTTTCTCTCTAAGTTCATCTTTTGAAGAGACTAATTCCTTGTTTAGTCTTTTAGATTCTTCTTCTAATCTTTTATTATTCTTATCAAGCTTTAAGGACAATGTATACAATTCATCATAAGCTTGGTGAATATCATCTTCATTTTCATCATTTTCTTCTTCTTTTAAGTCAAATTGAGATTCATTAATTTGAAGGATTGAATCTCCAATAGATGGAAGAAGAAGGGATCTAGAAGAATCTACACAAGAATCTATACAATCTAAAGTAGTGGAATCCATTCTAATGGTTTTCATGAAAACACAATACTAGGGTTTTGACTCTAGGTTTTTACACCTAATCAAGAGTTCTAAAAACACTTGATCCTAAAATAGAGCACAAGGCTCTGATACCAATTAAAAGTCCGGGATCCTAACCCTAGAGGGGGGAGGGGGGTGAATAGGGTGATCTACACTTAATGACTAATTATGACCAATTTTAATTTCTTAACAAACAACTAGTCACATATGATGATTTACCAAACAAGATGCGGAAGCTAACAAGAGAAATCACCACAAGCATACAACCTCACACAAAGATTTATAGTGGTTCGGCCTCAATGCCTACATCCACTACCGGTTTGTATTCCAACACCCCACCGGATTTCCACTATTTATGCTTTTCAAAAGGCTAAGCAATAACCTTTACAATGATGTTTTTCTAGGTTAAACAACAACCTATCAATGTGCTTTTCTAGGTTAAGCAATAACCTTTACAAGATGCTTTTCAAAGGCTAAGCAATAACCTTAACAAGAAAAAGATTTCTTCTCAAGGAAGTGTCTACACAAACACTCAAAGAGATACAATTTAAGCTCAATACATTGGCCTCTTAAATAGGCTGATATGAAAGTTTAAATCAAGATACAAACATACACAAACAAATAGCAAAGGTGTGTGCTCAAAGTATATGAATGTTTACTTCAATCATTTTCTAAAAAGAAGCTCACAAATGAATGCTTGATGCATTTGAAAATCTAAGCACTGAAAATAATGAATGAAGTTATAAACCAATCACATGAAGAATTCAAACAACTTGGAAAGACATGCTACACAAGTTGTATGAAGTTTTAAAGATTAAAAACACATGTGATTGACATAAGGATGTTTGCAAAACAAACTAGTATTTCAAGGTGATATTGTGTTTGCAAAACATCTCAACTAAAGCTAGAAGTCATGCAAATATGAGATTACAAAGATTTGAACATGCATGATTTTAAATGGAATGAAAATCAAAATTAACTTGAAAGATATACCTCTTTAAATCTCAAACATTTGATTTTCAATTTGCCTCTAACTTCCCTAGCTTATTCCCCTTCTTTAGGCTTCAAAAAGGTTCAAAGATTTCATACATACAGCCTTTTGAAAGAATGGAATAGAAAGGACTTTTATACAAAAAGACAGCCCAACGGCTAGTTGGCCCGGTCGACCTCATGACCCTGCGGTCGACCGGGTCCAACGGCTATATTGGCCCAACGGCTCTTTACGCGGTCGACCGGCCCTCTGCGCGGTCGACCGGGTACACAGGATTCTGGGACAATTTCAGAACCTGTTTTTAGTGTATGCGGTCGACCTGGTGGATGGCACGGTCGACCGGGTACACTGGCCTGAGCAGAGTTCAAACTGAATTTTTGAGAAAGTGATTTATTAAAAAATGAACTCTTAGCCAATATGTTTTATGCATACTAAAATTATTCTAAAAATGGAATATGTATGCAAAACATGAACCTCGATTTCAAACTTGATTTTTCAAAATCATGCACGAAGAACTTAGGCTTTCGAAATTACATTTTTTAAGTTCTAAAAACATGCAGAATGAAGTTTTTGAAAATAAAAAACATTTTCAAGTCTGAGGTCCAGATTTCAAGGTCCAGACTAAGCTGAACGCGTGTGTGATCAGATGACTGATAGAGATAGAGCTTCCATCAAATTAGCAACACAAAAATCCTAACAGAGAAATCCATCAACATTGAGGCTTTCTTTGAGCTAACACTCTCCATTTGAAAGTCATCCAAGTAAGCAATCATCTCCATCTTCTAGATTTGTGTTCTTGTAACCCAAGAGAAGCTCTATTTCCATTATTGGAAGCTCTCTCTTTCTATTTCATCGTTTTGACCATTTAGGGTCCTTATGGGTTCTCGTTTTGGGGTTTTTGTATAGCTTGGAGACCTTTGGCTTGTGAGTGAGCTTAGGAGCTTGTTTAGCTATCTTGGAGGCCAAGGCAAGTGAATGAATGGATAGTTTTGATTATAGGCACGTTTTGTGAGAAAAGCTTGATTTCATTAATGGTTTTGATGATTTTAATACTTGTCTTTTTCTATGATTAATATTGATTTTGAAATGTACTTATTGATGAGTCTATTTCTCTCTTGTTCATACCTTGGAAATGTATGTATTATGCTGTCAAAGTTGCAAATGGTTTTCAAATAAGATGGGTTTTCCCTATCTTGAGATTGATTGTGAATGGAAAGGATAGGAAGGGAGAAATTTGAAATGAAGAAAATGGAAGTGTTGAATGATGAATTGGAGGAGCTTTTGAGCTCATTTTATTGCAAAGAATGAAGAAAGTTATAGGAGAAATGTTTTGGAGGAAAAAGGAGCTTAAATCAGTTCAAAACTGAACCACCCGCTAACTGGGCAGTCAGTAGGCGCCGACTGGTCACCGACCTGGTGACCGCACAGGGTAGGTCACCATATCAGTAAGGAAGAAATTATGTTCCTGAAGTGACGGTCACCAGGCAGTCACCTAGCCGCTTGCTGACCGACAGGTGACTAACCTCCCAGAAATTTTTGGGAATTGAGAAGGAAGAAAAATACTGTTTCAAACCATATGTTCATGAAATGGTTAGGAAGGACTGTTTTGGGAATTCAAGGGAGAAAATCTCGTCCCGGAAATACGTTGAAGACTCTCGAATTATCAATGTGAATAGGATGTCCGGAATGCCTTCCAATCTCAAGGAGTACCAAATTTATATTGAGTTCAATATACGGGAATCCTCTTCACATTGGTTTAAATCTTGAACCCCGATACCCGACCTGGAAGATTTGGAAATTTAATTATGTTCTATTTTTTCGAAATTCATGATTTATGATTTATTATTCCCAAAAATACTGAAATTACAATTATAGCATTTTGCTAGTCCCGATATGCACTTCTTGTTTGAAATGATATTTGTGCCCTTGAGCACCCCGTCCCGCCCGTTAATATAAGTGCATTATATATATTTCATACTTGTCTCAATTTCTGTTATTTGACCTATGAGTCGGCACCACTAAGCTTGGATAACCTTGTTGGTCTGATCCACCTACTTGGAAATCCCCCTCCCGTTCCGCCAGCTGCAGTTTGGATCCCGCTACCCGGTTATTACCGTGGTCTTGTCCCGATGCTGCAGATTACTACTGTGGCTTCCGATACCTAGTTCACTACCGTGGTTATGTCTCGTATTATTATGTATATGTATATGTAAATTTTGTTGTACCTCCTCACTTCGGTGACTGAGGTCAACATCCTGATATGCTCTTGTCACTTCGGTGATAAAGGACTTAGCTTTGTGTGGATGCCATCTTGCTTGTTTCCCGATTCCTTGGATACTTCACATGTTTTTATATTGCATACAGATGTTTTAAATGAACACTTGTTTTACCAGATCTCTATGTTTACACATGCTTTAAATGAAAACCCGATTTTTCAAATATCCATGCTTTTACAGATGTTGCAAATGAACACATGTTTTGCCAGACCTCCATAATTTACTTATGCTTTAAATGAATACATGTTTTGTCAGAGATCCATGCTTTACACTCGTTTTACATGAATACAGGATTTGTCAGGTAACCATGATTTTCCATATGTTTTAATTATATGCAGCCTTTGATCAAATAACATGAATTATCATATGTTTTATTTTTCAGTACATTTTCTATCTTTTCACCCACCTGCTAGGCCGTTGTGTTTGACCCACTATTAGATTGTATGGACTCAATCCATCAGATGATGTAATAAATTGATTAATTTCTTTATTTATCAATAATATTATGCTTTACTTTCATGAGATGAATGGTGTTTTACTACTTAATGCACATGACCAATACATATGACATAATGGTTCATGAGATGAACTGGGTCCCATTAGTATATTAGATGTGATATATGTGTATGGATGAGATCCACACACGGGAGACATGTGTCACAAATCTTATACTTAAATATCTTCACAACCGGTGATGAGATTGGGCATCTCATCTGATAAGGTTGCAGCACTTTGATCACTATGAGATAGTATGATTTGTCTCGATCATTAGAATGTAAGATTCTAGATCACAGTGTTGGTACATTGGATGTATTGAAGGACCATGAGTAGCACCTTATGGAATATTGTCTTGAGTTTAAGGTTTGCTCTCATAATTCCCTAGCAATAGGCTCTCAATCCTGAGACATTGATGAACTCAAGTTTCTATCTATTCATTTGCTTTGAGTCACCAATGAGTGAGGCCAACTGTAGGTCAACACCTCGATGTCTTGGGTACGTGGTAGTAGGACTGTGGGAACATCCAATGGTCAAGATGGAATCTATCTACATTATCCCCTTGTGCCAAGTAATGGATTTGTCATTAGTAAGTTCGCACCCATCTCGATTAAGAGTTAATTGGATGGTACCGATGATCACTGTGATGAATTAGGACTCAAGGATAATAAGATGTGGATTTAAATTGGTAGGACAGTTTGAGTCCAATTGATCCATGGATATTGATAGAGGGGCCTACTTGTGGTAATCGAAAAATTTAGGGTCTTCATTGTAATTTATTCCTAAGACTGGAGTGCAATTGCATTTATATAGTGGTGTTATTTGCAATTAACTGTGGCCCCGGATTGCACATGAGATGTGGGGTCGCGGTGTCCCAGTTGGAGCCAACTTTCTATGGAATCCCTAGTGGTCCTCACGCTAGCCCAAGTTATTGGAAAGATATTAATCCTACTAGAACTCTAAGATGAAGGAATTAGAAAGTTACTATTTCTATTTGAAGTGAGACTTCTAATAGTGGTAATAGTAAGGTTACTAATTTGTGTGGAAGTAAGACTTCTATTTCAATTAGTACAAGAGGAGGGAAGGAGGTTGCTTAAAGCTATAAAAGGAGAAGCAAGGGGGCTGGGACAAACACACTCTTGGAATTCACGCCCAGCCTTCCCTTTTGTGCAAGAGTTGCACATTTCTTCTAGTTCTCTTTTAGCTCCTTAAGTTTCTTGAAGGGTTTTCTCTTGAAGTTTCTACCAGTCTTCTTGAGAAGAGAGATCTGATACGGGACATAGCGTGGAAGACTAAGAGGTCTTGGAGATCCTCAGTTGCTTATAAAGAAAGAGTTTCTTCAACTAGCAAGTCTTCTTCTCCATTAGAGCACAACCAGGCTCCAAAGGTATAATCTGCTTCTCTATCTGTTGTGGAGCCATGAGTTTGTAGGTGATGGTGTCGGCTATGTCACGTTGACATTGGGCTTGACATTGGAGCTACGTCTCATATGGGTAGTGGTTATTAGTTTGTTATTGTATGGCTTCTATTAGCCTCTTCTTGGGATTTGTTAATTAATGCACATTGATAATTTGTAACTTAAACATATATGGGAATGTAATATCCTGTTACTATCAGCTCTGTACTTTGTTCTGATGGTTTATTCCAGTCTGATATGATTCTTGATATGATAGCTCTATACTAGTGGTTGAGTGCGATGCAGAATTGGATGGCCACAGACTTTGGGTCGCAACGCCACGAAAGCTTTTGCAAAATATTCAGAGTGTGTTGGAATTGTGATCCTCACACACGCGGATCTTGGAAGAAATATAATTCGTACTTAAAATCCCAATTCGTGCTCCCCGAGGTCGTGCCGCTGTAGGGTCCGGGTTTGGGGGCATGACAGTATTCCTATCAAGTTTTTTTGTTAGTGTTTTCTCATTGCAGGTTAATGATGAGTTCACAAAAGATTTACTTTCATAGCATTATTTTATGAGTTTTCATAGATAAAAGAACTCAAAACACTATTTTTAGCATAAAAATCATAAATTTCCTCCCCATCATGCTTTGCTCATATCTTTTCATTATAGATGGCCATTTGTATGTATTTATATGAGTTCCAATGGCTTTCATACAAAATATGTTAAAAAAATACTCTCAATTATGTTAATTTCTCTTTGTAGGTGTTAATTGAAGATTAATTTGAAGATTAAAGTTGAGATTCAAGTGTTAAAGAAAGTATTGATTAGTTTGGAAGACAATTGGATGAAGAAATGACAAAGATAGGCCAACAATAATAAGAAAAATGAAAGACCTGGGTTTGTATTTTGACCATATCGTTTTACTCGGGTGTCCGATTGAGGTGATCTTAGAAGCATTGGAAAGCTTGTTCTAAGACCTACATATCATATTTCACAACATTTCTCCCAATTCGTACGTTTCGAGGGTCAAAATCACACATCAGTGTGGGGACTGTTTTCTAACATGGGAATTACATTCATATGTTTATATTTCCATTCTTATAAAGTCCCACATTGGAAAGAAACCAAAAGAGAGCAAGCAAATGTTTCTACACAAGCAAGGAGAGCCTCCTCCTCTTTACTTAAGCTATTCATGTAATTGAGAGCAATTGTAGAGAGAAAGTGAAGAAAGCTTTGTAAAAATTGAAGATTTATAATGAAAGCTTTGTCTTCTCCAATGGGTGGATAATCACTTTGATTGGATCTTCTAGATGAAGCTAAGTTAATACTATTCCTTTTGCTTATGCTCTTAATTCTCTTTGTTTATGTGCTTAACATGCTAGAATAGATTTTTTTTCATTGCAATATGTTATCTTCCATGCTTAGTTTTTATTTTAGCATTCTTTTTACTATCTATGCTTAGGTTTGATAAATCATGCTTAGGAGTTAATATCTTTTGATGGTTTATGCTTACTTTTGATAGATAGTCATTAGGAATCTTTTCTTTTATGAAAGGAAGAAAATCTTAGCTATTAGATTGTTAATTTTTAGAGCTTTAAAGTTATATTTTCCAAATCTATACATTGATTTGTCATTAGATTTGAGTGTTTGTTTGGGAAAAGAGAAGAGCATTAGTGTTGGATTAGTGTTACTTAGTGGATTCTAGATGGTTCAATCTATCCATTAGTATTGATTGTTGTTTTACTTACTTTAATTTGATTCTACTCTATTCTCACACTCCATTTCTCTATTCACACCATCTTCCACCATGCACCTTTGATTTCACACTTTTAGCACATTTCTTTTTATCTCCATCCACTTATTTTCTATCTTGTTCTCTTTATTAGTTAGTTTTCATGTATGTTTTTAGTTTCTTTATATCTTGATCTTTCACTTATTTTCACACACTTACTCATTTGATATATCTAACATTGTTCTTTTGTTCTTGTTATTACCCTTGTTATTTTTCTTTTGTAATTAACTTTGTCACTAACTTGTTACTAACCTTATTTTCACTTTAGTTCTTCTATTTCTACTAACATCTCTTTGTTATCTAGTTTCTTGTTTTCTTTTAGTTTGCATTTTTTTTTATTTTCCTAATTGTTATTTTGTTTCTTGTTTTCATTGTTTTTGTTATTTTCATTTGCATTTGTTAGCTATATTTGAGTTGATACCCCTTGTCATTGATAATTATTATTTTCCTTGTAACGATCCTCGTGAGAACGATATTCGGACTTCCATAGTCTATATTACTTGAGACAACTGTATACTTGTGGGAAATTCGCCATCAGTTAATTAAAGTTAATCAAAAAAGTAGAGTCATTGACAAATAAATAACACCAACCCATTTTCTATTATATTCCAATGGATACATATGTTCATAGTAATTCCAACCCATCTACAGGAGTCCAAGATATCAGTAGGTAACACATGAACAACACAAACACAATTCCAGCCCATCTCCCCAGCAGCACACATAGGTAACATCTTTTCCTTCAACAAGTTAACTTCAGTTCCCTCTCCAATACATCAATCATATCCAATAGCTTCGGCACAAGCTCTGTTTCTCCATCAACCATTCAAAAAATCCACACGCTGGCTGGATCTGAGAACAAAATGAAAACAATACATTAATACTAACATGGTTGACTAGACATGATCCCAAATGGTGCACAGCCAAGAAACCTCCTCCCCATATTCCGCTGTGCTCGGGAAGTTCTCAAAGCAACCCTATGCCTGTAGTGACATTAACGAATTTCGTCATCAAAGTTGTAATGGGCATGAACCTTTAGACCTAAAGTAGAGACATCAACAAGAAGAAAAACAAAAAAAAAAAAAAAAAAAAAAAAAAGAAAAAGAAAAATCAATTCAGAAAGAACAAAGTGGAAAGAAATACATGGGTACCATAAAACAACAACAACAAAACCTACACAAATCCAAGTAGAAAAAGCAAGAATCCAAGTCCAATTGACAAAATTATTCAATTAGAAATCACCTTTAGATACACAGTAGAGATTAAAAAAAGACAGAGCAAAATATTAGTGAAAACTTCATAATACTACGTCTACATTAAAGCAACTAAAAACAATAAGTTTTTTTTTAAAAAAAAAACACCAACATTGATCTGAAATACAGAAACCAAAAAACCATCAAAAGCATTATTAGTATTGATCCAGTAAAAAGTAGTTATTGAAAACCACTCCACCATCCAATCAAAATCCATAAGCAAAACCATCTAGTTAGAGTTAGTAGTCAGCAGAAACTTGATTAGTGATAGAGCTCATGGATGGCGGCTTTCAATAGCCACAATGCATCAAGTTTTAGTTGGTGTTTTATGGCGTGATATTCATCACCTTTTGAAGGGACAAAGGGTGCAATTGCTGCATTACTATGACGGTGTCTACCAACTTCTGCAACTTGTTCCGGCAAACACTACTCCTATCACCATTGAGACGGATACTTCTTTGCAAAAGATTCTTCTTCATCCAGATCAATCTCAATGGCTTATGAGATTCCAGGCAAGACGACTTTATGCTTTGGTTACTAGCTTTGATCAAGTCATTTATTCTCGTCTTCATCCTTATACTATTCGTTTCGGCAAAATTATCAGCAGATTATCTGGGCCTCCAATGATGAATGTCGACATTGATATTTTGTATAATTCTCTTAATGCAAACTTTTGATAACTTTTAGCAGTTCGTTTCGTTTCCAATCTTGGGGAATCATATGTTATGTAAAAAAGGGGTATGCCCCTTTTGGAAGATTTTATTATCATTTTGATAAAAGAGTTCCATCTTGTACTTTATTTTTGAGAAATTGAAAAACTAACTTACTGTTCAAAAAAATAAAAAAAAAATAAAAAACACTTCCTTTAATTACCTTCAGCCCATCAGTTGCCCTTTTGTTAGATACTACAAGGATTTGAGATTTTGAGGTTTGATCTTTTTATGTGAATTGAATTGCATTCAATTTAAGTTTTTACAGTAATGAATGGTAATGTTTAGCTGTGTTTGTGAGTTATTTCTTAATTTCTAGAGGTAATCAAATGTAATCTTCTTTGAGATGGGTTGGTTGGGATATGCTAAGAAGGCCTTAATTAGCCTATATTTGATGCGTTGAGGTTAATAGTTTAAGAGACGTAGATGGGGGAGAACATGGCCTCATATACGTTAAGTGGAAAAGTAAAACTCACTAAGTCGACTTTACATTATTCGTATTATGCCAAGTCCGAGATCGAACTTTTCTTCCGAGATGGGTTTGAACCAGCACCGAAGTACTTTACCTTGTAGTGTTTACTAATTTTAGAATAGCCTGCCATACAAAAAAATACATAGAGTCATGATTCATCCAAGAGCAGACCAGATAGATCATACAAGGAAGTTAAGATGTAGCCTGACCTTCCACTTGTTGCTCTTTATTTTAATTTATGTCCATCAAACCATAAGCTTCATACATCATAAACTTTCACCTAAGAGTGAACTGCATATTGTTTCTATGCAATCTTCCTATGGGCCCACCTGACCCTCCTTTAGTCAGTCTTAACCCTTTATTCACCCCCTTTTAGTAAATCGGAAACAACAAAATTTGACTCATCCGACCTTCACTCATCATTTGGTTGAATCTCAGAAAAACGTAGTTAAAAGACCATTAAACATTGAAGTTATTAAATCAGGGGTTAGGATAATTCGGTCAAACTTTCTATTCATCATATGTTTTCTTGCAGTTTGGATGCAAGAACATGCAAGTGACCAAAGAACATGCAAGTGACCAAAGAAAAACTCTACGGTTTAAATAAGATGCAATAAAGAGCATGTAAACATTTTATGAATTTATGTACTACTTAGGTTTAGAAAACACATAGATTTAGAGCTGAAACGATGCTTTTCTTGTCCATCTTAAATTCGATTGGAAAAAAAATAAAAAAACACCCACTCCCAAGAAACCCAAATCGTTGAACGAATGCCATGATTTAATAGTTTGGAATTAATAGAGATGATTTGATGGAGAGAAAAAGAGGAGGTAGGGTGTTAGGTTTTTGTGTGCCAGCTAATTCATGGGCTATACAAAACTCTGGGTCCATTGAGTTGTATTTTGTTATTTTTAGAAAAGGAATTTGTTTCTAAGGGTTAAAAAAGTTAGGGTTAAAAAATACCCAACAACAAAATCTAAGGAAAAAAAAGAGGAATAAAAAAAACTTTGTGTTGGATATGGAGGAGAGAAACAATTGGAATCGAATCCAGAGGGAGAGGAGGAAATTAAGTGCAAAAAAACACCCAACAACCAAAATAAAAAAAATAGAAAATATGAAATACCTTGATGTGAGACATGGAGGAGAGAATCCATTGGAATATATGAGTTTGTGCGCTTGTGAAGAGCAGCTTCAAAAATCAGTGGTGAGAAGAGAAAGTCGATGGGGGAAAGAAAGGGTTTAATGTGGGAGTTGAGAAAAATCTCTTCTATTGGGTTTCCATATAGGATACAACGTATCATCGTAAAAGGATCCCACATCGGAAACTTATAGGAATTTCCTTGTTCTTCTTTCCTATATAAGTATCTCATCAGGTGAGAGGTACTCTAAGAGACTAGGGAAAGAATCTCTTTTAGTTGGGAGAGATCTTGGGAACCCTAAGAGGAGAAGCATTATCTGCTAGTAGGGTAGAGTAAAATGAGATGGAATAGAGTGTCAAATCAAGAAAAACTATAGTGGAGGGAGGTGGTTGCAAAAGCACCAAATGACAAAAAAGCGTGCTTTTGGCCTAGTTCCCTCCACTTTCTTTTTCCTTCTTGATTTACACTCAATTCTATTTTATTTTACCCCACCCTACTAACAAAGAGGCCCAAATCTAGAAATCAAAGGAGAAGGATTGATCTATAATAAGGTAAGATTTGTTTATTGTTCTTCTTCTTCTTAAGATTATTTAAATTATATGCTAAGATCAATGAGATGATTTTTGGATTTTCTACAGTTTTTCAAAAGTTTTAAAACATGCACTCCTCATATTTTTCTTAAAATCAGTTTTCATTACTAGGGTATGAGGTTTGAAAATATTGGGAAGAAAACAATACCCATTTTCACACCATATTAATATATTCATTTACACATCACATGCACAAATTGTGAAACCAAACATGGGATTCGTAATTGTTATGCATGAGTCCCCATTTACAATATAAATGAGTGCATCAAAAAAAAAAAAAAAATCCTTTAGGTTCTAGTTTGTAGGAGTTCTTATGGATTAGAATTGGGGTTTTGGCTTGAGGAGAGAAGGTCCTAGTGAGTCTTGAGAGATTGAGTTAGAATCCATATTGAGGCAAGTGAATAAGTATAATCATATCATGTGTATGCTTTATTTTGTTGATTTCTATGATAATTTATGCTAGATACCCATTTTTAAGCTCTTCTAATGCTTTTGGTCAATTTAATGCAGTGGAATTGATTAATTTTAATCATTTAAAATGGCAATTGAAAATGCTATTCAAAGTTTGAAAAATGCTCATATTTCCATAACTTCAAAATCCCTTTGATACAAGGGAAAAATAACTCTTAATCAGATCTAGTTCTGTTGTAGTTTCAAATTTTATGAAGCTTACGACTAACCGTTGTTGGCATATAAAAAATTGAGATTCAGAAGATTAGACTATACATAGGGTCCACGAAGTCAAATCAAGGCCCATGAAGTTAAATTAATGCCTAAGAAGACAAATCAAGCTCTGTGAAGTCAAATCATGGCCTATGAAGTAAAATCAAGGTCCACGAGGTCAAATTAGGGGTCAAAAATCACCCCGACCATCAAATGGTATCAAGTCAAGCACTCAAAAGTTCAAGGGAGAATCGCCAAAGTGATGTTGAAGTATTCCCAAGTTCAAAGGACAAAAATCAAGTGAACCAGAGGACATTTGAACCCAAAATAATGCAAATAATGCACATACCGTAGACCCCACTTCATGATGAACAACTGATCCAAAGACTCCAAATCCAATGCAAAATCATCAAAATGCATGTCAAGAACCTCCACACAAAATTTCGAAGAAAATGGAGTTAAAACAAAGAAGTTATGCTCAAAACAGTGGAGAGGTCGTAAGATATAGTGCCTCCCCCACACACCCACACAAAAAATAGTATTGAAGGGTCCTATGACCTCCCTTGACATTGAAGGTCAATATAGTGACCCTTTGGCTTTCTCCCACATCAATTGTGTTCCACAAGCTTCCAAGACATCATGGCACTAGTACAATCAATGTGTGACAAGTGGCACTCAAATTTGTTCAAATCAAGTCCAAGAAAACGCATGCCAAAATGCATAATATGTGTCACAAGTCAAAACTCGACATGTAATAAAGCAAAAATCAAGTGAACCAGAGGATATTTAAAGCCAAAATAATGCAAACAGAACACATTTTGGTAGACCACACTGAATGAGAACTAACCAATACAAAGACTTCAAATCCAATACAAAATCATCAAAAAGGCATGTCAAGATTCTCCACGTAGAATTTCGAAGCAATTAAATAGAGCTAAAACAAAGAAGTTATATATGCTAAAAAAAAGTGGATGGATTGTAGGCCCCTCCCTAGACATTGAAGGCCAATTTTGAGACCCTTTCGCTTTCTCTCACTTCATATGGGTCCCACCAACTTCCAAGACATCATGGCACGTAGTACAAGATCTCTTCGTTATTGGGGGGAAGAATCGGCCCAAATCGGATTTTTTGAGGAACGTCTCGAGAGAGAATTTGATTTGGTTAGACAATCAATGTGTGACATGTGGCACTCAAATTCAACTAAATCAAATCCAAGAAAATTCAAACAATGCATTACACGTGTCACAATTTATAATTTGACATGTAACACTTAAAGGGATTATTTCTCCATGACCCATGCATGCTTCTCAGCCACTTCTTGGCAGTTAAAGGTGGTCAAACCATGTTCAACATCATGGGGACACAAATAACCACATGCAAACCCCATTTTGACAGGATGCACAGCTGTCGTGACCCACCAGACAATTCCTGCGACCCAACCTTCCAAAAACTAATTTTTGATGGAGAAAGTGGGGAAACATGGGGATTCATGCGCAACCCACCCCTAAGTCTTTTAAGCCTATAAATAGGTCATTTTAAGCTAGAAAAGGGAATGTGAATTCGGTCAAAAGGCCAGAGCAAAAGACTCCCAAAGTTTTAAAGCAAAAGCAAAGAGAAAGAAGAAGCTATTTGCATAAGGAAGAAAAGGAAGTTATCCAACAACCCCACCTTAGTCTCCCACGACCCTTTAAGGTTCTTAGAACTTCCGAGGTGTTCGGACGGGGTTTTCATTTCCAAAATGATGTTAAAGTATTTTCATTTCTTTTAAACTCTGGATTCTTTGCCTATTTAGGGACAAAATTACTCCAGATTAGAGTCTTATCATATGAATTGTCTTCAGCTCAACAACTAACCGTGTCAGGATCGCCACTAACCAACTAACCCTAGATTTCTAAGGATATTTTAATATAGAGATGAGATTTTAGTTTTAGTACCAACCTTAATAACTTGTGGGACCTTAATAGATGATTTTTGAGCTGACATCCACCTACGGATTACCCTAAGATTTATGTAGAGTGATACCAAGTCTAGTGTGTTAACTTGGGACCTTTGATTTCAACTAACTTCAGTAAAACCAAAGATATAGTAACTTAAGGGCATTAGAGACCCTATGGCTACATAGTTTTGAATAGATAGAATTGCCTTCGGCAATGCAAACCTAAGATTTGATTTCTAGTTAATCCTTGACTTGTCATTAATCATATGTTAGATATGCCCGTATTATAATTCATATATTCGCATGGATTGTACAAGCATCTCTAAATGTGTCATTTCGTGTTTATTTGTTATATGTATCTTATTGTTTATCTGATCTTGTTGATTTTGGTTTTAAGATCGGAAAGCTACTCAATATGTAATCTGTTAAATTAAGCCTCTTAGGGAGTAGTCTTCTTTTTGTTACGGTTTTCAAGGTAGCGTCAATAGACTCTTGTACGTCATGGATCTTGAATGAACACCACTTTGCCCCTATCCCATCTCAGTCGAACCCGATGGGGTGTGGATTTGTATCTGTTGTCGTAGTTACAAGTTAGTCCCTACATCGAAGTGACTATGTCCTTTGGTATACCATACCCAATATCTATCTGGTCATGTGATATTAAATTCCCTTGTTGAGTCCTGCAGTTACAGATGTGGCCATCCCATTTTAAACTATGCAGTTGAGAGAACATAGCATATGTGGTTTTACCAATTCAGTAAGGTATTACTATTAGACCTGTCATATCTGATTCTCACATGATTATTCCTAGTTGTAAACATTATTAATATTATTATTTTAACTTTTTAGAGAAGTTGTAAACATTATTGTTTCCATTAGTGTCTTTATCCTTTATTGATGTAGCATGTTTAGGTTAATATTCTTCCTTGCTACTTTATGTAAAACTAAAGGTTCTACACTTGGCATAATAAGTGACAACACCACTACCCTAAACCCAGAGGCGCTGAGGTGGTCGAGGAGACGCCTCATTGGCTGACTAAGTGGACTTCTGATGATATTATATAGACATGATCTATCTGTGTGAGTGTCATTATATTCCATTGGGATAGTTGTGTTTATTTGTCGTTGATGTACTGGCCTCAGCCTTTAGAGATATAAATAAAATACTTTCGTTTTATATTTAGACTCTAATGCTTCAGTATTGTATATATCTTTTGAAATCTGTTTATGCTCTATTAGCTCTTATGCGATTCTCATGCTTTATATTGTGGGTCGATTAGTTACACAAGCTTCCACTAAAAGTATTACAAATTTGATGAAAATATCTCACACGTGGAATCCTGTGGGAGCTATAATGTGGAAAAATATTTATGGATGTCGATGGGACACATGAATCCCACACGAGTCGTGCCTCGAGATTTAGAACTGTGTGGGGATATTTACATGATTTCAAGATTGTCAGCACCATCTCAGCTAGGTTAGCACTACCTTGGTCAGCACCCGAGCTCGGTACCTCAGCACCTGAGCTCGGTCCTGGCCTCAGTACCCGAGCTCGGTACCTCAGCACCTGAGCTTGGTCCTGTACTCAGCACCTGAGCTAGGTACCTGAGCTCGGTATCTCAGCACCCGAGCTAGGTACCTCAGCACCTGAGCTCGGTATCTCAGCACCCAAGCTAGGTATCTCAGCACCCGAGCTAGGTACCTCAGCACCGGAGCTAGGTACTTCAGCACCTGAGCTCGATCCTGTCCTCAGCACCCGAGCTAGGTATCTCAGCACCTGAGCTTGGTACTTCAGCACCTGAGCTCGGTCCTGGCCTCAGTACCCGAGCTCGGTACCTCAGCACCTGAGCTCGGTCTTGTACTCAGCACCTGAGCTAGGTACCTGAGCTCGGCACCCGAGCTAGGTATCTCAGCACCCGAGCTAGGTACCTCAGCACCTGAGCTAGGTACTTCAGCACCTGAGCTCGGTCCTGTCCTCAGCACCCGAGCTCGGTATCTCAGCACCCGAGCTAGGTACTTCAGCACCTGAGCTCGGTCCTGTCCTCAGCACCCGAGCTCGGTATCTCAGCACCTGAGCTCGGTAACAATACCAGCTCAGCTAGGCATCTCATCTCAGCAATAGGACGACACCTCCACCTCGGCCAGGTACTCCCACCTAGGCAGCAGTGCCAGAATGCTTATCGAGACGAGTACGGCCTACCATATCTCTATGGAGACTCAACCACGTTACAGAACGTGTTGAGTAATGATGGTATGCATTGGGCAGAGAGTTGTGGTTGTGTCTATGTCAAGCCACCAGCGTCAGAACCGCCCATAGTACTGATGGGACTTCCCATCACCAAGAGTCAACTCTCCCCACTACAAATACAAGGAGCAAGTTCCATGACCCGGTAAGCAAGAAAAAATACACAGGCACTCTGCCTCTCTTCCTCTTCTCCACCCTTTGTCTAGTGACAGCACTAACTTAGGCATCGGAGGGCCTTGCGCTGACAACAGCCAGGGTCTTCTGACCTTCTCTTCTCTCCTCCTTGCAGGCTATCCGGCGTGTAGTCTTCCCCAAAAGAAGTTCATCATCTATCTAAGTGGGTGTGAGATTTTTTGCACTTACAAGAACCATTACGGTGATATAGTTCGGGGTCGTGACACTCACAAAAGTGGGATTAGCCAAGTTATGATCCTTCATCCTTTCACATATTTTTCAAAATTTGTGAGGATCTAATATAGTAAACTTTATAGCGTGGGGTTTATTAGTTCGATTAAAACATTAAACGGTTCTTATCATGAAAAATCAGAGTGTAACAAAATCTTTTGTTTTTTCTAATATTTGTGATGTTCACGTGTAGTTCCAGAAGTTTTTGTGGTAGCTGTTCTACTTGCAACTTTATACAATCTTCATGGATGAGAAAATGGCAGAGAAGATCATCCAAAGTGCAAATTTTGATTATAGACAATTTGAAGATCCTCCAAAGCTAGTCCAAAGGGAAACTTTATGTTTATTATCAAATTATCTTCATCACGTCATCATTGTATTACAAAATTATAGGATGAAAATGAGATATTATAAGCTCAGGAAATGAATGTAAGAAAAAGTATTCTTAAATATTACTATTTGAAACTTTCTTTTATCAGTTTTTAATATTGTATATAATAAATAGAAATTGATGTAGCGTTTGGTTTTGTTAACTCCGCTTCTTTAGTTAGAGAACTAGGAGTTGCTAAATTGGTTTGCAAACCATATATCCCATCCAGCTGCGCAAGGTTTGGTCCTTGGGTATGCTGCCCTTCCCCCCCTGTGTGGGCTTCCTTCTCATGTGTGTGGGGGGCTCTCTTCCCTCCTATATGGGCTCTCTCCCCGAATGGCTTGGGTTAAAATAAAAATAAAAAAACAAAAAGAAAGAAAGAAAGAAAAAACATCCACTTCTTACGTTGTTGAGTCAAATTGAGTGATAGGCTTGCCAAGCAATTACCAAAATGCCACATTTATTGTTTGTCTCTTACTTTTTAATTACCTTTTTCTTTTATTAGAATACTAACCTGTCATAGTGCTTTCTTTTATTTACCCAAAGATTACACCATTTGTGACAACAAGAGGTTTTAAACTTGGTTGGCAACCCCAGAGGCCAACTACATGCACAGGGATCAAACCTTGAGTATTCGTGTGGGCTTCTTTTTCTCCTGGCGAGCGTACCACTTGTGTGGTCTTTCTTGGGTCATATAAAGGCTAGGGAATAAGAAAATCTACACCATTTGTATAATACAATCTATTTTTTTTAAGTGTCAAATTTAAATTTATTTTACTAATGATATCCTCAGGTTATATCATTATTTATGAAAAGGAAATATTCAAATGAGAAATAGTTCTCACCTATTATATGAGAACTTTTTTGCGGAGCCCAACTAGCAACCCATCCAAACCTAACAACCAATAGGGAATTTCCTGATAGTGTTGGGTTTTTTTTTTTTTTTTTTTGGGTGTTTAAAAAATTCTTAAAGTGTTTTTTGTAAAAGGTGTTTTGTCCTTTTGTGCTTTTGCTTTATGGGTAGTGTAGGCTATTGGAAACAACCCATCCCACATTGCTCAAGTTCATCTTTTGAAGAGGGTTTATATGTGTTTTCTTTCCTTTACTCTTTAAGAACTTTTGAAGGCTTTTGCCATGGGCCCTATGCGCACGCGAGCCAGGCTTGGCCCGAGGTGCTAGGTCCAGAAAACGTTTAACCGGGCGTGGCAAATCCAAGCCAGCTGGCCTAGAGGGACCCATATATTGATATAGAAATGGTAACCTTTTGCCTTTAAAACCGATTTTAATTGCTGATTTAAAGTGGATTAACATTGTAATTTAATGTTTTTAAACGTTGAGGATTAAACCGATTTTAATCACTGATTTAATGTGGATTAATGTTGTTGACTTAATGATTTTAAACGTAGAGGTTTAATGGCCCAACGAACACTAATCATAATATATATTAGGAGATATCGTAGGAATACAAAAAAAAAAAAAAAAGCGTTTTTTCTTCTTCTTTTCTCTTCCTCTGCTTTCCCTCTGAGCATTCTAAAAGGAGTCTACAGTTTGGGTTGCGTTGCAACTAGACCTGAACAAGGAAGGCCGTTGTATCCTGGGGGCAGTTCTGCTGAGAACCTTTGCACCTGGATTTTTTTTTTATCCCAAAGGGCAGAACTCGTCCTAAAGAGAGAGTCATCAGACTTGCCTCGGTCACAAATTTGCTGCCGTTGCTGCTCTTCATTTTCCGCCTACAAATCACAGCTGCAGCCTTCATCAATTGGGTACTACTGTTTTATTTACATAATGTTTGACAGCAACCTTTGTTCTATAGCTTTTCCAATAGATAGTCATTAATCCCAAAGATTGGCATACATCCGAATGGACTGAACCACTGGATCGGGGGTTGAATAATTTTTTGAATATAAAGCCATTAAACTTGTGAGCACGGATCAAGGGGTTAGGGGCATGGGTTTGGGGTCAAACTTGATACTTGGGGTAGTCTCACACAGATCTTTCCATCCCCCATGTTCCCATCCCCAAATGGGGCCCACAAAAAAGTTCTCATATAATTTGTGAGAACAAGTTCTTACTTGAGACTACACAAATAATATCACATGCAAGTTGCACAGGGGTTGATCTTCCCACCTGTGTGGGCTCCCTTCCCACTTATGTGGGCTTCCTTCAAGGGATGTAAACGTTTCAATCCGGGTCCATGGTGGACTCAAAGCTGAAAACATCAACAAGAACATGGAACCAGAATTGGAACCGTATATGAGACTGGTCCGGGTCTAGGTGGAGAATGCTTTGAAAAAAAGAAAAAAAAACTAATTTTTAATAGAGATTCTAAAAAATTGAGGTAACATGTCGGGTCTCGAGTCTATAGGTCCGAAATAAGATCGAATCAGACCCGAACCCGATTTTTAATGGGTCGAAACCTCTAGGTAACCCATTTACATCCCTACTTCCTTCCCATGTGTGTGGGGGGTTCTCTTCCCACCTACATGGGCTCTCTCCCCCTCATGGCTAGAGTAAAAAAAAAAAAAAAACTCCACTTCTTAGGTTGTTAGACTGAATTTGAGTGATAGGTTTGCAAGCAATGACCAAAATGCCCCATTTAATGTTTGTCTCTCGCTTGTACATTTTCTTTTAAAGTACTTTATGTCATGGAGCTTTCTTTTATTTTACCTAAACATTACACCATATGTGACAACAAGAGGTTTCTGAATTGGTTGGCAACCCCACAGGCCTCCTAGCTACGCAAGGCTCAAACCCTGAGTATTCCACTCTTCATACATGTGTGGGCTTCTTTTTCTACTTGTATGTACTTCTTCCTAGAATGTGGGCTTCCTCTTCCTACGTGTGTGGGCTTTTTTGGGTCATTTATTATAGGGTATAAAAAAATCTACACCATTTGTATGATATAATCCTTTTTTTAAAGTTTCAAATCTAAACTTATTTTACTAATTGTACCCTCAGGTTATATATTAATTTGTGAAATTTGAGACTATACAAATAATATCACCTGCCATTATTATTCTAATACCAATCTTCGCAACATTCTCTATTCTCTTAGGTGGGGAAAATTAGAGACCTCTAAACTTGAAATTTTATTCATAAAGACTGACGCTTTCTCTTGATTCATTGTTGTGCACTGATTTGAATGGGAAATTTTATTTAATAAGAATTTTTTTCAACGTTCATTTTAGGGATTTTTAATGGAAAACGAAGCTTAAATTTTTATTTATATGGGTTTATGAAAAAAATCACAGTAGAGTTGTTCGTACATTTTTTTGATGGAATTTTCCTTGGTTGTTGATATCGAGGTCGTGTTTAATTTTTTTTATTATTTTCTACGGGAGAAGCAATCCGATCATAATAAATTACAAAGAAAAGGGAGAAGCAACCATTTATCCTTGTCCTTGGTCAAATAAGCCATTCGTCACTATTAATATAGATGCCAGATGCATGAGGTAGTCGATAAAATTATCATATATTGTCCTAAAGACCAAGTGCATGCCAATTGCCAAATGGCACTGCAGTTAAAGAATTTCTAAACCCACCCTCCAAGACAAATCATATGAAAACAATACAAAAAAAATTTGACTGAAATGGAAAGTAGTAATTCAATCTCACATGCAAAAACAAGTGTAACACCGACTGGAATGGAACGCAGTAAAAAGACCCATGTGTATATGCCTGATAAACCCCACCAAATTTTTTTTTTCTTTTTTTGAAATTCAATCCAGCGAGCATAATGGTTGGATGGCAATAAATTTAAGCATGATGCAAGATCACATAAGATAAGAGTACAGAAGGGGCTGCACTGATTAAACATAGGCCAAGTGGTTTCAAAAGCTTCCCGGAGAAATGCCTGTGCCTTATAGACCATTAAACATTAAGATTGTGAAATCAAGAGCTAAAAAAACAAATGAAATCAAATGGGCTGACTTTATTTATTTGATTGGTGTAGACCTATCAATCCATCCATCCTACCCTCAGTGATAGAAATGCATTCTAGTGGATCCTGCTAGTATGACTACAAATGCACACTATTGAGTCTGCTCATAGGAGAATATTTTTCCCTCTAGATCCGGATACAAGGTCCAAACTTGGATCCAGGAGAACAATCCTACACATGCAGCCATTATAATATGACCCACTGAACTGTTTCTATAACCTAAATCACCACTCTCTCTCTCTCTCTCTCTCTCTCTCACCACCCGATACAATTAGGGTTCTGGAGCTCTCTAGAGTCACTCCCCATCCGGGCTCAATATCTGAAGCTTCTCTCCCTCTCACTTTCTTCGACGTCTTCTAGGACTACTTCCTCCAGTCAAATGTCTCTTCTTCTATCATGAATTCTCACCACCCAGCACCACGACCCCACTTCTTCAACTCTCTCCTCCCACACCTCAAACACTCCCTTTCTATCGTCCTCCAACTCTTCTATCCTCTTGTCGGAAATCTCATCCTCTTATCTCAAACCGGCGAACATGAGGTCCGCTATGTCGACGGAGACTCTATCTCCCCCACCCAGGGGCGGACCTATGTTAATTTGACCTGGGGCGCCTCACTCAGGGGCGGACCTATGTTAATTTGACCTAGGGCGGTCGCCCCAGGGCAAATTAAAAAATCATTAAAAAGTTGAATGGGCCTTGGTCCATGCCCAATGTAAATTAAAAAAAAAAATCACCCCACGTCGTTGACTCTTTTCTTCTCTTCCTTGATGGGAAGGAACCCAAAAAAAAAAAAAAAACTCTTTTCATTCAATCTCTTCGGGGGAGTAAGATTGCGCAACTCATCTCCATTCTATGACTGGAGGAAGATGAAAGACTCTTGTTTGCTATTTTATGTGATCTTGGACTTGTTTTCTTAGATGTTGTCTATCTTTTTATTGGTTTTATTATCTGGTCGTCTCTAAATCTCCCATTGTAGAAGCTATTGAGGGAAGCTATGGTGGAGCTTAGAGTCGGCGGCAGCGGCGCTAGAGAAGGGGTTGAAAGAACAATTATGTAAGGTTTTTCTCTCTTACCTTATATGAGTGATGGGTTTCATTGTAGAGATGAGAGATATAATAATGTTCAACCTTCATTTGCTTGAGACAAAGGCAAGGAAAAAAGGGTGTCTAGTAAGGCTTAGCTTCTTTTTCTCTCCAAGGAATATTAATGGAACTCTAGATTTGAATCAATGGAATTTAAATAATTAGGGCTAAATCCGAACTCTTAATCCCTAAATTATAATTCCAAACCTAAATCCCCAAATCCTAAATGAAATCCTAAGCCCTAAATCACCAAATCTTATATGCAAACAGTAATCCCTAATTCCCTAAATTCCCTTTATTCGTAAGCCCTAATCCCACGCAGAGTCCTCTAATTCATAATCTCTAATTCCCTAGTTTCTCATTTTTGAAAGTTTTTCTTCGGCCATAATATGATTTTATGATTATTCTAATAATGTTCATTTGCAAATATAGGTGGGTCTTATGTGATACATGAACTATTAGGAGCTTAAGGAAATGATAAAGACTAAGAAGATACTAATTTTCACAATACAATGATTATTACTTTTTTAGGGTACTCTGAAGTCTTTTTTTTAGTATTGTTGTAATATGGTTGCTAATTGATGCCCTAATTTCTTGAGTAGTAGAAAATGCTTATTTATGAATTTGGTGTTAGTAGTAGGATTCCTCACAAAAGAAAGACTAGTTGAAAATCATGTCTTTAACCTATTACATAAATGGAGATTGTTGGTAGTTGGCAATGATTTTAACGCAATTGACTTTATCTTTAAATTAGATATGGAAAGATATATATCGGAGAGACCAAAATTTCTAATCTATTTAAACACAATACCTTTTATCCTTTTCTATTGTTAATGTAAAAAAAAATCTAGTAAAAAAGATATTGATATTTTCAATTGACCATTATCCGCCCCACCCAAGCTAAAATCCTAGGTCCGCCACTGCCCTCACCGTCACGGAGTCCACCACCAACTTCTAGTTCTACCACCTTGTCGGAAACCACCCCAAAGACGCAGAAGAACTCCACCCATTCGTCTCTCAGCTCCCTCCACCTTCCTTACTCGCCTTGCAGGTCACCCTCTTCCTCAATTCTAGCTTCTGTATTGGGATGACCTTGCACCACGAGGTGGCCGACAACCGAAGCCTGGCCCACTTCATTAAATCATGGGCGTCCATTTGTCAAACTGGAGATGTGTCTTCGATCACATCCCTTCCTTCATTTGACTGGTCTTTTGTCAAAGATGTCAAAGGCCTGAAGAAAATCCTCTTAACCCAGATGTTTAACATCAAAGTGGACGAGACCCTCAAGGAAGTGGACGTAGCCAACCAAGTGCACCCGGTTCGAGCGACTTTCGTCGTGGGTCGCACCCAGATAGAGAGGATAAGACAATTATGTATAACTGGGCTCAATTATGTATACAAACAATTCTCCCTAAAAAATTCACCAAGTGAAGTATCTTTTTAAATCTGGAGTTTAGATATTGTATCCTAAATCTATAGTAATGGTGTGATCATGAGTAATGTTAGAAACGAGTAGAAATCAGGATCTCTGGATATTGCGTACAGATGACAGCGGAAATAATTTTGAACGAATATGATTAAATCATACCTGCGAGATCTCATTGATGTGATCTCGAATTTGCAGTGGCTCGAAATCCTCAAGATCTTCTACTGTATTCCTATATGCTCGAACTCGCACTAGGGAGTGGGCATCTTCTGCGAATTCTCTTCTACTATCTAAAACCGAAATTTCTCTCTCGTTATTCTTGTATATAAACCTAGAGAGCAAGAGCGCATATTTATAGGCTACAATAGGGACCTTAAAGGAAATAAAGATAGGCTCCTTATAGAAATAGGAAATCCTAATTCGACCCAAATTAAAATCCTAGTTCCATAAATTACAATTCAATCCACTAAAGAATTGTAATTGCATTCCTGTCCTTATTTTCAAATTAATATTTCGAGCTTCTTGCTATTAAATGCTTATTAATCTCCCCACATTAAGATTTCAGATATCCATTGATTAAATAATTACTGACGTCTATATTTAATCGATATCTTTATAATTCCTTGAGACCTTACACTTAACTTATTTGATATGTCGGACACAAAGTCCACATGCAGGGTTTAACATAATCAAAACTTAAAACCTTCATCAAGGTGATATCATCAATCCCTATTACGGGACGTGGATTCCGTCAATAAACTAATATCCACCATACACATAGTGTAGTCATCCAATTCACTAAGATTATTGACCCATAAAAGTCTCATTCCTTCGTAAATCAAAATGCCAAACACTAAATGTATGTGTCTATTATTTACATCAGGATTAAGAGTATAAGCACTCATAATAACCATTTGGATGTTCATCATCTTATATAGTCAGTATAAAGATAATAAACTCAAAAACACGGTCATGTTCAATACACACAAAGTGTACTAGCATAATGAGTCGAAACTATACCGTTTCCCGCAGCCAAGACAAGCATGCTCAAACATCATGCTACAATCGTACCGATGGTGTGTTCAGATCCATCTAGATTGTGAACAACAACTTATATTCCATGAGAATCGATAAATAGGTCTTCCGTGTATAAGTAAAACTCTACACACCAACTTGACTACTTTATAGAATAAAGGACACTCACATGCATTATAATTAATAATGCAACCATTTGCCCATATAAAATCTCAGTTAGATGAGAAGACATAATATACTAAAAATTAATCAGTCAATGACAAATACATAAAGTATGTTTTTAGTATAAATTTCCAACAATCTTCCACTTAGACTCAAAACCATGCTGACATGTATTTTAACCCCATGCCTTCCACATGACCATCAAAACTCTTTCTTAGTAAGCTATTTGTAAAAGGATCTGCCAGGTTGTCCGCTGATGCAATCCTGGTGACAATTATCACCCCTTTGTACGATTTCTCGTATGAGATGATATTTACGTTGGATGTGATTACCCTTCTTATGCATCCTGGGTTCCATTGCATTAGCAACTGCACCGGTATTATCACAATAAAGTATTATAGGTGATTTTACCAAATGCACCACTTCTAGATCTATCAAGAAGTTTCTGGGCCAAAATGCCTCCTTGGCCATATCAGAAGTTGCCACATATTCGGCTTCCATGGTAGAGTCAGCAGTACATGACTGCTTGACACTCAAACTTATAGCTCCACCTCTTAAGGTAAATACAATTCCTGAGGTCGACTTTCTGGCATCATTATCTGACTGGAAGTCCGAGTCTGTGTACCCAATGGGTATCAAGTTCTCGGCCTGGTAAATCAGCATATAATTTCTAGTCCTCTTTAGGTACTTAAGTATATGCTTTACCGCAGTCCAATGTTCTCTCCCTAGATTAGACTGGTATCTGCTAACCATGCCAACGACAAAACAAATATCAGGTCTAGTACATAGCATTGCATACATAAGGCTTCCCACTGCTGAAGCATAAGGTACTTCCTTCATTTTTTCTATCTCATCAGGTGTCTTAGGACACTGATCTTTGGATAAAATGATTCCATGCCTGAAAGGAAGAAATCCTTTCTTGGAATCTAACATTATAAAACGGGCAAGAAGCGTATCAATATAAACCGCTTGAGATCATAAGCCCAACATTCTTTGTTTCCGATCTCGCAAGAGCTTGATCCCTAGAATGTGACTAGCTTCTCCTAAGTCCTTCATATCGAACTGACTATTCGACCATACTTTGACCGAAGACAACACCCTGACATCGTTTCTAATGAGGAGTATGTCATCTAGATAAAGTACTAAGAAAATCACCACATTTCCATTATACCTCTTATACACACAGGGTTCATCAGGGTTTTGCTCGAAACCATAAGATTTAACGGCCTGATCAAAACGAATGTTCCAAGATCTAGATGCTTATTTAAGTCCATAAATGGACTTCTTAAGCTTGCACAACATGTGCTCACTACCTTCAGCTACAAATCCTTCTGATTGTACCATATTGATACATTCATCAAGATTTCCATTAAGGAAAGCTGTCTTGAATCTATTTGCCAAATTTCGTAATCAAAATAAGCCGCAATGGATAAAGGATCCGGATGGATTTCAGCATGGCTACTGGCGAGAAAGTCTCCTCATAATCGATACCTTCTTTCTGAGTAAACCCTTTCGCAACAAGCCTAGCTTTAAAGGTTTCAACCTTTCCATCCACCTCTCTTTTCTTCTTGTAGACCTACTTACAACCGATAGGTTTTATCCCCTCTAGTGGTTCTACAAGATCCCAGACTTGATTATGGTACATTAACTCCATTTCTGATTTCATAGCTTGCTGCCATAGTTCTGCATCTTTGTTCTGGAGTGCTTCATTATAGGTATAGGGTTCGGTATCTAGCTTATCAAGGACTCTGTCATATGACTCTCCTAAGAACATGTACCATTCGGGTTGACGAACAACCCTCCCACTATGGTGAGGCACACCCTGTGTCTGTGTATGAGTAGTGTTATGCTATGCTGAAACTAATCTTGGTGTGCCACCATTGACATGCTGATCCGGCTGGTCACCCATCATGTTGGTGGTTTCACCTGGAGTATCATCAGCTTGAGGTGTTTCCACCTGTGCTATTGGCGATGGAAAATTTTGGGTAGGTCTTTCTTCCCTCAATTCCTCTAGAACAATTTTATTTTTGGGTTTGTGGTTCATTACATAGTCCTCTTCTAAGAATCAAGCATTGGTGCTAACAATGACCTTTCGATCTTTAGGATTAAAGAACAAACCACCTTTTGTTCCTCTGGGATAGCCAACGAAAATGCAAACTTCTGTTCTTGGTTCCAACTTATATGCGGTCCTTTTCAACACATGTGCTAGAGTACCCCAAATCCGAACATGCTTTAAACTGGGTTTGTGCCCAGTCCATAGTTCTGTGGGTGTTGTAGGTACTGACTTAGATGGAACTAAGTTTAGAATATATGCAACTGTTTCTAGAGCATGCCCCCAGAATGAATTAAACAAATCAGAATAACTCATCATTGACCTTACCATATCCATAAACATCATATTCCTTCTTTCTGCTACACCATTTTGTTGAGGAGTACCTAGTGCAGACAGTTGGGAGGTAATCCCCTCTTGTGCCAAGTAGTCCCTAAATTTTCCAAAGAGGTACTCTCCACCACAATCAGTTCGTAGTGTTATGATACTCTTACTTAAATGCTTCTCCGTTTCCGCCCTATACTCCTTGAATTATTCAAAGCATTCGGACTTACGGCGCATTAAGTAAATGTACCCATACCTTGAGTAATCATCAATGAAAGTAATGAAATACTCAAAACCACCTCTAGCCTGGACATTCATGGGACCACAGAGGTCAGAGTGAACCAATTCCAACTGTTCTTTAGCTCTATTGCCTTTTGCCGAAAAGGGACACTTGGTCATTTTCCCCTCTAAACAAGATTCGCAGACTGGAATGGCCTCCACTTCCAATGAATCTAATGGACCATTTGCAACCAGTCTTGAAATCCGGTGTATATTAATATGTCCAAGGTGTAAATGCCAAAGGTACGTTTGGTTCAATTTAGAACGTTCCTTTCTCTTACATGGTAGTGTAGTTGTGTTATTTGATTCGGTCAATTGTAGTTTAGGAGAGACAGGATCAACAATATAAAGATCATCCACCAATGAACCAAAATAGATAAAACGCTTATTGTACTTAATAACCACAAATTTATTAAAATAAATAAAAAATTTGTCTTTAACCAACTTGGAAACAGAAATTAAATTCCTCCTTATGGAGGGAACATAAAGACAATCTTTTAAAATTAAAGTCCTATCTCTACTAAAACTTAGACAAACGTCTCCTACTGCAACTGCTGCTACTCTCGTAGCATCACCCATAAACAAATAAATCTCTCCATCACTTAGCTGCCTGGTTTCCTGGAACCTCTGCAAAGAATTGCGAACATGATTAGTGGCTCCCGTATCTACACATCAGATACCAGTAGATACAACCGTCAAACATGATTCAACAACTAGTGAATGGAATTTACCTTTATTGTTCACTTTGTTGAGAAAAGTTGGACATTGCTTTTTCCAGTGCTTTGCTTACTTGCAATGAAAACACTTGCCCTTAGGCTTTTTCACTCCGCCTTGTGGTCCATTGTCCCCTTGAGGAACTTCCTTACGATTCTAAGCCTTTTTTGTTTCTTTTTGCCTTTCAGTTTAGAAACAGAACCTTTTTCAGCAACGTGAACACTAGGTGGCTTTTTCAGAAGGCCCTCAGTAGCCTGAAGCTCCTTGAGTAATTCCGCCAGAGAAAAACTAAGCTTGTTCATGTTGTAATTTAAGAGAAAATTCTCAAAGGAATCAGTCAAGGACGGGAGAATGATATCAATCTGGGTTCCCCCATCGATTTCAGCTCCAAGGACCTGTAGTTCATTGAGATGTTCCATCATTTTCAGAACATGGTCCCTTACAGAGGTACCTTCAGCCATCTTAGCATTAAAAAGTTCTTTCATAGCAACATGTCTAGCTGCCCGATCCTGATCACCAAACATCTCCTTGAGACTGTACATGATGTCATAGGCAGTGGGACAGGACTGATGCTGATGTTACAAAACATTTGACATGGATGCCAACATGTAACATCCCGCCATCTCATCAGCCTTCATCCATTTTTTGTATGCCTCGATGGCGACCTCATTGGTACATCCATCTTCAGGTTTCTCTCAGCAAACCTCAGTGAGCACATATTTGTACTCTTCAACAATTAGCACAATATCCAGATTTCTTTTCCAATCAATGTAATTAGGTCCAGTGAGTTTGTGTTCTTTGAGAATTACAGCAAGTGTGTCAAACCCCAACCCAGGATTAACCCAATAGTGTTTGCTTAGTGTGTGCTTAGTCTTGTTTGAGTTTAGCTATCGTGGGTTAGAGTATGATTAGTTTTAGTCATGGTTTTTAGCTTTGGGGAGTTCGAGAACGTTTAGTGTGTACTAGGCTCACTCAGGAAGGCCTGGGTGTACGTGCAAGCGTGGGAAGATCGTGTTTGGTTTTATGTTAATCGTGATTTTCATTTCATTTGATTGGTTTTATGATTATGTGCAACTTTCGTGTTTAGCCCATTTGTGTTTGAAGCCCAGAAACTCAAGTTTTGGCCAAAAAGGGTAAAATAGCCTTTTCACACTCAAATCCAGATACGATTTTCGAGGTCCCAAAACCATGTAAAAAAATATACGTTTTGGAAACTAGATATTTCAAGGATCGTTTTATCCTTCTTCGTCGTCTTCATTTGAGGCCCACAAGACCATGTTTTGACTCATGCAAGATTGGCACTAAAGGGGACCCACTTGTCTAGCACTTAAGCTACTTTCCCCTCTTTCTCTCCTCATTCCACAAAAAAATCCTGCAACTCTCTTGACCTAGATTGAAAAACCCTCTTTTTCCCCTCTTCTTCTCTTCTTGAATGCAAGAGCCATGAGTCTCCAAATGAAATTCTAAAACCACCATCTTCATCCTCTCAAGACAAGCTTTCCATCTATACCATTTTCTTGAAGTTTCCTTGTGGGAAAGATCTCCATTTTCTTCTTCATTTCTTGTTTGGGCACCTCTAGTTCTTGGCTTGGCATTTGGTTTGGAGTGCTTGAAGAAGAATCTTGTTTTCATTTGGCTAAGGCAAGTGATCTATTTAAGTTGTTGTGCATATGGGTTCATGGACTTGTTATTTGGTATTAATGTTTTGACTTACTAGGTTTTCATATTATGATCTTATTTTTGGGAATGCAAGCATGCCTAATAGCCTTCCAAACATTCAGATTTCATATCTTTTAATCAAGTCTTGCTTTTGTTGAAGTTTGGATTTTTTTTTATAAGAAAGGGTTTTGAAATGGGTTGCTATGTTAATGACTTGTTTAAGTATGAAATATATGCCCAATGTGAGCCTTGATAGCATGTTACATTCATGTATTTAGTTTGCTAATTAGGTTGGAAAGATTGTAGAAAAGAAAGGAAGGAAAGAAGGACCAGTGCACTGCAGAAATCAGAACTGGGTTCTGATTTCCGCAGTTCACGCGGTCGACCGGCCAAGGGGCGCGGTCGACCGGGGACACTGGGATTGGTCCCAGTTGGATGACCTGCTGCACTGCGGGATTTCCTGTTCCTGCAGTTCACGCGGTCGACCGGCCAGGGGACGCGGTCGACCGGCGACACAGGGTCAGGTTCTCTGGAACCTGACCAAAACACTGTTCATTGAATAAAAGTTACAACTCTGAGTCGACCAGGACTTGGCCGGTCGACCGGGCTCACAGTGTACGCGGTCGACCGGCCAAGGGCCAGGTCGACCGGGCACACTGGATTTTCCCTGTTTTAAGCAGATTTTTGCCCATTTGCATTTTCTTTTAAAATTTGAAAACTAGGCTATATTAAGGACTTTAACTTGACATTGTGTGAATGGAACTCCATGCCATATACCAACTTCGGGGACACCAATCCTTGTATTTTAAATATAGAGTTCCAATCAACCAATGGTCAATGAATAGCCTAAGCATGTACTTGATAAAATTATTGGGTTTTGAACATTGATTTAAGATCACAAGTCATACCGTGTACTCGTTTTGAAATCAAGTTTGCAAGTTCGTTCGAATATATGTTTCAAGTATTAAATGGGGATCACTTTTATAAGTTGTGAGCATATATATTATGCATTGTGATAGTCGTGCCTCGTCTTGTCGTGACAAGTGATTTCCCATTTTATTTTCGATATGTTTGAATCGTGTTTAGCGTGTTTTGAGCATTCATGAACTCAAGTGAACACCACAGAACTTGGACTGCCCTTTCAATCTGATCCACTGTCTGGGGGTCCTTAAACATGTGAACTAACTGCAAATTAGTCGTGTATTTATTACACATCGTGAGTGTCCAGTTCCGCGACCGGAATCCCGTATTTGTGGGAATCGTGTCGTGCTATATTATGTATATTCGTGCTTGTCGTGCGTGCTTACTCTTTTCATTATAAATGATAGAGAAAGGATGGGCTCTTTGTGGATTTACGATTCATGATATATATGTTATGCATTCATGTTAGTTTGTCTTTGATTTAGAAAAGTGTTTCGTAAGTATTTGTTTTACGTTCAGTCAAGTATTTCTTTATATTCTCGATTAAACAATGCTTTTCATGCTTACACTTAAAATGATTTCTTGCCAAACCGTCGTGTTTGATGCTTGTATTTTGGTGACCAGGTGCAGGAGGCCACCCCTTTGAGGAGGAGTGCCAGGAGGAGGCTGTTGAGCCTACCCTAGTTCGTGAGTGGCAACCCGACGATGTCATCTAGACGTCGGGACTGGTCATGAGAATGGATAGATCACATTTTGGGTTTTGATATTACTTTTGGTATTGTATTGGCTTATGTTGGCCTCTTATTTTGGGGAATTGTAATAACTTAATATACTTTGTTAACTTTACAACTTGAATTATTATGGGAATGCCTCGTTATGTTTTCATTCTGATATTTTAGTCTTGATGACATTATGTTTATATTCTGTCATGACTTGTTAAGATGTGATTTGCCACGCGCTTCCGCATACTTGATTGTGTGAGTTGGTTGTCCCTTTGTGTTTGTTTTTGGGAACCCTCACCGCGGGAACCTGTGGGAGATTAATCATCCTTAAAGTAATCTTTCATCACCATCATCAATGCCGCGGCCTCGGTCCGGGGTCGCAACAGGACTGGTATCAGAGCGGGACTTGTTTCAGGCACTCAAAAGAAACTAGAAAGATCTTAGGATCGTGGTGAGAGTTCGTGAGTTCGTTAGAATTGCTTAGTATTGACGTCTAGGAAACCATTTGGCTATATTTATTGTGTACTAACATTTTGTTTTACAGCAATGCCTCCTAGAAGAGTTCTTCCGAACAATACTTCTGCTAGCAATCAAAATGAGAATGATCAGAATGCAATACCTACAGCAAATCAGTTCCAAGAGCTCATGCAGGCAATGTTGGCACAACAGAGGCAAGCAAATGAAGCCTAAAACAGATTTCAAGAACAAATGGCTAAGAAAGATGCAGAGATGGCACAGGTTCAGAGGCAACTTCTGGAGGTTCTCCAGAATAGGCATGAGGCTCCACCGGTTGCTCCTAATATTGTTATCAACAATAGGGAGCATGACCCTAACTTGTTGTTCGAAAGGTTCAGGAAGAGAGCACCCAAGGAGTTCTCAGGCCAAGAGAACCCCCTTGTGGCAGATGACTGGTGGTCAAATACTGAGAAGATCTTTGATGTCTTCACTTGCACGGGTAGGCAGAAAGTAAACCTCACAGCTTCTTTGTTCTATGGGTTAGCAGACCAGTGGTGGCAGACCGTGAAGGAACCCTACATGGCAATGGCCAATGAGGAAGCATGGGCAGCTTTTAAGACCCAATTCCAGGACAAGTATATTCCTTCACACATCAAGAGACAAAAGGCCATTGAGTTTCAACAACTCAAACAGGGCAACTTGACAGTGTTGGAGTATATTACTAAATTTGAGAGGCTAGCTAGGTATGCCACAGAACTGATTGATACAGAACTGAAGAAGATCAATAAATTTTTAGAGCGCTTGAATCCCATCATCATGAGGGATACCATTGGAGTAGTTCCACCGGCTACTTATGATGAGGCTGTGAAGAGGGCATACAAGTTTGAGGACATCAATAATATGATCATTCTAGACAGGAAGCAGCATTATCAGCAGCAGAATCAGAGATCTCAACACCATAGCAAGAAGCCCAAGCAGGAGCAGAATTTAGTGAGCCAAGGTTGTGCTCATTGTGGCAAGAACCATCAGACTCATGAATGTCGTAAGGCCACGGAAGCTTGTTTCAAGTGTGGGGCAATGAACCATGCAATTAAAGATTGCCCACAGCTTCAGAATCAGCAGAATAGGAACCAACAACAGAGGCAAGCAGCTCCTCAGAATCAGGCACCACTTTAGAATCAAGTCAGGCCACCTCAGCAGCAGCAGCAAGCAAGGCCACAGCAACATCAGAATGTTCGTCCACCTCAGCAGAATAGAAATATCCAAGGCAGGCAGAATCAGGCACAAAACAGGCCTCAGCAGCAAGGACGTCTATTCAACCTCAACCGTGCAGATGCTGAAGCTGCAGGAGACGTGGTAGAAGGTAAACTTCTTGTTTGTGGAGTAGAAGCACAGATTTTATTTGATCCTGGATCAACACATTCTTTTATATCTCCTATGTTTGTCAAGATGATTGATGCACCACTTAGTCAACTGGATTTTATTTTGCTTGTTACAACACCAGTGGGTAGACAGGTTGAGTGTAGAACCTATTACCCTAACTGTCCAGTTTTGTTAGGAGATGTAAATCTACCAGCCAACCTTATTGTTCTAGACATGCATGATTTTCACATCATTTTAGGCATGGAGTGGTTAGAAGCATATCATGCCACCATGGATTGTTTCAGCAAGATCATAACATTCAGATTGCAAGGAGAACAAACAGAGTTGATATTTCAGGGGATCAGGAAACCGGCTAGAGCAGGATTCATTTCTATGCTTAAGGCAAGCAGGTTGATTCATAGTGGATGTGAAGCTTTTGTAGCGTTTATCACGGAGGATAAACAGTCCCAAGGGGTGGAGGGAATCCCCGTTGTGTGTGAATTTCCGGATGTTTTTCCAGATGAAATCCCGGGATTACCACCAATTAGGGAAGTTGAATTCACTTTAGAGCTTCTTCCAGGGACAACTCCGATCTCCATTGCACCTTACAGGATGGCTCCAGCAGAATTGGGTGAGTTGAAACTTCAGTTGCAAGAATTGTTGAGCAAGGGTTTTGTTAGGCCAAGTGTTTCACCTTGGGAAGCACCGGTCCTATTTGTGAAGAAGAAGGATGGAAGCTTGAGGATGTGCATTGATTACAAGAAGTTGAATCAAGTGACGGTCAAAAACAAGTACCCTTTGCCTAGGATTGATGAATTGTTTGACCAATTGCAAGGAGCAGCATACTTTTCCAAGATAGATTTGAGATCTGGGTATCATCAGTTGAGAGTTAGAGATTCAGATGTGCAGAAAACGGCTTTTCGAACGAGGTATGGGCATTATGAGTTTCTAGTAATGCCCTTTGGTTTGACCAATGCACCAGCTGTCTTCATGGCTCTCATGAACAAAGTGTTTGCTCAATACTTGGATCACTCGGCAGTAGTGTTTATTGATGACGTTCTCGTGTGTTCCAAGAGTAGAGAGGATCATGAAGAACACTTGAGGACATCATTGCAGCTTTTGAGAGATAACCAGTTGTATGCAAAACTCAGTAAATGTGAATTCTGGTTAGAGCAGGTCGCTTTTCTAGGCCACATCATCTCAAAAGAAGGTTTAGCAGTGGATCCAGCCAAGATAGAAGCAGTTGTTGATTGGAAGAGACCGAGCAGTGTGACAGAAATCAGGAGTTTCTTGGGGTTAGCAGGCTACTACCGAAGATTTGTTCAAGGCTTCTCGTCTATTGCAGCACCTTTGACTACTTTGACCCGGAAGAGTGTTCCATTTGTTTGGACAGAACAATGTGAAACAAGTTTCCAAGAGTTAAAGAGAAGATTAACCACAGCTCCAATCCTCACATTACCATCAGGCAGTGGTGGATTCATTGTTTTTACAGATGCTTCCAATGTGGGACTAGGCTGTGTATTGATGCAAGATGGCAAGGTGATTGCCTATGGCTCGAGGCAGTTGAAGGATCATGAGAAGAATTATGCAACTCATGACTTGGAATTGGCAGCAGTAGTGTTTACTTTGAAGATGTGGAGACACTATCTCTATGGAGAGAGATTTGAAGTCCATTCCGATCATAGGAGTTTGCAATATCTGTTCTCACAGAAGGATCTGAATATGAGGCAGAGGAGATGGATGGAGTACATTAAAGATTATGACTTTCCAATCAAGTACCATCCAGGCAAAGTGAATGTTGTAGCTGATGCGTTGAGCAGGAAGTCAGGGATCATGGCCAGTTTGAGAGGAGCCAGTGTTCTTCAGCAGTTTGAAGAGCTAGGTGTTGAAGTGCAGACCCTAGAGTTGGGTGTTATGTTAGCCAATATGACAGTGTCTGAGCCTACTTTCATCCAGAAGATCAAGGACAGTCAGTTGCAAGATTCAGATTTGGCTAGGATTGTGGATCATATTGCAGAACGTCCAGACTTCAAGTTGGTGAATGGCGTATTGTATTTTCGTGATCGGTTGTGTGTACCGAATGTGGATGAGCCGAAGGAAGAGATTATGGCTGAAGCCCACAACACAAAATACTCCATGCATCCGGGTAGCACGAAGATGTATCAAAACTTGAAGAATAGATTTTGGTGGAACAACATGAAGAGGGAGGTAGCAGCTTTTGTATCTCGTTGCTTGACTTGCCAGTTGATCAAAGCAGAGCATCAGAAACCTCCCGGTTTGCTACAGCCATTAGAGATTCCGGAGTGGAAGTGAGAGCATATCACCATGGATTTCGTCTCCGGATTGCCTAATACTAGGAAGGGGAACAATGCAATATGGATCATTGTAGACCGTCTCACCAAGTCTGCTCACTTCATTCCGATGAAAACTGGTAATATGCTGCATATGGCACCTCTTGCAAAACTTTTTGTTGATGAGATTGTGAGTAAGCATGGTCAACCCGTTTCCATCACCTCGGATAGAGATAGCAGATTTGTTTCGAGGTTTTGGAAAAGTCTTCTTGAGTCCATGGGTACCAAACTCCAATTCAGTACAGCGTATCATCCTCAGACAGATGGTCAGTCAGAGCGGACGATACAGACTCTTGAAGACATGTTGCGTGCATGTGTGCTGGATTTCAAAGTTCAATGGGATGAGTGCTTACCACTTTGTAAGTTCGCTTACAATAATAGCTACCATTCTAGCATTGGTATGGCACCTTTTGAGGCTCTCTATGGTAGAAGATGCAGAACTCCGGTTTGCTGGGAAGAAGTCGGTGTTCGTAGCTTTCACGGACCAACTATAGTTGGGGAGACTAGTGACAAGGTCAAATTGATTCAGGAACGCTTGAAAGTCGCCCGTAGTAGACAGAAGAGTTATGCAGACACTCCGAAGAGAATTGCAGTTTCAAGTGGGTGATAAGGTGTTCTTGAAGGTTTCACCCGTCAGAGGAACCCTGAGGTTCGGACAGAAGGGCAAGTTGTCAAGGAGATTTATTAGTCCATATGAGATTTTGAGCAAGATTGGGGACGTGGCTTATAGGCTGCGTTACCGCCGGAACTCTCCGGGGTACACAATGTATTTCATGTTTCCATGCTCAAGAAGTATGTGTCTAGTCCTTCTCATATTTTACAGCACGAGCCTTTGGAGATTCGAGAGGATGCTTCGTATGTGAAAAGACCGATCAAGATCATTGATACCAAGGAGCAAGAGCTGAGAAATCGGACAATTCATTGGGTCAAGGTACTTTGGGAAAATCATGAACCAGAAGAAGCCACTTGGGAATTGAGAGAGCAAGTTCAGAGGAAATACCCACACTTGTTACCAGAGGTAAAAGTTTGATTTATTTGGTGGACCAAATATCCTAAGGGGTGGAGGATGTCAAACCCCAACCCAGGATTAACCCAATAGTGTTTGCTTAGTGTGTGCTTAGTCTTGTTTGAGTTTAGCTATCGTGGGTTAGAGTATGATTAGTTTTAGTCATGGTTTTTAGCTTTGGGGAGTTTGAGAACGTTTAGTGTGTACTAGGCTCACTCAGGAAGGCCTGGGTGTACGTGCAAGCGTGGGAAGATCGTGTTTGGTTTTATGTTAATCGTGATTTTCATTTCATTTGATTGGTTTTATGATTATGTGCAACTTTCGTGTTTAGCCCATTTGTGTTTGAAGCCCAGAAACTCAAGTTTTGGCCAAAAAGGGTAAAATAGCATTTTCACACTCAAATCTGGACACAATTTTCGAGGTCCCAAAACCATGTCAAAAATATACTTTTTGGAAACTAGATATTTCAAGGATCGTTTTATCCTTCTTCGTCGACTTCATTTGAGGCCCACAAGACCATGTTTTGACTCATGCAAGATTGGCACTAAAGGGGACCCACTTGTCTAGCACTTAAGCTACTTTCCCCTCTTTCTCTCCTCATTCCACAAAAAAATCCTGCAACTCTCTTGACCTAGATTGAAAAACCCTCTTTTTCCCCTCTTCTTCTCTTCTTGAATGCAAGAGCCATGAGTCTCCAAATGAAATTCTAAAACCACCATCTTCATCCTCTCAAGACAAGCTTTCCATCTATACCATTTTCTTGAAGTTTCCTTGTGGGAAAGATCTCCATTTTCTTCTTCATTTCTTGTTTGGGCACCTCTAGTTCTTGGCTTGGCATTTGGTTTGGAGTGCTTGAAGAAGAATCTTGTTTTCATTTGGCTAAGGCAAGTGATCTATTTAAGTTGTTGTGCATATGGGTTCATGGACTTGTTATTTGGTATTAATGTTTTGACTTACTAGGTTTTCATATTATGATCTTATTTTTGAGAATGCAAGCATGCCTAATAGCCTTCCAAACATTCAAATTTCATATCTTTTAATCAAGTCTTGCTTTTGTTGAAGTTTGGATTTGTTTTGATAAGAAAGGGTTTTGAAATGGGTTGCTATGTTAATGACTTGTTTAAGTATGAAATATATGCCCAATGTGAGCCTTGATAGCATGTTACATTCATGTATTTAGTTTGCTAATTAGGTTGGAAAGATTGTAGAAAAGAAAGGAAGGAAAGAAGGACCAGTGCACTGCAGAAATCAGAACTGGGTTCTGATTTCCGCAGTTCACGCGGTCGACCGGCCAAGGGGCGCGGTCAACCGGGGACACTGGGATTGGTCCCAGTTGGATGACCTGCTGCACTGCGGGATTTCCTGTTCTTGCAGTTCACGCGGTCGACCGGCCAGGGGACGCGGTCGACCGGCGACACAGGGTCAGGTTCTCTGGAACCTGACCAAAACACTGTTCATTGAATAAAAGTTACAACTCTGAGTCGACCGGGACTTGGCCGGTCGACCGGGCTCACAGTGTACGCGGTCGACCGGCCAAGGGCCAGGTCGACCGGGCACACTGGATTTTCCCTGTTTTAAGCAGATTTTTGCCCATTTGCATTTTCTTTTAAAATTTGAAAACTAGGCTATATTAAGGACTTTAACTTGACATTGTGTGAATGGAACTCCATGCCATATACCAACTTTGGGGACACCAATCCTTGTATTTTAAATATAGAGTTCCAATCAACCAATGGTCAATGAATAGCCTAAGCATGTACTTGATAAAATTATCGGGTTTTGAACATTGATTTAAGATCACAAGTCATACCGTGTACTCGTTTTGAAATCAAGTTTGCAAGCTCGTTCGAACATGTGTTTCAAGTATTAAATGGGGATCACTTTTATAAGTTGTGAGCATATATATTATGCATTGTGATAGTCGTGCCTCGTCTTGTCGTGACAAGTGATTTCCCCTTTTATTTTCGATATGTTTGAATCGTGTTTAGCGTGTTTTGTGCATTCATGAACTCAAGTGAACACCACAGAGCTTGGACTGCCCTTTCAGTCTGATCCACTGTCTGGGGGTCCTTAAACATGTGAACTAACTGCAGATTAGTCGTGTATTTATTACACATCGTGCGTGTCCGGTTCCGCGACCGGAATCCCGTATTTGTGGGAATCGTGTCGTGCTATATTATGTATATTCATGCTTGTCGTGCATGCTTACTCTTTTCATTATAAATGATAGAGAAAGGATGGGCTCTTTGTGGATTTACGATTCATGATATATATGTTATGCATTCATGTTAGTTTGTCTTTGATTTAGAAAAGTGTTTCGTAAGTATTTGTTTTACGTTCAGTCAAGTATTTCTTTATATTCTCGATTAAACAATGCTTTTCATGCTTACACTTAAAATGATTTCTTGCCAAACCGTCGTGTTTGATGCTTGTATTTTGGTGACCAGGTGCAGGAGGCCACCCCTTTGAGGAGGAGTGCCAGGAGGAGGCTGTTGAGCCTACCCTAGTTCGTGAGTGGCAACCCGACGATGTCATCTAGACGTCGGGACTGGTCATGAGAATGGATGGATCACATTTTGGGTTTTGATATTACTTTTGGTATTGTATTGGCCTATGTTGGCCTCTTATTTTGGGGAATTGTAATAACTTAATATACTTTGTTAACTTTACAACTTGAATTATTATGGGAATGCCTCGTTATGTTTTCATTCTGATATTTTAGTCTTGATGACATTATGTTTATATTCTGTCATGACTTGTTAAGATGTGATTTGCCACGCGCTTCCGCATACTTGATCGTGTGAGTTGGTTGTCCCTTTGTGTTTGTTTTTGGGAACCCTCACCGCGGGAACCTGTGGGAGATTAATCATCCTTAAAGTAATCTTTCATCACCATCATCAATGCCGCGGCCTCGGTCCGGGGTCACGACAAAGTGGATCGAAGGCAGCTATCTTAAAACTTGAGATTTACATAATTAGAAAATTATGATGGGCAAAAATAAATCTTTGGATTCAAATAAAAAGAAAATGGCTCCCTCCGCCAATTAATAAAAGAATCTGACAGCAATCTAAAAAACCAATGTATAGTATGCCTCGATGTGAAGACAAGTACCATACTTATTTTGTTCAGATGGGACATAACCTTTTAGTTCTACTATCAAGGCCACAAATTATGCCAAGTAAAACCAAATAGCTGTCATGACTTTGGTCCTATAAACAATAGAATTGGCTCAGATCGAGAGCATACTGTTATTTATAGCTAAGTGTATACCATCATTTAATTCAAGGTATATTATTCCGTATTCGGTCCCATCAAATGGAGAAGAGACCTATACTAATAATTACCCTAAATCATCCATATGGAAGTTTGTACTG
Organism: Camphora micrantha; assembly: GCA_003546025.1. NCBI lineage: Eukaryota > Viridiplantae > Streptophyta > Magnoliopsida > Laurales > Lauraceae > Camphora > Camphora micrantha. The sequence continues at coordinate 11,668,396 of QPKB01000011.1, read as the reverse complement.
AAGATTCCAAAATTAACTCATCCGATTAGGAGGAACACTCGAAGGTCAACACATAAATCAATTACATCTCCTACAAAACAATGATGGAGACCGTGGGAACTAAAGAAGTTCTCTCTCCCACTTAGTTATTTAACAATGAGGATTCCTATAAAACAATTTAATTAAGACTAGTTTAAAATCTAGTAGTAATTGGCAACCATGTCTTTGCTACTACACCATTCTAAACAGAATTAAACAGGATTAATATCATATATAGCAAGCAATAATAATAATAGACATCCAAGAGCAAAAAAGAATGACAACCAGCACAAGATGCCTAGTTATCATGGTCAAGTAGGATCCTTTTGTCTTCATGATTGCCACTTCTTAAAAAATGTGTTTCGCAGAGGGGGTCCAGGGGTGTCCCCCAACGCCCCTTCTTAAGAAATTACATTGAGTCGAATGGAGTTCACATGCTACCTCAATATAATTACTTCTCTAAGAAAAAATTACATTGAACCCTAAGCCTCCTGACAAACGGAGTTCACATGCTATCTCAATATAATTACATCACCATAAAATCACATTGAACCCTAAGCCTCCTGATGAACGGAGTTCACATGCTATGTCAATATAATTACATCACCATAAAAATTTGTATAGAATACATAAAACAATAACCATGAATATAATTCATGGGATCCATTCACATAACATACACACATGGTGACCATGATAGCCAGATCAATAACTCAATTGCTGCAAAACAAGGGTTAGATATTTCGCTGCAAAACAGGGGTTACTTACAACAATAACAGACCATGTTTCCTTATAGTAACCTATAATCTTATTATGTTTTCTTCAATCCATACGCAGTATCAAGATCGGCTCTGATACCAATTGTTAGAAACGAGTAGGAACCAGGATCTCTGGATATTGCGTACAGATGACTGCGAAAACAATTTTGAACGAATATGATTAAATCATACCTGCAAGATCTCTCTGATGTGATCTCGAACTTGCAGCGGCCCGAAATCCTCAATATCTTCTACTGTATTCCTATATGCTCGAACTCGCACCAGGGAGTAGGCCTCTTCTGCGAATTCTTTTCTACTATCTAAAACCGAAATTTCTCTCTTGTTATTCTTGTATATGAACCTAGAGAGCAATAACGCATATTTATAAGCTACAATAGGGACCTTAAGAGTGAAATAAAGATAGGCTCCTTATAGAAATATGAAACCCTAATTCGACCCAAATTAGAATCCTAGTTCCATAAATTACAATTCAGTCCATTAAAGAATTGTAATTGCATTCCTGTCCTTATTTTCAAATTAATATTTTGAGCTTCTTGCTATTAAATGCTTATTAATCTCCCCACATTAAGATTTCAGATATCCATCGATTAAATAATTACTGACGTCCATATTTAATCAATATCTTTATAATTCCTTGAGACCTTACACTTAACTTGTTTGATATGTCGGACACAAAGTCCACATGCAGGGTTTGACATAATCAAAACTTAAAACCTTCATCAAGGGGATATCATCAATCCCTATTACAGGACGTGGATTCCGTCAATGAACTAATATCCACCATACACATAGTGTAGTCATCCAATTCACTGAGATTATTGACCCATAAAAGGTCTCATTCCTTCGTAAATCAAAATGCCAAACACTAAATGTATATATCTATTATTTACATTAGGATTAAGAGTATAAGCACTCATAATAACCATTTGGATGTTCATCATCTTATATAGTCATTATAAAGATAATAAACTCAAAAACACGGTCATGTTCAATACACACAAATTGTACTAGCATAATGAGTCGAAACTATACCGTTTCCCGCAGCCAAGATAAGTATGCTCAAACATCATGCTACAATCATACCGATGGTGTGTCCAGATCCATCTAGATTGTGAACAACAACATATATTCCATGAGAACCGACAATTAAGTCTTCCGTGTATAAGTAAAACTCTACACACCAACTTGTCTACTTTATAGAATAAAGGACACTCACATGCATAATAATTAATAATGCAACCATTTGCCCAAATAAAATCTCAGTTAGATGAGAAGACATAATATACTAAAAATGAATCAGACAATGAAAAATACATAAAGTATGTTTTTAGTATAAATTTCCGACAAATTATGTATAACTAGGCTCAATTATGTATACTAACATTCACCCTAAAAATTTCACTAAGTGAAGTATCATTTTGAATCTAGAGTTTAGATATTGTATCCTAAATCTATAGTAATGGTGTGATCATGAGTAATGACAACCCAACAAATACAAGAAAGGCAACGACACTGGAAAATGCAAGATCGCTAAAAAATGCAGAATGTATATGTTCACCTTTTGGATGTCTTCCGAGCTGACTAATTCTCGCATGTTCAGTTCTTTAGAATTTCATTTTATTTGCATTACTTAATTTTTCGTAATCGCTTTGCCACAACAAGAACTTACATTCTACCAACTATTATGGCTTCTGGGAGAAGCCCAATCATAATCTTAGCTCCAATCATTTAAGCAACCAAGTTTGTTTGTATTATTTAGTTTTTTGGCAATTGCTTTGCCACAACAAAAACTCCCATTCGACCAACTAATATGGTTTTTGGGAGAAGCCCAAGCCCAATCGTAATATTCACTCCAATCTAACCTGCTATCCAATTTAAGCCTCTTAGTAGCATCAAGAGTTAGACTTGCTTGAGAACTTTCCAATGTTTTACTTGTTGTTTCACCAGTTCTATTAATCTATCTAGCATACAGAACTTCAATTGTCTATTTGACGCCAATGACCATGGCAACGAACACTTTCAAAAGCCATGTTGCTGTTGATCAATCTCATCTCTTCATACAATTCAAAACACTTGAAAACTCTCTCCTACAATCCCAACCACATGAGCATAGTTTCACCAAATGAATTGAAGCAAACAAGTTGTAGATGTTGAAAGAAGGGCCAAAATTATTTAATGAGTTACATAAACTGGAAATGAACAAAGGAATGAGGGAAAAAAAATTAAAAAACAAAAAAAGAGCCCTCTAATGGGTGTCCAGTACTTTTACCTTATCAACAAAGAGGCAATGTGAAACAGCATTATCAAAATTCACTGCTTCAGATTCTTTGGTCATAGTCACTATTGCAACAACCTCAAATAGCCTGAATTCAAAGAATTTAAGCGATCCCTGCATTGTGTTTCTCATGAAAACAAATTATACATTTCAGTTCACTAATTCTTTTCCAATATGTCGAAAAGAAGTTGAGAATTGAAATTATGATAACAAAAATCAAACCTCTTACTTTGTTCTTAAAAAAAACTTCTATGTATCTATAGATGGGTGATTTTAAAGGAGGATAATTGTTGTTCACTTTTTTGAAGATGTGGTGTAGTAGAGAGAAAGGAGTGATGGGTTGCATCCTCCATTTGAGTATGTTAAGTATCAAAAGCTCCATTCTCTATATAGCTCTAGCTTCAAAGTATAAATGTTCATTTCCAACCTAATCAACCCAGGTCAACATTTTGGAGCTAGAGAATTTAATAACAATATTTAAACAATGCCAAAAATGCCTAACTATTGAAACAATGTTTCTTCAGTACCTGTAAATCATGGGACTTAGGAATGGTAGTTTTCTCTATTTTTGCAGCAATAAATAAACATACAATGGTCACAAGCTGAATCATCCATGGCTTCCTTTCCTGCAAAAATCAAAATTAATAAAAGATATATCAAACATAAAAATGTTGAAAAGCTTTTAACTTCTATAGGAATACAAGCAGAGAAAGCTTAAGAAGGGCAAATAATCTCTAAAAAATGAGGAAGTAGTATGTAAGAAAAAAGGAACTTAGATCTATTAAAAAAAAAACTCATAGGAAGCTCATAGGATGATAAAAACCGACGAAGGTAATTAATTGATCGATATGCGGTCAATGGTCCAAAGTTGTAATGGGCATGAACCTTTAGACCTAAAGTAGAGACATCAACAAGAAGAATAACAAAAAAAAATAAAAATAATTCAGAAATAACAAAGTGGAAAGAAAAACATGGGTACCATTAACCAACAACAACAAAACCTACACAAATTCAAATAGAAAAGTAAGAATCCAAATCCAATTGACAATTATTCAATTAGAAATCACCTTTAGATACACATTAGAGATTAAAAAAAGACAAAACAAAATATCAGTAAAAACTTCATAATACTACGCCTACATTAGAGCAACTAAAAACAATAAAATTTTTTTTTTTTTTTTTGAAAACACCAACATTGATCCTAAATATAGAAACCAAAAAACCATCAAAAGCATTATTAGCATTGATCCAGTAAAAAGTAGTTGTTGAAAATTACCTCACTATCCAATCAAAATCCATAAGCAAAACCATCTAGTTAGAGTTAGAGGAGCAACACTTCCTTTAATTACCTTCAACCCATTCAGTTGCCCTTTTGTTGGATACTACAAGTGTAACACCCCAATTCCGAATACCAAGAAAACTGTCAAGGTAACCGAAGTTGGCGCACTACTTCTCGAAAAATCCGAGAACTTTCAAGATCGTAGGTCCGAAGTGAGGTCCAATTTAAAACATTTTAAATAATATGAGATCAACGGTTAGTAATACAGAAGCATGTAAATATAGCTAAAGCAAAGTAATAAAAGCGGAAGCAATGTAAGGTATCACATAACTATGTCAAATGTAGCAGGGCTGAATTCCAGCCAAAAGTATCAAAGTTATAAAATCAAAGGTTTATTACAAATTTATCTATCACCCTGCTCACTACAAGAATCGCTCGGAAATTCCAAAACAAACAAACTCTCAGACCCCAGGTGCCGGCTCTCCAACCTCCAGCTTGACCTCTTGGTCGGCTGGTCCCCATCTGTAGTCTCCTGCTATGGCCTCAACGAGCGCGAGTGCACCATCCTCATAATCGGGGTCGAAACCTAAGCACCAAGAATGGATTAGATCTAAAGATCTAACAAGTCGCAGTATACAAGTAACATATGATGTATACATCAAAAGAGTAAAGACAATTATATATTTAAAGAGAATACCAAGATATAGAATCTAGGCAGTTGAGCAAGATAAGCATTTAGAATCAGAGTAAACATGATATCTAATCTAACACAATATGGCACATTCACACAAGCTGGGTACCGCGGGATATTATGCCGTAGCCCTCCCATATTGAACACAATCACGGCGAGGAAATTTCACCGGTACTGGGGAATGACGAGCCCCACAAATCACACTCATCAACCTCACCTCACTCATCACTCAGGAGATCGGACCCAGTATCACACCGTCCATCCAAAACATAGCTCATCATAATAGCTCACTCATCGCTCAACACTCAAATAGCTCCTACCAGTGATGATCAGTCCAAAGGCTGAGCTTAAAACAACTGAGTGAATGTCTATGCTGACTCAAGGAAACAATATAGGTCTGTATCTGTCTAGGCTTTGCCTTGCGTGAACAAGGTCCTAACAAAGTCCCTAAGAGGTTCAAGTATCAATTCCGTTCATGGATCACAATTCAGGTCCAAGTCCAATCATCGGATCCATACCAAGGCCCACCAAATACATGGCCTGGTCTAAAACAGTTCAAAGGAGGTAACAAGTCCATTTCCAATGATAAACAATCCATTCTCATCCCTAAAAATGTCCATAATAATCAACCTCTCCAACTTAGGATATCACACATCCATACTTAGGCCATAAAAGGGCCCGCCTAGCCACAGACACGGGTTAGTATTCACCCATTCACATCACAAGGTTACCTATAAGTAATCCTAGGTTCATGTCGCGACCTCGGACCGGGTCCCCAAGCGGGCAAGCCTAATCCGGGATCGGGACAGTGAAGGGATGAGATTATGTGGATGATGAATGAATGATGCACAATCCTATGAATTGATTTAAATCAAAACGTATACGAGTCCATAAAATATGCCACTCATACATGTGATTTCCCACAGGTGTCCGCGGTGAGGATATCACATCGACATGAATATTTCTTTTAAGTGTGGAAGCGTGTAGCAAATCTAATTCATACATTCACGTCCAAGATAACAAGATTAAAACATAATTAACACCAGTATCAAAAGGAGCAATGATCATTAGCTATTTTCCAAAAGAAAGTTAAAGTTTACAGTAATGTCATTTAATTACAATTCCCAAAAATAGTGGCCAACAAAGGCCAATATAAACAAAATAGCAAGTTCCCAAAAGAATGGTTAATTCCTAACCCAAAATGTTACGTAACTCAAACACCCGAATGTCTAAATGACATCATCGGCGTGCCACTCAACTAGACGTTGCGGTTCTCCGACTGCCTCCTCGTGCTCCTCCTCAGGGAAACCGACAACAGGACCTGAATACCAAAACAAGGGTCAAACACGACGGTTTGGTAGGTGGGTGAAAAGATAATACAATAATAAAAGTTACCTTGGAAAACATTTAAACCTGATAAAACAATAAATCTCATAAAACAGGATGATCATTTATTCGAAACATAAATGCAATATAAAACATGTAAGGTATCCAAGGAAAACGGAAAACAAGCAATATGGCAATCACATGAAGCTAAGTCCTCTATCACCGAAGTAACATGAGCATATCGGGATGTTGACCTCAGTCACCGAAGTGAGGAGATGCAACATAAGTAGTATATACATATACATAATAATAGTACGGGACATGACCACAGTATCGAACCGGGCATCGGGAACCACAGTAGCAATCTGCGGCATCGGGACAAGACCACGGTAATAACCGGGTAGCGAAATCCAAACTGCAGCTGGCGGGACGGAAGGGGGATCTCCAAGTAGGTGGATCAAACCAACAAGGTTATCCAAGCTTAGTGGTACCGACTCATGGGTCAAATCACATAAAACAAGGCATGTACAAAATTCATATGATGTACTTATATAAACGGCGGGACGGTGTGCTCGAAGGCACAAATATCATTTCAGATAGGAAGTGCATATCGGTACTAGCAAAAATGTTACAATACAGTTTCAAAGCTTTCGGGAATGATGAATCAAAATTCATAATTTTCGGGACAAGAATAGTGATGCAAAACTAATCAAGGTGAATAAGGGTCCCGTATGTCAATTTCAATATAAATTGATACTCCTTGAGTTTGGAGACATTCCGAGCTCTTTATACACCTTAGGATTTTCTCAAGGTTTCAAATGAATCTTTGTGTGATGGTTTCTTTCTTAAACGAACTCCATACATATCTCCGATTGAACAGTCTCCATCATTCTCTAAAAGGGTGCACAAATGATTAGTGCAGAATCCTCTTCGATTCTTTTCATTTCATAATTTCTATGGAATTTCGGTCAGTTGGCGGTCAGTTGGTGGTTAGCCGCCAATGGGTTCAGCGGCTAGCCGCTGGGTAACCGCGAATTTCTGGGAAGAAATCATGCTCTCGGGAAAAGTAACCGTGACAGCATGGTTAGCTGGCGGTTAGCCGCCAATGGGTTTGGCGGTTAGCCACTATCTAACCGTGAGGCTGACCGCAGGTTCTAGGTGAAGATGTGCTCTCTGGAAAGCTGACCACAATGGTTCGGTCAGATGGCGGTTAGGCGCCGGTCACCAGGCGGCTAGCCTACAGGTGACCGCAGGCTGACCGCTAGGTACAAAAATACCCCACTGTGTCCAGATTTTGAGCCCATTTCTCCTTCCAACCATTTCCCTTCATTCCCATTCATCTTCCTGCAATAAAATGAGTTAAAAATGCTCCTCCAAATCATCATTCAACACTTCTCCAATACTCCTATAAGTATTCATCCAATTAACCCTTCTTCTTCTCAATCACATTCAACCACAAAGAGGAGAGAAACAATCCACAATCACAAGGAGTCATTTAAACTTCAATCAAGTAATAAATGAAGAGCTAATAACCACATTTTTAAACAAAAAATGAGTTAGTAAAACTCTTAATGAGCATTCATTTCAAGTCAATGCAAGACAATAAAAATAAGTAAATCATAATAAATCAACACATTTCTTATAAAATCATTTAATGCACAAATCATCAATTCATCCACTTGCCTCAAGGTCTCTAATCAACAAAATCAAGCTCCTAGACACCTCTCCATGCTCAAGATCACAATCTCTACAAAAACCCCCCAAAACAACCCTAAAATGGGTCAAACAATGAAATAGGAAGAGAGAGCTCACAATAATGAAAATGGAGTTTTTCAAGGACTAGAAGAATACATATCTAAGAGATTAGGGAGAAAGCTTACTTGAAGGGTCCTCTAATGGCAAGATTTAGCTCAAAGCAAGTCTTGGAGATAGTGATTTTCTTCACAAATGGTGTCAATAGAAAGCTCTCAAGATGGTGAGGAAGATGATGAGTCTATTTCTCAAGAGATGCAAGGTTGGTGGTGAGTAGTGGTGGAAAGCAAGAAGGAGAAAGGGAAAGAGGAAAAGAGCCCTAGCTCAAGATGGGTTATGCTGGAAAAGGAGAAAGGGAGGGAGATGGATTCTCTTATATAGCAATTGCAAGTGGGCTCCACCACTAGAAAACTTTGTGGGGTTAAAATCATGGCTTTCGGGACTTCAAATGAATTCGACGAAGAAGGAAGAAATGATCGTTGAAATTTCTAGTTTCCAAAAGGTATATGTTTCACGGGTTTCAAAAATATCAAATATTGGGTCCAGATTTAGTGTAAAAAGACTGCTTTGCCCTCAATGCAATGGAAGTCGGGTTTCGGGATTTGGGACGGAAACGGGACTAACATGGAAGTTGTAGAGATTAACAAGATTAGTAAAACGGGATAAAAAACACAAATCCAAAGAATCTCGAGTAATCCCCCAAGTAAACGCAAAGTCATAAAAGGAACCCCCAAAGGGCCCCACTAATAACAAAAGCACTCAAAATTCTCTAAAACTATAACAAAGCTATTCTAAACCCAAACTAAACCAAAACACACTAAACACACTTAGAGCTAACACACGACTTAATCAACACTAATCGAGGTCACTCGGGTCGGGGTCTTACAATTTAGGTCATCCATTTTCCATTTAATTAGCAGTTATAAGCAATAGAAAGGATAAAAGAGTGACAGTAATGCAATAAGTGAAGTAAACCTCAAAGTATAAGAATCAACGGGGAAATATCAATAATCCAACCTAGGTAATGGCCCACGTTCAGGTCTAGGTTCATCTCAGGTAATTTGATCTCTAAATGAAGTCTCAGATGCAACTGGATATTGTGTTTGGTTCTCCAGAAGTCACGGGCATATTCGACAATGTTTAAGGATCGAATTATCGTCGAATCCACAACCTAGACCCTACTTGGTGGTCCCCACGAGTCAACGTTGAGCCACACCATTAACTCGTGCTTGGCACATCAGTGGAAGTCCATTTGGATGGTCAATGGGCCTCATAATCAATCACAACACAAAGTATCAACTGAACTCAGGTTTGACTGTCTGCAGTGTGGCAGGTCGACCTGGCAAGGGTCGTGTCGACCTGCTACACTGAAATCAGGACTGAAACTTGACCTGTATTCTGGGAAATTTCCAGTGTACCTGGTCGACCTGGTGGCCAACCAGTCAACTCGGTACACATGTCCACCTGTATCAAATAGAACACAGGTTGAATTCTAGTTCCTGTGTTTTTCAGTGTGTCCGGTCGACCTAGCACAAGGGCTGGTCGATCGAGCACACTGATTTCCTGAGTTTCTAGAAAAGTCTATGCCGGTCGACCGAGCACACTGATTTCCTGAGTTTCTGGAAAAGTCCAGCTCCCAGTTGTTCCTCTGCAAACCCTGTGTCCTCAGTCGACCGAGCACAGGGTCCGGTCGACAAAGTACACGGGACTGAGAGTCCTGCAGGGAAATTAACTAGGACTTGGATTTTCCCAATTGCAGTGTTATCGGTCAACCTGCCTACAGGTTGGTTGACCGAGTACACTGTCCTGGTACAATTTCCAGAATTCCGGAATTCTTCCTCGCCAATCCAATTTCCATCCAAATCACACCCAACCTCATCCAATCATCATAAAAACATCATAAAACATGAAAAGCACTTTAATACACATCCAACCATCCAATCCTTGGGCCATTGATCTTCCAAATGAGATGAAACTCATCCATCAATGGCCAAAAACTATGAAAACAAGCTCAGAGGTAGATATAGCAATTCTAACATCAATTGAATTGAAATTATAGAATCAAAGTGAAGGAAAACATGCATTCTATGCTAATTAAAGTATATTGCACTTGCCTTAATTCAATTGCAAGAAGATAGAGAGAAGAGAAGTCCAAGCTCAAAAAAGGCAAACCCAAGCAACTACAGTCTCCAATCACACAAACCAGGCCCAAAAACCATATCTAAAGAGATCTATAGATCCTAATCCCACATCCACAAGAGAATTGCAATAAGGAAAGGAAATCTAGAGAGAAAGAGAGAAATCTAAAGAATTCAACTATAAGATGGTACCTACCTTGAGTAGAAGAGTGAGAAGAGATGTAGAAGATAAGAGAGAGAGAGAGAGAGAGAGATCCTTGATAATAGTTGCAGCTAAGGTGGTTGTAGATGGCCTTCTTCTTCTTCTTCTTGAAGTTCTATATCTAGGATTTTAGAGAGAGGATGAGATGATGAGAAAATTGGAGGAAAATGAGAGAAGAAGAGAGAAAAGAGAGGGAGATGAGAGAGAGGGAGATGGTAGCCAACATATGGCATGGGATGGGGTAGTATTAATAGGTTGAGGTTAGGCTAGGAACTAAAATACCTTTTTAGTTGAATAGGATTAGGGTTAAGGCCATGAGTTGTTTGGTCTTTGGGTAGGGTTTCTAGAAGCTTCCCAAGTGGAATAACCCCTCCTTGTAGATCGAACCTCTCTTCCGAGATGGGTTTGCACCAGCACCGAAGTACTTACCTTATAGCGTTTACCAATTTCAGAATAACTTGCCATACAAAAAAAAAAAAAAAAACAAATAGAGTCATGATTCATCCAAGAGTAGACCAGATAGATCATATAAGGAAATTAAGATGTAGCCTGACCTTCCACTTGTTGCTCTTTATTTTAATTTATGTCCATCAAACCATAAGCTTCATACATCAGAAACTTTCACCTAAGAGTGAACCACATATTGTTTCTATGCAGTCTTCCTATGGGCCCACCCGACCCTCTTTTAGTCATTCTTAACCCTTCATTCACCCCCTTTAGTGAATCGGAAACAACAAATTTGACTCATCCGACCTTCACTCGTCATTTGGTTGAATCTCAGAAAAACCTAGTTAGAAGACCATTAAACGTTGAAGTTATTAAATCAGGGGTTAGGATAACTCAGTCAAACTTTCTATTCATCATACGTTTTCTTGCAGTTTGGATGTATGACAAGAACATGCAAGTGACCAAAGACAAACTCTATGGTTTAAATAAGATGCAAGAAAGAGCGTGTAAACAATTTATGAATTTATGTACTACTTAGGTTTAGAAAACGTATAGATTTAGAGCTAAAATGATGCTTTTCTTGTCCATCTTAAATTTAATTGGAAAAAAATCAAAAAACACCCACACCCAAGAAACCCAAATCGCTGAATGAATGCCATGATTTAATAGTTTGGAATTAATAGAGATGATTTGATGGAGAGAAAAAGAGGAGGTAGGGTGTTAGGTTTTTGTGTGCCGGCTAATTCATGGGTTGTACAAAACTCTGGGTCCATTGAGTTGTATTTTGTTATTTTTAGAAAAGGAATCTATTTCTGCTTTGAAGATAGAAGACTAGAAGGACTCAAAGAAGATAGTATGGCAGAATTAGAAGTGAGAAATCAAACAAAATTAGAAGTATGCTGAAGGGAGAAAAAAAAGTCCGGAAGTTTTAGAAGAAGAAAGCTGAGAAGAATTAGAAGTGCTGAATTTTTGGATCAATGAGAATAAAGGCCCCCTTAAGCGGATGTTATCAGATAGGAGCCAGAAGCCTGACAGAGCCTTGTTTCGATGAGACAAAACCTTCACTGCTTGAGCGCACCTTCATCTGCTCGAGCTGGTGACGTGGCAAAGTCCAACGAGAATTAGAAGTCTAGTGCTAATTGTGCCCCAATTGCTTGTTTTAGTCCTAATCAAGTTAGGAAACATTAATCACGTCTCTAAGCCTATCTAAAAGACTCATGGGCTACCTCAATGAGACACCTCACCTCTCAAAGTTCTGAGTTAGAGATCATAGTTGAGAGAAATCTTCTCTAGAGAGTTATTTGAAGAGTTGTGTAGCAGAGATCATCTAGAGAACCAAATTCTTCTGCTTCCCTTGTAGAAGATCGTCTTTCGTAGAAGATTTGAGGAGTCAAGTGGGATTGAATCTATTGTAATCAATGGTGTGAAGTCGTTGAGGCGTGAAGCTGCATAAGAATTAATTGCATTCCTAAGGTAGGGATTATTTGGAGAGGTATTTGTGAGTGTCTTGTAATTGCGAGATTTATAGTGCTTGATTGTTGATCCAGTTCGGATCCGTGGTTTTTCACCTGGTTAGGATTTTCCACGTTATATTTGGTGTCTCTTGTGGCGTGTGCTTTTGCTATTTATTTCTGCTACATAGTTAATTAATTTTTGAACACTATTGTGCTGTTGAGTTGACCAATCTAGAGATCTAACCAGTACTTTGATAGGGTTTTCATCTTAGGAGAGAAAACTCATAGCCATAGGTTTTGTTCCATCTTTCTTGTGTTTTTTTTTTTTTTTTTTCATGTTTCTTTTAAAAAGTGGTACACGAGAACAATCGAGAAAGGGTGGATAAGAGATCTTTTTTACTATTTATTCAACCATTGAACAGGAACACTGCAAAGAATGCTTCCCAATTCAGGGGAAAAAAGTTAGGGTTAAAAAATACCCAACAATAAAATCTAAGAAAAAAAAAAGGAATAAAAATTACCTTGGTGTTGGATATGGAGGAGAGAAACAATTGGAATCGAATCCAGAGGGAGAGGAGGAAATTAAGTGTTAAAAAACACCCAACAACCAAAATAAAAAAAAAGAAAATATGAAATACCTTGATGTGAGACATGGGGGAGAGAATCCATTGGAATATATGAGTTTGTGCGCTTATGAAGAGCAGCTTCAGAAATCAGCGGTGCAAAGAGAAAGTCGAGGGGGGAAAGAAAGGGTTTAACGTGGAGTTGAGATTTGAATGAGAAAGTCGAGGGGGGAAAGAAAGTCGAGCAGTTGCATGTATGTAGGTCATGGGCAAATGTCAACAATCTCTGTACTCAGGCATCTTTAGGATTGGCAGATGTCAAACAAAAACAAAGACATCTTGCATACGGATTTCATCTAAGTGGGGACTTAGTGGGCTCATAAGAGGAGGTCTCACTCATACAAACGTCTCTTGTTGAGAGAGCCACAACTTGGGATTGCAGTTAAGTTGGGTGCAATCACCAAGTATGCGATGGCAAGCCTACAACTAAGATCTTATAAAAGACTAGCAGAAGTGCAGAGAAATGGTAAGCAGTTGAAAGCAGGCATGACAAGATCTTATAAAAGACTAGTGAAGCCCTACACGTGCAAGGCACGTGCTGTCCAACCATATATAAGAATAAAATTACAGCTCACAGTGCTATTTATTTTATTACAAATGAGCAAATCCATATTTCTAGATTGAAATACTTTTAAGTATTTCCACTAAACAAGATATCGATAAAAAAAAAAAAAATGAAAGACGGCAGATATTTGCTCTTGTTTCGGAAAGGGGTCCCTTTCTATCGTTTCTTCTCGACTTTAATCTCCTCCCATCATTTTCTTTTCTTTTTCACAAAAAAGATAACATAAAATTGTATTAGAAACAAGCATTACAAATAGCAGTAAACAAAGCTTATTATTACACATGCATGTACGATAGTATGCAACTTGGTCCATCTTTAGCTAACTAATCCTTCATATTCTTAGCCTCAAAAAACCCATTAAGCAACGATAATAGTATCAATTGAATCAAAGTTAAGGAATATGCATAAAATTTAAAACATCACTATTAAAAGAAGAAACAAGAAAAAAGAGGAATCGAAAGGCATGGAAATCACATTCAGATGTATAGTGACAGAAGTTCAAGTTCATCAAAAGAGGAGCGTAAAAGAAAAGTAATCTCAAGCATTTGGCTGTTTGAAATTTGAGATGCCTACTTATCACTAAGGTCTTATCAGCACTTTAACATTTTATTTTACAAAGATAATATAAATCCAACTCAATAGCATGCCATTCATATAATACTACAAGAGTATGTCTGAACGTATATTTTTTTTATAGCTTTACCTTCTTTTGGATTGAAAATTTCTTTATCCCCTTTTCCGTTACCATTATAATTTCTTCCTTTATTACTAATTCTTTTGTCTTGTCTTTTAGATTTTGCACCGCTTTTTCATATCTGTTTTCTTTTTATTAACTTTTAACCATATTTATTTAGATTAATGTCTTATCTATTATATAGTGTTTATTTAATTTATGATTGAAAATAAAAATTGGTATTTTCCATTCTCAACTGGCTGCATTTCTTTTGTTGACGAGCTTTTTATCTTTTTAAATTTCAAACTATTTTAATCTTTTTTTAAGGTGTAATTTTTCTCACGTTTTAAGTCTCTCATTGACTTGTGCAGTATTCACCGACCTAAATTTTTAATTTGTCCTCACTAATAGAATTGTTAAATCTTTTTAATAAGTAATTAATATAATGACATTTAAAAAATCCACACAACCATGGAAAACAGAAAAGGGTAAAGTCGAGTCTGTACATCCTCCTTTCTCTACTATTAAATATAAAGAAATAAATACCGCTCCAATAAAATAGTGTTCTAGTGACTCAAAACTACTCACTGTAGAACAACACTCTCATATTGTAGAACAAAAAAATCCACAAATATTTAACAACAAACAATAGGATCACAAACACACTGTTGGCACACAAAGATTCATCTGCCCATACATAACGTTCCCCAAGGCAAAATACTCATTTTTCATAAAAAATGATGACATTAGTGACAGTTGGAGTCTAGCCGGCTACAGTAAGGGAACTCCCCAATGGCTACTATCTGCAAGGCCCTCCGGCCGCTGCAATCATCAGCACACTAGCCATTGTACCTCGATCTAAAGATGAACGCTGGACACCACAAACACCAGCCGCCGAGCTTCTTCTCTCCTGGCTACCTGACGCCCATGATCTCCCACGAACTGGCCAATTATCTATTCTAATGGCCGCTGAACCTACAAAAGGAGAACAACCACGTTCCCATTGAAGATAGTTTTGAAACCACCTCCACTTCTCCATGATCTCTGATGGTTATGGCTCCTCAAAGGCACTAAAAGGAAGACTTGGGAGAGCAGGAGGACATCTCCGATCCAGCACAAAGAAGCCCAAAAACTTTGCCATTTTCAAAACTCTCTCCTCCTTCATCAGCGAGGTGAGAATCAGGCAATAGTGAACGCTTCTCCTTGGACCTGGGTGATTGCCTCTAAAAGTCAGTCTTTGTTCCTCTCACCATGGAGGAAGGACAGAGATTGTCTATGCTGTTTTGAAACAAACTTCTCTAACTAATCCTTCTACCTAAATAATGGTGATGAGCTACAAAGACTTACAGAAGAAGCTAAATTGCAGACTTCACCAATTCTGTCTCCAACAAACTCTTGAAGACAGCAGACTTCTCTTCTCTCCCTTCAATTTTGATTTCCATTGTTTTGATCTCCTAAGCTTGACGAGGGAGTTGTATAAAAAATTGTAAACAACCTGCACTCAGAAAGTGAAGCAAAGAAGAACCCATGTAAACAAAAGGGAAAATGACTCTTCTTGCGTGATCAAGCATTCGTGCAAGTCATTTTCACATCTTTATGTGATGTTCAAAGGATGAAATAAAAAGCTTCTTCACCAGAACTTTCATTCTTTTTCCTCTTTTAGGCGAAACACACACAGAATAGAGAATATGATTTCTCAGCAAGAACCAACTTCATCTATAGCTCAGCTAAATTCATGGTAGTTAAAGATGTTCCAGCCCTTTGTACATAATTTGTAGAAAAATTAACCCTGGATAAACAACCTTTAAAATCTCCTAATGACTTCAAAAATGAAATCTCTCTTCGTTTAGACAAATTTGGTTAAGGAAAATCAATTAATATGGTAGTCGAAGCACCTGGTAATCACAATTTCTCAGAATCCAACACTGACGAATCTAATGACCGATCGGATGATCAATCAAATTTCAGTAACATCCATTCAGTAGCAATTAGACAGGTCTAGATACGTCATTGGTTGTATGATACAAACTATTCTATAAAATAGTCTCTCGAGACTATTCTATAGTCTGAGAGTTGCATCTTTCATTAAAGTTTCCAACAAGGAATTCATGACTATGTAAGTAAATAAAAATATATATAAGAATGAGAAAAGAACAGTCTATAGCTCATAAACAAAGCCCTCGGGTCGTTTAATCGAATGTTTTCTTGGTAAATGTGATTTTCAATATATACATTTATAATAAGTACATATAAGCTATTTTTTATTTGATCAAAGGCCTTATAAGAAAACGTTTCTCAAAAAATAATGATTGGATTTTTTTGGAGAACACAATTTTTGACATTCTATGTGGCTACAAATTAGATAATAACTTAGTTCCAAAAGGCCATAAGGGATATTGTAATTGGAAGGATTAAACTAATTGAATTGAAATTATTTGCCCAAGGGACCCAACAGTGGCAAGTATTCTATTTGGGAGTTCAATTGTAATATGGACATCTAACGTCACGTACAACTTCAATGCCCATTAAGTTCGGGTCACCATCTTGGGCTTCAAGCAGGGCCAAAATGGAGTATCTCTAAGCAATCTGAGGACATGCTTCTAAGTTAGGAATGCTAGATATTTATTCTCTTCACATCATACATAAGATGTCTTGATCATTGGTTGCCTGAGATGCACGATGTATATTAGCCAAAAAGTTCATTCACAATGGGACCCATTTTTATGTGGGCGTGAGATGTTACATGGAGAATAAATATTTATTTATCCCATGGTCCCACGCCCCTGGAATTAATTTCAATGGTAACGTTATCCTATTCGTAGAAATTATTTCATTTTATCTAAGCAACAATATCTGGGTTTCAAATTATGGATTACTTAATGACTAAGAACTTCTTCGAATGTTATTTTCCAACGGGAGCAACTAAAGGAAGAGAAAAAAAATAAGAAAGGAAAAGAAGATTGAGAAAAATCTAATGGGTTCCCATATAGGATACAACGTATCATCGTAAAAAGATCCCACATCGGAAACTTATAAGAATTTCCATGTTCTTCTTTCCTATATAAGTATCTCATCAGGTGAGAGGTACTCCAAGAGACTTGGGAAAGAATCTCTTCTAGTTGGGAGAGATCTTGGGAACCCTAAGAGGAGAAGCATTATCTGCTAGTAGGGTAGAGTAAAATGAGATGGAATAGAGTGTCAAATCAAGAAAAACTATAGTGGAGGGAGTTGGTTGCAAAAGCACCAAATGACAAAAAAGATACTATTAGCTCCACAAAATGGGTGCTTTTGGCCTAGTTCCCTCCACTTTCTTTTTCCTTCTTGATTTACACTCAATTCTATTTTATTTTACCCCACCCTACTAACAAACCAAATATAGAAATCAAAGGAGAATGATTGATCTATAATAAGGTCAGATTTGTTTATTGTTCTTCTTTTTAAGATTATTTAAGAGAAAATAGTAGAATACCTACATGTACTTTGCATGTATTTCAGACTACCCCCCTGTAGTTTGGTATTTTGTATTAAACGTACATGTATTTTAAATCACAATGCAAATAGAGACGGCCGTGACGGAAAAGATGGAATGACGAATTTAGCCCACCATATATAACTTGTGTCTTGCACTTTTCGATCATTTTGCCCTTTTTTTGCTTGCAATTAGGGCTCTTTATTGGCGAGGCAATTTTGGGAGAAACCGCCCCTCCTTCATAAGGCAATCTAAATTACGGTTAGGGATCTGCGATTCCAGAGGTTTCAAACCTTCAAGAAGCTTCAATGAGAATCCATCAAGAAGCATCAAGACAAATTTACCCCTCCATATATACCTCATGTCTTGCGCTTTTCGATCATTTTGCCCTTTTTTCGCTTGCAATTAGGGTTTTCCATTGGCGAGGCGATTTTCGGAGAAACCACCCCTCCTTCAAAAGGCAATCTGGATTGCGGTTGGGGCTCTGTGATTCCAGAGGTTTCAAACCTTCAAGAAGCTTCAGCGAGAATCCATCAAGAAGCATCAACGATTTCAGAGGTATGTTTAATCTCAAACCCTTAATAATGTCTGATGCCGAGGGTTTTGGTTTTTGATAAAAAAAAAAGATCTTAAATTGACATCTCTAACTGCATTGATTGTAAAGTTGTTGATGGGGTTTGTACGATCTATATGTGAAATTTGCATTAGAAAATTGTCTCTTTTTGTGTCTCATTTTAGTAAATGGGGATGAGTTTTTCGGCTACTTTGAGTGGATGTAGGACCTTTCGTTGTCTGATATAGTGATGTTGTGTGAAAACGGTCCCCACTTGTGCTATCTATTTCATTTG
The DNA here is from genome assembly GCA_003546025.1 of Camphora micrantha. Taxonomy (NCBI): domain Eukaryota; kingdom Viridiplantae; phylum Streptophyta; class Magnoliopsida; order Laurales; family Lauraceae; genus Camphora; species Camphora micrantha. The sequence goes on along the minus strand of QPKB01000011.1, from coordinate 11,649,857 downwards.
TTTTTTATTTTCTTATGAATGTTGGTGGAATAGAATCCCCATCTATCTGCACTATGTCGGCTGCTTTTGGCTGTCACACATGGAGGGGACCATAGTGACCCAAAAAAAAAAAGTTTCTTATATCCATGGTTTTGTCAAACACCCAATTTTCTTTGTTATTGTTCATGAATTTGCCTCAAAGAAATGTCATTTACATCCAAATGTCATTTGATGAAGTGACAGTACGATTCCACTATGGTTGTTATTTTACAGAGCTACCAAATAGTGTATACATTCGGGGTGTGGTAGATGAAATCACTGATTTTGATATTGATAAAGTATCTTTTTTTTTAGTTCATGGATTATGAATTAGGGTACCCAGTGAACAATATGATGTATTTTAAGGTGCCGGCCTTAGGTTTTGATGATGGTCTGAGGCAGATTGAATCAGACAAGGATGTAGTTGTTCTATTAGAACATTATAAAGGCAGTAAGGTGTTGACTATTTATGTAGAGAGGGGACATGAACCTTTGATGGTAGTGTCACCTAAGGGGAAGGTCTTGATGCAAAATATTCACACCAAAGGTCCCTTGAAGCAGTTACCTGCAGCAGAAGATGCATCAGCTACTAGCAAACTTCACTATGAGGAGGACTATGCTGCTGATGTTGAGGATGAACCTGCTATTGATGAAGGCAGCGATGATGACCAAGATCAGCAACATGGTCATCTTGATAACTCTAATGATGATGACAGTGAGGTTGAGAGTGATCACATCAAATTAGATCCTGATGAGCCTCTGGAGTTATATGAGGATGTTGAGAAGGTTGATGATGAGGATATCTTCAGAGGATCCCGTGAGAATGAGTCACAACCTCAAGAAACTGAGAGTGTGGAAGTGTGGAAGGAGAACAGACCCAAAACCAACAAGTACCAGCTGATGAAAACTGGATTACAGATGCTGAGGATGGGGATGAGCTTCAGTCTTTGTGCAACTCATCTGATGAGAACAACAGGCTGAAATGGCCTAACTTTAATGAGCTGACTGATATGTGGAATCCTCAACTCAAGTTGGGTATGAAATTTGTAAGTTCACAAGTATTCAGACAAGTGCTTGTTGAATGGACTGCAAGGCTGGATTGTGCACCGCTTTTTCATATTTTTTTTCTTTTATTGACTTTTAACCAGATTTATTTAGATTAATGTCTTATCTCTTATGTAGTATTTATTTAATTTATGATTGAAAATAAAAATTGGCATTTTCCATCCTCAACTGGCTACTTTCTTTTATTGACGAGCTTTTTATCTATTTAAATTTCAAACTATTTTAATATTTTATTAAGGTGTAATTTTTCTCACGTTTTAAGTCTCTCATTGACTTGTGCAGTATTCACTGACCTAAATTTTTAATTTGTCCTCACTAATAGAATTGTTAATTCTTTTTAATAAGTAATTAATATAATGACATTTAATAAATCCACACAACCATGGAAAACAGATTAGGGTAGAGTCGAGGCTGTACATCCTCCTTTCTCTACCATAAAATATAAAGAAATAAATGCCGCTCCAATAAAATAGTGTTCTAGTGACTCAAAACTATCCACCATAGAACATCGCTCTCATATTGTAGAACAAAAAAAATCCACAAATATTTAACTACAAACAATAGGATCACAAACACATTATTGGCACACAAAGATTCATCTGCCCATACATAACATTGCCCAAGGAAAAATACAAATTTTCCATAAAAAATGATGACATTGATGACCGTTGGAGTCTGGCCGGCTACAGCAAGGGATTTCCCTAACTGCTACTATCTACAAGGCCCACTGACCGCTGCAATCATAAGCACACTAGTCGCTTAACGTGACGAAACAGCCGCTATACCTCGATTGAAAGATGACCGCTGGACGCCACAAACACTGGCCTTCGAGCTTCTTCTCTCCCAGCTACCTGACGCCCATGGTCTCCCACGACCTGGCCAGTTATCTCTTCTGATGGCTGCTGAACCTATAAAAGGAGAACAGCCATGTTCCCATTAAAGACAGTTTTGAAACCACCTCCACTCCTCCATGACCTCTGACAGTTATGGCTCCTCAAAGACTATAAAAGGAAAACTTGAGAGAGCAGGAGGACATCTCCGATCCAGCGCAAAGAAGCCCAGAAACTTTGCCATTTTCAAAACTCTCTCCTCCTTCATCAGTGAGGTGAGAATCAGGCAGTAGTGAACGCTTCTCCTTGGTCCTGGACGATAGCCTCTGAAAGTCAGCCTTTGTTCCTCTCATCATGGAGGACGGACAGAGATTGTCCATGCTGTTTTGAAACAAACTTCTCTGATTAATCCTTCTTCCTAAATTTTGGTGATGAACTACAAAGACTGACCGAATAAGCTAAATTGCAGACTTCTCCAGTTCCGTCTTCAGCAAACTCTTGCAGACAGCAGACTTCTTTTCTCTCCCTTCAATTCAGATTTCCATTGTTTTGATCTCCTAAGCCTGACGAGGGGTTTATATAAAAAATTGTAAACAACCAGCACTTAGAAGGTGAAGCAAAGAAGAACCCATGTAAACAAAAGTGGAAATGACTCTTCTTGTGCGATCTATCATTTGTGCAAGTCATTTTCACATCTTTATGTGATGTTCAAAGGATGAAATAAAAAATATTCTTCACCGGAACTGTCATTCTATTTCCTCTTTTGGGCAAAACACACACAGAATAGAGAATATGATTTCTCAGCAAGAACCCACTTCATCTATAGCTCAACTAAATTCATGGTAGCTAAAGATGTTCCAGCCCTTTGTACATAATTTGTAGAAAAATTAACCCTGGTTAAACAACCTTTAAAATCCCCTAATAAATTCAAAAATGAAATCTCTCTTCGTTTAGACAAACTTAGTAAAAGAAAATCAATAACTATGGTAGTTGAAGCACCTGGTGATCACAGTTTCTCAGAATCCAACACTGACAAATCTAATGACCAATCAAATGATCAATCAAATTTTAGTAACATCCATTCAGTAGCAATTAGACAAGTCTAGATACATCAATGGTTATATAATACAGACTATTCTATAAAATAGTCTCCCGAGACTATTCTATAGTCTGAGAGTTGCATCTTTCATAAAAGTGTCCAACAAAGAATTCATGCCTATGTAAATAATAGAATATATAAGAATAGGAAAAGAACAGTTTATTGCTCATAAACAAAGCCCTTGGGTCGTTTAATCGAATGTTTTCTCGATAAATGTGATTTTCAATATATATACATTTATAATAAGTACATATAAGCTATTTTTTATTTGATCAAAGGCCTTATAAGAAAACGTTTCTCAAAAAATAATGATTGGATTTTTTTGGAGAACACAATTTTTGACATTCTATATGGCTACAAATTAGATAATAACTTAGTTCCCAAAGGCAATAACGGATATTGTAATTGGAAGGATTAAACTAATTGAATTGAAATTATTTGCCCAAGGGACCCAACAGTGGCAAGTATTCTATTTGGGAGTTCAATTGTAATATGGACATCTAACATCACGTACAACTTCAATGCCCATTAAGTTCGGGTCACCATCTTGGGCTTCAAGCAGGGCCAAAATGGAGTATCTCTAAGCAATCTGAGGACATGCTTCTAATTTAGGAATGCTAGATATTTATTCTCTTCACATCATACATAAGATGTCTTGATCATTGGTTGCATGAGATGCACGATGTATATTAGCCAAAAAGTTCATTCACAATGGGACCCATTTTTATGTGGGCGTGAGATGTTACATGGAAAATAAATATTTATTTATCCCATGGTCCCACGCCCCTGGAATTAATTTCAATGGTAACGTTATCCTATTCGTAGAAATTATTTCATTTTATCTAAGCAACAATATCTGGGTTTCAAATTATGGATTACTTAATGACTAAGAACTTCTTCGAATGTTATTTTCCAACGGGAGCAACTAAAGGAAGAGAAAAAAAATAAGAAAGGAAAAGAAGATTGAGAAAAATCTAATGGGTTCCCATATAGGATACAACGTATCATCGTAAAAAGATCCCACATCGGAAACTTATAAGAATTTCCGTGTTCTTCTTTCCTATATAAGTATCTCATCAGGTGAGAGGTACTCCAAGAGACTTGGGAAATAATCTCTTCTAGTTGGGAGAGATCTTGGGAACCCTAAGAGGAGAAGCATTATCTGCTAGTAGGGTAGAGTAAAATGAGATGGAATAGAGTGTCAAATCAAGAAAAACTATAGTGGAGGGAGTTGGTTGCAAAAGCACCAAATGACAAAAAAGCTACTATTAGCTCCACAAAATGGGTGCTTTTGGCCTAGTTCCCTCCACTTTCTTTTTCCTTCTTGATTTACACTCAATTCTATTTTATTTTACCCCACCCTACTAACAAACAGACCCAAATCTAAAAATCAAAGGAGAAGGATTGATCTATAATAAGGTAAGATTTGTTTAATGTTCTTCTTCTTCTTCATAAGATTATTTAAATTATATGCTAAGATCTATGAAATGATTTTTGGATTTTCTATAGTTTTTCAAAAGTTTTAAAACATGTACCCCTCATATTTTTCTTAAAATCAGTTTTCATTACTAGGGTATGAGGTTTGAAAATATTGGGCAGAAAACCATACCCATTTTCACACCATATTAATATATTCATTTACGCATCACATGCACAAATTGTGAAACCAAACATGGGATCCGTAATTGTTATGCATGAGTCCCCATTTACAATATAAATGAGTGCATCAAAAAAAAAAAAAAAAAACACTTTAGGTTCTAGTTTGTAGGAGTTCGTATGGATTAGAATTGGGGTTTTGGTTTGAGGTGAGAAATTCTTGGTGAGTCTCGAGGGATTGAGTTAGAACCCATATCGAGGCAAGTGAATAAGTATAATCATATCATGTGTATGCTTTATTTTGTTGATTTCTATGATAATTTATGCTAGATACCCATTTTTAAACTCTTATAATGCTTTTGGTCAATTTAATACAGTGGAATTGATTAATTTTAATCCTTTAAAATGGCAATTGCAAATGCTATTCAAAGTTTGAAAAATGCTCATATTTCTATAACTTCAAAATCCCTTTGATACAAGGGGAAAATAACACTTAATCAGATCAGGTTCAGTTGTAGTTTCAAAATTTATGAAGCTTACGACTAACCGTTGTTGGCATATAAAAAATTGAGATTCAGAAGATTAGACTATACACAGTGTCCATGAAGTCAAATCAAGGCCCATGAAGTTAAATTAATGCCTAAGAAGACAAATCAAGCTCTGTGAAGTCAAATCATGGCCTATGAAGTAAAATCAAGGTCCACGAGGTCAAATTAGGGGTCAAAAACCACCCCGACCATCAAATGGTATCAAGTCAAGCAGTCAAAAGTTCAAGGAAGAATCACCAAAGTGATGTTGAAGTATTCCCAAGTTCAAAGGACAAGAATCAAGTGAACCAGAGGACATTTGAACCCAAAATAATGCAAATAATGCACATACCGTAGACCCCACTTCATGATGAACAATTGTTCCAATGACTCCAAATCCAATGCAAAATCATCAAAAGGCATGTCAAGAACCTCCACACAAAATTTCGAAGAAAATGGAGTTAAAACAAAGAAAGTGGAGAGGTTGTAAGATATAGCGCCTCCCTCACACACCCACGCAAAAAACAGTATTGAAGGGTCCTACGACCTCCCTTGATATTGAAGTTCAATATAGTGATCCTCTGGCTTTCTCTCACATCAATTGTGTTCCTCAAGCTTCCAATACATCATGGCACTAGTACAATCAATGTGTGACAAGTGGCACTCAAGTTTGTTCAAATCAAGTCCAGGAAAATGCATGCCAAAATGCATAATATGTGTCACAAGTCAAAACTCGACATGTAGCGCTTAGAGGGATCATTTCTCCATGACCCATGCATGCTTCTCAACCACTTCTTGGCAGTTAAAAGTGGTCACGCCATGTTGAACATCATGGGGTCACAAATAACCACATGCAACCCCCATTTTGACAAGATGCATAGTTGTCGTGACCCACCAAACAGTTCTTGTGACCCCAGCTTCCAAAAATTGATTTTTTATGGAGAAAGTGGGGAAAAACATGGGCGTTCATGCCCGACCCACCCCTAAGTATGTTAAGCCTATAAATAGGCCATTTCAAGCTAGAAAAGGGATTCGGAATACGAACAAAAGACAAGAGCAAAAGACTACCAAAGTTCTAAGGCAAAAAAAGAAGCTACTTGCACAAGGAAGAAAAGGAAGTTATGCAACAATCCCCACTTAGTCTCCCACGACCCTTTAAGGTGCTTAGAACCACTAGGGTGTTCCCCAGGATGGGATTCTAATTCCCAAAATGATGTTAAAGTCTTTTCATTTCTTTTAAATTTTGGTTTTTTTGTCTATTTAGGGACGAAATTACTCAGAATTAAAATCCTATCATATAAATTGTCTTCAACACAACCAACAAAGATAAATCAGCCTAAGCGATATGACAAAAGGGGCCATGTTCAGACCAAAACTCCGACTACCCACAAGAATGCCGGTTTTGGATGCTAAACCTAAGATTGACAGACACTGGAAAATAATAAGGAATTTGATTCCTATCCATCTTATGTCATTCAAGACCTTGAAATGGATCTTCAACACCCTTTTTGTATATTTTGTAACTTTCTCTACCATCAAACTGTAGTTTCTCTAAATGACCTGTCACTTGTGAGTCCGAACATCGAGTCCACAATCTCTTAATGTGAAACTTAAATTTATACTTAAGAAATAAAATGCAATGACAAATGCATCTTCACATTGTGTTTCCCCTCTATCTTGGGTGATGAGTCCTTAAAACTGCTCTATTAAATTATTAATTTGGGACATTTTAAGGATTATTCATTCTAAATTGCATCAATTAGGTCAAAATCATGATTTTTGCATCTTGAGACTCATTGTCATATTTTAATGCATAGTTCTCTCAAGAATTACATGTTTTACATAAAATAATGAAAATTGCATTTATGGAATCCTAATTTCTGAAAATCTTTGGCAAAGCTCTGATTTCTCATGAAATGTCATGAATTCTCATCATGATTAGCTTATTAAGGTCAAATCATAACACATGATGCCATCTTATGTTATCATTTCATGTGAAATAGATCCACATTCGTGCATTTGTGACTTTAGTGATTAAAAAATCTTTTCACATAAAATAACACGGTTTTCTGCACGAGATCACTCAAGTCATCATGCACTGCATTCTTTAGGGCACTATCTTTCATTCCTTAAAATTTCGAGGAATCCTAGTTTGATCAAGACTCTTCATTAGGAATCCCAGTTACACTAAAACTCTTTCATTTCTGCAAGTAATGTGAAAACTGGGACCCACAAAGTTTAGTCCCAAAAAGAAGTCCTCATCAGATCAAGAGTCCTCCTGGTATCAGAATTCTTCCCCGAGACCCACTCACAAGCACAGAAGATCAAATTTGGGCCCCACAGTGAAGATGGAAACTGAAAATGAAGAGAAATGAAGAATGGACCCTACACACACATCCACATGTGGGAGCTCACACATGTTGGATGTCCAAGAAGAGGAGGTCCACACTTCTCTTGCTCCATTCAAATTATCTTTACAGATAATGTTAGGAGATTCTTAAGAAATTGCCAAAGACAGACACTGAAATTAGAAGACTTTTGCATAAAGGAGAGATGTGCGCTCAAAATTCAAATTGCAAGTGATCCCAACCAATCCACACCCTTGGACGTTCCACTCTCGTTCTCATCCAAAGGAAGCCTCCATAAGAAGCGTGATCTCTATAGTCTCACAAAGTCCAAAGCAGAGTCTTATCCAAGAAAGAGAGAGAAAAAAACTAAAAAGAGCTAAAAAAGGATAAGAAGATGGAATTTGAATGAGACTTGGATTCTAAGAAAGGAAGGAAGATAAGAAGAAAAATTCAAAAAGAAGCTTGGACTTCCAACTTTCTCACCATATGATCCATGGTGGGGCCCCATTTCACTCCATAGTACAGCCAATTGAATTCTCTCAATGCTTCTCAAATGGACCCTACTGTAGAGAGTTTTCATATTAGAGGCGGGTGTGCAGAGAAATCCTACAAGAGTAGAATGTCCCAGAGTTCTCTCATTTTGGTTCAAACAAGTTCAAATTCAAAACAAACTCTCTCTCAGGGAGATAATCGTAATCAAAGAAACAGTTCCAAAGAGAGACAAACCATGGTTGGAAAAACTATAAAAACACCCTATAGGGGACGTCCAACCCTATGAAGAAATAAACCCTCTCTCTAGTCCTTTTTCTACACCACATGCCTATCCCATCTCTCTCTCTCTCTCTCTCTCTCTCTCTCTCTCTCTCTCTCTCTCTCTCTCTCTCTCTCTCTCTCTCTCTCTCTCCTTTCATCCCCTCCATCTCTCTTCAAGAAGGCTAGTTAGAGAAGGCTTCTTCATCCTAGCATGGGTATATCTATTTTTCAATTTATTCATCTTTTGTAAAGAACATCTATGCTATTAAAATCCATTTTCTTTTGATGATCTTTGTCTTTTAACTTGTGTGTTCTTGGATTCTAATTTTATTTATATTTTCAAAAAGGCTATAATTAGGTTGTGCTTAGGGTAAGTATAGTAGAAGGTTCCCATAGATATGAATAGCTTGGCTTAGTAACCTCCACCGTGCGGGCTAGGACTTGATCCTTGAGCATGAATGGGAGGAAATACAAGTTAAGAAGCCAAAGTGAATTTTTGTGGACCCAGTAATTTTTGTAAGTACCTTGAAACACCAGGCAATTTGCACACTAATTTAGAGTTCGCAATTGGCTTGATGACCCAAGTTGTAGAACAAGATCTAGATGGTATTCTTAGGAATTTTTTGCCCAAGTTGGAGAAAAGTAGAAAGAATATTGGATTCACCACATTTATTTTTTTAGTATGATTCACCACATTTAAATTCTTGTATGTTTCACTACATTTAAATTCTTGCAAATTTGAAACTAATCATAGATCTAGAGCTTCTCTTCCAAGATTCAAGAAGAATTCATCAAGACCCAGCCATCTCCAAGTTAGTGGAGCCATTTGAGGAGCTTCTTCCCCAATTAGGCAAGTAGACATGTCTATATCTCACTGAATGTTTATTATTATGCTTGGATTTGGTGATTTATAGCATGTACATCTCTCATTTCATGGAATTATGTAACTTAATGTTGATTGGATGCAATGATGAATAGATCTCCTTCTCTAAGTCTATATTCTATGTTTATGGCCATTAATGGATGGAAAACCCCAATTTAGAAGATCAATGGCCCATGGATGATGGATTTGTGGTAGATGATGGGGGTTTTGAGTTTGGAGATGGTTTTGTGATGATTTGGAATGAGATTGAGGGGCTTTAGTTGGAAATCGAGTGAAGCAAATGAGGAGCAAAACCTGAAAAGTATATTCGCTCGAGCAAGCATGCAGTTCACTCAAGCGAGCAGGCTCGCTGGGATAAAGGAGCTCTCAGGAAGTCCGCTTGCTAGAGTGAGGGGACCCTCTGGGATGCTCACTCGAGCGAGGTTACCTCCTGTTTTGGGCTACTTAGCACTTCACCCATCCGAGTTCACTGCGAGAAGAAATTCCAAGACATGTTCCCTTTTTTTGTAATTTAACCAATTGGGCCCCATTGACCTTCCATTTAGACTATGATGGGCATGCTAGACATGAGTCAAGGGCCAGGCTTAACCTTGACCCACGTAACCACCTAAAGTAGGGTCTAGGTTCATGACATGGAACCCAATCCGTTGTTGATAGAAGCACCAAGAACATCTTAATTAAGCATCCAAGGGCCCTTTTAGCTACTGTTTTGAGTGAAGTGGGACCGTACACCTAAAGAGGGGCAAAAACTTACCTTGGATTTTAGTATGTGGCCATATTTATTGTTTAATGTGGATGAGACATCTTTTCTATGTTCATATTCATTCTATTGATTGATGTTATAGATAAATGCCATGGATAGTCGGTATGGCCTGGACTGAGACAATAAGGCTTCAGAGTGACACTCAACACATTGATCAGAGGATGGCATTTAAAGTTGTGATTAATGATAATGGATTCACAGTCTAGACTTGGGTAGTAAGTTCATAGCATGGCACTGAAGGCTCTAACCGATGATCATTGGAATGGAACGATGGACGAAATGACAAATGAATTGTAGAATGGGATAATACTAATTAAGTGTATGTGGAACTGGAGTATACGTGGCGATAACCGTTGATAGCTTTAAGGGAGTTAACACCGACGCCCCCAGTTAACACCGACGCCCCCAAACTCCATGGATCATATATTTGACTAGTCTTGTCCCACATGAGCACAAGAAGGCAATCATGTTCGGAGTACCCCACCTAGTACACTACATATGGTATACGATGATGCATTTGAACACAGTAGGTATCTTTGGATATTGAGAAGGCCAGCATTTGGACTGGGTGCACTATGATGAGTATGATGGTTATGATAGATAATATGACAGGCACGATAGGTATGTATGAATACCGAGACAGCCAGACGTAGGAGCTAGGTGCAATAAGTGTCTTCAGATATGGATATGGATATGGATATGGATATGGATATGGATATGGATATGGTTGATGAATACATAGGTTTTGATGGCTCTCTGTTTGATATGGTTATATGGTGGTACAACGACCATGGGGTGGCTATGACCCCCCATTGTTGAGGTCCATCGGCTATTTGTTGTTTGTATATAGGCTTAGATAGATATGGATGTGGTGGGATGGTTCTCATATCATTACAGGTATCATTGTTATCTATATGTTTGATGCGTAGCACTTCTAGCATACTAATGGTGATATTATTAGATCATAGTACCGATACTTATCTCTTGTATTCGGATTGTAAAATGGTGATGATATTAATGATTTCATCTCATTTCGTTTCATATGTTGTAATTATCGATTGTCCATAATGTGCTATGCACATTATTACTCATGGATCATTGTACACCTCACACTACACTATATCACTCATTACACTTAGAATCCTCCTTCTTATTATTGAGATACTAACTATGCAGGTATAGTTGGGATCAGGTATGACTTTAACTACTATTCATTATTACATGTGATGTTATCTATGCATGCCTATTTGCTTGGATCCATGAGCCTAACCCAATTCTTGGTGCTTGTAAGTGCCTACCCTATTTCTCTCGCTTTTGTACAGGCTTGGTGGTTGTTCCGATACCACAAGGTGTTAAAGAGATATGCAATGGATGCATTAAGAGGCCTTCACATTAGAGTTTGTCGTTCCCTTTTATTAACTTTTAATAGGCCATGTTGGGCCAGGATTGTATTAGCTTACCCAAAAACATTTCTGTAATTCTTTAAAGAGGAACAAATTGTAGGACATTGCCCTTACTCTTACTCATATGAGATTTATATTTGCTTATTTATCAGATTTATGGTATTATATATTTTGGTACATTCCCACTAACATCCTGGGATTCAAGGCACCCGGATACTGGGGCGTTACAACTACCATCTGAATTATCTTAAGCCTTGTTGTGGTTCAAGGCCGGCCTATTCGTCAACTAGATGTGAAAGATGCATTTTCTACTTGGTTTCCATAAGGAAACAGTTTATATGGTAGCCTCCTGGGTTTGTTGGCACCACATATCCTTCACATGTTAACACCACATATCCTTCACATGTTTGTCTTCTCAAAAAGGCTATATATGGGTCGAAACAAGCACCAAGGCCCTAGTTTAACGAGTTCACTTTTTACTCGCTTTAGATTTGGTTTTTTCTACAGTCAGGGCGACCCATCCTTATTTGTCCAGCACAGAGACCAAGGCACTATACTTTTACTTCTCTATGTCAATGATATCATCATCACTAATCATAATCAGTTTCTTCTCTCATAGTTAATTGTGACTTTGGCCATAGAACTCCCAATATAAGATCTTGGTCCGCTTCACAATTTTCTTGATATTGAGGTCATTCGTTATGATGGTGGGATTTTCCTTACTCAAGCTAAATATGCTCTTGAAATTTTGACAAAGACAAAAATGCTTCTATCCAAGCATGTTAACAATCCATTAGTTGTTAAACATAATCTCCATATCACAGAGACCATAGAAATTGATGGGATCTCGTATCGCAGTGTAGTTTAGGCTTTGCAGTACTTGACTCTCACAAAACCGGAGTTAACACATTTCATTAACTTAGTCTGTCAGTTCATGACTACACCGAATGAGGGTCATTTTGAAGCTGTGAAAAGAATTTTGTGCTATGTCAAAGGGACCATAAATTATGGACTTTGAATTATTGCTCAATCTTCTCCACATCTCAATGGTTTTTCATTTGCTGACTGAGCGAGTTGCTCGCTGACTCGACGCTCCATGACAAGATATTGTATGTATCTTGGTGCTAATTACATCTCTTGGGCAGCCAAGAAACAACCAACTGAGGCTATGTCTAGTGGCGGATTCAGGATTTTCATTGGGATGGGGCGCACGATGGTCAATTGAAAACGTCTTCAACTGCCTAAGATGTTATTTACTTATTGTCAAAGTTGGAAAGGCATTTCATTGAAAAAGTTTAGAGTATTTGACCATCGGTCCATCACTCTCTGATGAAAGTAATCATGCTTATCATATATGACCTAGTACACACAGTACTAGGATGATTTGAGAAAAATCCAAGGTAAAAAGAGGATTTGAGATATCATGAAATTGGATGATTGAGTTTGGGTACAAGGATGAGGGTGGGCTTAGAGTGGGCATAAGAGAGGTAAGCACTACATGGGTCTATCCCTGGGGCTCGTTACTTTATTGAATTGATAAACCTGTTACGGGCACCTATAATTGATGTCACCTCAAATTCAGGCAGTAGAAGCCGATGAAAGCTGACTCCAATGAAGCAACAATCAAGCTTGTATTGAGTAAAGTCTATACAAAGCTTTGCAAGGCTATCACCACAAGCACAGAGCCTAGTAAAATTAGATGAGGCGACCCCCAAAGGTTGGCACTAGATGGGACCACCCCTGGCTACGTCCAGCACGGAAGCAGAACATAGAGCTCTTTTGCCACCACTACAACAGAGTTGACTTGGATTTGCTACATCTTAAGAGATATAGGCCTCCATCTCAAGAGTCCTCCTATAGTTTTCAGTGACAATATTAGTGCACTCTATCTCAAAGTTACAACCGGAGCACTTGTGACACATTTTGTTCCTTCAGTTGATCAACTTGTTGATATCTTCACAAAATCGCTCGCCAAAGACGTGTTTTGTCATATCAGGGACAAGCTAAACGAGAGTAATAGATGTAGTGGTTCAAAATAAACCCAAGTCAAAGCCAACACAAAACCAGGTCAGAATCAACCAAATAATGCTCAGCCAAATGCAAACAACCCTCCTGATGGAACGAGAGTCTTTCTATGCCACCTATCATTTACCGTTGAGCGTGAGATGGGAACAGTTTTATTTGTATCAACCCCCTTTAGATGTACTAAAATTAGCCTATATAAATCTGAAGTCTATCGGCGTTCCATTTGCAGAGAAAATAATGAAAGCCTAGTTTGAAAATATTTCCATATTCTCTGCATTTTCTAAAACGTCTGAACCTTTCTATTTTTTTCGTTTTTCTTTTTCTTTTTTTTTTTCTTTTTTTTTTTGTCTATTTTAGATTTACCCCTGAATGGATTAAAGAAGTTCAATAGCCGTTATCTCCTTCTGTTTTCATCTTCCCTGTGTATGTAATTAAGTTTGAGGTTTTTGTAAATACACCGCAAGGTTTATAGAATTCATTAATAAACCTCTACGGTTTTGTATATAGTCCCATGTCTTTTCATTTTGATACCTTTCATGTCCCCAAAATTAATAGTCCTAACAAAAATATATAGGCAACCACCAAAAAGTTTGTGCTGAATTTTTATCAGAATTACAACTTTGCGCTTATTACATCCATTAAACAAAAATGAGTATGCAATTATTTATAAAAATATCATTATTTTATTTCAAATCCCAATAGTATCTCCCTCAATGACTTTCTTATGCATATAAAATCTAATCATGTATTTTGAGACTTTCATCGATCCAAAAGTGGGTAGTGCATTGATTGGGCCAATTATAGCTGAATTATAAGTGTATTTGTCGAATATTATTATTATTGTTGATTTGGATTTAATGAAATGAGCCTCGTATTAGTAAAAATGGGTTTATGTACTGTTACTCTCTAGCTCCCACTAAATGTATTACAATAACAGTGACGTTACAAACTTTTAGAAAAAAAATAAATCTAAGGTTTTGAGATTATGCATGTAGGGATAAAGAGATGGTCAAAAGTGTCATTCTATTCTATGGTGTTTGTAAGGACCAGGCTAATGATTTTTGGACATGGAAGGCATTAAAATGTAAAAGTAGAGGGTATAGACAAGTACTGAAACCACAATTACAAATCCTAAATACCTTAGGGGCAATATACAAAAAACTCTTTAAGTTTTTTTTTTTTTTTTCAAAAAACTCTTTAAGTTTTCTTTTTTTTTTCTTTTCATTTTTCATTTTTCATTTATTACTCTGGACTTGTATATTCTCAGGTTCATTTCAGATGGCCTCCCCCTACTGGGAGGCATTCTGCTTCTTTTTTATTCATGTAATTTTTAGGTCTGTACTTCTGCATCCTTCATTCCTTTGTATCTCCTCCCCTCTTTAATACAAGTTTACACTTTAGTAAAAAAAAAAAAAGGCAAAAACCTTCCTTAGTCCCTTCTATCTCATTTATTAAAAAATCCAAAAAAAAAAATCAGAAAATTAAATGAACACTAAAATATTTTCTTTCCTTTTTGTTTGCCTCTGTTTCCAAATATTCAAAATTAAACCCCATCAATAAAAGTGCCTCCACTTGATTTGACATGTTTAGACTCGTTTGAGTGTGTGTTGTTACATGGCATTTAAAAAAAAAAAAAACAAAAGTAACATGAGTATGAGTCTGATACCTGTTGCGTGGGACCTTTAAAATTAAAATTCACTCATAGAAATAGGCCCGCCATCAATTTGATTTCTTAAGAAAAATTCAAGTGTTTTCACCATCAACTTATAGGTCCACCATCATATTGATTTCTTAAGAAAAATTCACTCACAAGTTTTTTTGTGAGTGGAAACCTTGCAGGGATCCAGACTTTTTGGTGGTTAGTAAGCCTCATCTGGGTCCCTTTGCTCCATCATCCCCACCCTGCAGAGGGCTAACTGCTTAAGCATATTATTCATCATTACATTCATAAAAGGTCAATCTTACAGCCTGGTCAACTATAATTCCTTATTACTCTTAGGTGTTTGATACCTCTAAAAATAAGCTCTCATGATATGATTTAGAATTATATATATTAAAGCAAATGGGTGGGGAGGAGGGCTGTGGAGGGTGCCGCATCATCAATAGGTGAATTCTCTTTTAAAAAAAAATACTTATAAAATCACACAAAGCTTTGGGTTTAATGTGGGCCACTACACCTCCCAAATCTCCTCCCTAGATCTCTCCATTTAAATTAAGATTATGGTTTCCTAAACCTACATTTCTAAAATCCCCCCTAAAATCTCTCTTTTTCTAACTTTTCTATTTTATCTTCTTTTCTTAATCTTCAAATCACTCTCTAATCTTAATCCATCCTAAATTCTGTCTAATCAATCCTCTTATCATTATGATTTTAGTATTAACTTTGTAAACTGTTGGATTCACTCACGTGATGGATTTTCATGCACATTACATTCTGCGATACTATTTATTACTTGACAAAATGAGCTCAGATCAGGGCCGACCTTGATGCACGCCTGCATTCACTAGGAGCATATGAATCATACATGTGATTAAGATCCACAATGTGGTTCTTGTTAGTTTCCACGCCTTTTGATTTCTAATTGGCTACAAGGCTTGCACTACAAGCCCCACATGTGAGATTGCTACTTCACAAAAGAATGAAGCCTAATTGAAGTAGCCCACCATATGCCATTAATCACATAAAAAAACTCATAATACAATGATATGCATGAAGCTTTGAGATTTTCATCGATGGAAAGCTTATATAAATTCCTAAGCCCCACATGAGAGATTTTACTTCACAAAGGTTTGAAGTTTACTTGAAGTGGCCCACCACATGCCATTGATCAATAGAAATTAACCTTGATTCAAAGAGGACCAAGGGAGTTGGATGATCAATGGGGAAACAAATAGGCCCAAAAAGAAAATAATATGCATTTACGAATGCACATTATTGATCATGCTAATTTCTTCTTTGAGGTATCACTAGGTTTTATATAAAAGAAATGCATTCCTTCGGACTGAATTTAAAAAGGAGTTGGAGTTATATATATTAAATTCCAAATGTCATCGATAATCATTATTGTTTAGTAGCAAAAACTTCATTAGTTATTTTTTTATTCCTTTTTTCTCCGTGAATAAAAAGATTGAAAAAGTTTTTGCTTCTTTGAAAGAATTTTTCATAGATGAATAATATATCTAAAACTCAATATATTGATTTTGCTTGAGGCATTTGCCATTGTGTTTTCTTGAGGTCCATTTATTGATTTTTAGTGATTCAACCTCATGAAATGTGCACATGAATGGATAATATATGTTATTTATTATTATTTTATTTTTCTTATCGGTTCATGTTACACATTATTTTGGGTTAGTAAGAAAAGATTTTCTCTATTCATTTCTCCATTGTTTTTTTTTTTTTTTTTTTTTTATCCAAAATAGGTACTGTTGGGACGACCCAAGCCATTTTTTGAAATAATATATTTATATATTATCTTATTTATCAATAATATTCTAAAGAAAATATTAAATTAAAAAATATTTTTATTTTTTAAGCTCGGGCTTAGCACGGGCCTGTGTTACTAGTTATTTATATTAAAGCAAAGGAGGAGGTGCGCTGTAAGGGGTGCCACCTCAGCAAACCAATAATTCTCCTTTCAAATAAATATGGAGAAAAAACATAGAGTGCTTTAAGGTGCCATTTCATCACATGCCTTAAGTTTTTCTTCAAAAAAATCTCTTTATCCATATACCCTATCTTCTAAAGTCTCTCAATCAATATCCCTTGAAATCTCTCTATTTTGCTATAGTTATTCTCTCTCTCAACACCATCTATCTTCCATCTTTTCAAGATTGTCATCGTTTTATTTTAATATTTGGGGCCCACCTTTCAACAATACCTTCTGGTAGACCACCTCATGGATGGGCTTGTGATAAAAATATTTTGAAGTTAGAGTTTTTTTGGTTGAATCTTATAGGCATCCTTTTCTGATATGATTATATAGACATATGACCCTAGATTTGGCCCACCATAAATTACACTTCCTTGGGCCCACATGGACTCATAATTAAGAGATATATACATCGATTGAAGGTGAACCAGTTATTACTAGGATCAAATAACACTAACATATGATTTTAAAGTCTCATAATTTATGGCTTTTAAAGTGAAGATATTTATACATTTTTTTTAAAATCTAGAGCTAAAAAATGGTTTGATCAGTTTTAAAATGATATTAGTGCTACTTCAAAGGGGTAGAGAAGAAATATGTGTGGAGGGATTGAGATGACCATTGGCCTATGTGAAAATAAAAAAATGATGCATTTATGCAACGAGAGGATTGCACATTTTTATGATTTTCTTTACAATATTATGTTGTTTGGTGTGGTGTATTTTCCTTGCATAGAAGAAAAAATGTATCATTTTTCCTTAATAGAGAGGACTTTGATTTTCTATGAAAGTACAAAATTCTATTCTCACGAGGAAATAAAGATCTGCATAAACTAGAATCCTCTTATTACACGAACAAGTCCAAATGGGGTAGCTCTGTTTTATTGAGCTTTGAAATTATCAATGGGTAATAAAATTTTGAATGCATTTCTTATTACTAATATTATATAAATTAACAAAATTCATTTTTCTATATATTATTTTATTACTAATATTATAAAAAACTTATTTTGTATTTATTTTATCTTAACAATATTTCAAAAGAATTCTTAAATTTTAACATATTTTCATTTTTTCCATGGGCCTTTGTCGCTAGTTTATTTACATATTAAACCGTATGATAAACCTCTAATTTTATTTTTCAATTTTAGAGCTTGTTTATTAGCTAGAGCTTCTGCCTCTAAAATAATAAGCAAAGAGGGACAACTTATTTTTAGAGCTTTTATTGCTAAAGCAATGGAATGGACAATTCAAGATTTATAAGTGCTTTAATTGAAATAACCGTAAGGGGTAGCTCAATTGGCCTAGAACCATTGTTTGTACCAGAAAGTTGTACGTTCGAAACTGCACTACTACACTGGGGCCCAGAGGGATTAGTCCAGCCCAAAATGGTGGAAACCCTCTGATAGCAAAAAAAAAAAAAAAAAAAAAACCTCATACCACATTTTCTATAGATGGACCCAAATTACCTCATGAAATAAGTTCTCATTTTATAATATTATCAAACATACTAATCTCAAATTAGAAGTTAAAGATAACCAATCCTATTTGAAATCTTAATGTAATTAGGTCGTATTAATTAGATTATAGTTTCCAAATGGCCCGGATTTCAGAAGATACCACTGAATATCCAATGCCAATCTGGTCCATCCGGATACAACCATTCCACATTGTGGATGGAGCACATCTTCAAATCGATCACATCATCCCAGTTTTGTGGTAAAGTTGATGTGCATGAAGATTTGGGTGGTCAAAATCGAACAAGAAAAAAAAATCTGATTGTTAAGATTTCCTGATTACAGTGATCTTCATGACAATGTTGCCATCTGCAGTAAGTCCGAGGACATGGAGGGTTTGGAGCGTGCATGAGTTTGAAACGGGTAGAAAATAGAAATTGTCTTTCCATGAAGATGTGCATTGTGGTAAACGCACACCAGATCCGTTATCCAGATCTCATTTGAATTCGTTTGACTGTTCCTCTTCACTTCATCACGGCACTCACGACGTTCTCGAATTGTTTTGCGTCTTCCACATCAAGTTACATCCTTGTATGAACTCATGAATTGTGCAGGACATGCATGTCAATGTTAGACAATTTTCATTTTTTTTTTTTCATGGTGATTTTATTTTTCATGAAAAGTGTGGAAAGTGAAGATTTTGTTCTCTAAAATTTTATTTTCTATGATTAGGCAAAAAATAAAAACATTTTGTATGATGAAATGTGTGTTCTACAATATTTTTTTTAGGCGGTACATTATAAGCCTATTGGATTTGGATATGTTTGGTCCAAAAATTGGGAAAAGGAGTTTAATCTAAGAAGATTAGAAATTGAGGACAATGTTAAAAGGATAAAAAAAAAAAAAAAATCATTTTAACTCAGGGATTTTAACCGTACAGCTGTTTTAAGGCATGACCATTGCCTCTCACGGGTTTTAAAAATGCCCCACGAAAACTGCCCTTAAAATACATGGTATCCTACATTCATAAGACATCACCCATATTCACCTTTTCCCCCAAATTTGAAAACTCTATTTTATCTTCGTCATGACTGTTTTTTCCAAAAACCTTGAGCTGGAGCTCCTAGAATAATATTATCATTTTATTCGGTTCATCCATCTCACTTATCACAAGAGGCATGTTGGCCTTATCTTATCCTTCGAAGTACGCCTGTCAATTTAGCCCAATGAAAGGTATCTGGCCCATCCAATCCCGTCCCAAGCCCGAAAACACAGGGTTTTTAAAAAAAATTAAACTCAGCGGGCTCGGCTTAGACAATTATTTGAAAGCCCAATCAAAATGGGATTGGGACTGGGACTGGGACTGGGACTGGGTAGAGCCTACCCGGCCCGGCCCTATGTTATTTTACTAATTTTTAGTTTAAAAAATGGTGTTTTATAATTTTACAATATTTAATTTTAGAACACTTTAGAAAAATATAACAACTGAGGTGCATGAGAAAGCAAACAAAGACACAAGTTCTAGATTTATATCTCTGTAAAACCCATTCAAACAAGTGAGACATGAAGCTCTCAATTCTCAACTCATACATTTTTTGCATTACTTACTGTGAGCATGCAACTCACGGTTGTAATTAGTGAGCTAGCAATAAAAAAAATTAAGAAGAAAGGTGATGCCAGACCTGCAAAGTACATCTTCCAAAATAAAAATTCTTATCCCCCACAAAGCTACATGTCCTGCCATGTTGCTTGTTGCATTATATTGCTGGTCCCAAGCCCGAAAAAAAAAAGAGGGTTTAAAATCCGGTGACAGTATAGGAATAGTTAAAGAATGTTGATCTTATGTTCAAGATCATCCTAAAGCCCAGGCCCGACCCGGGTACAGCCCGAGCCCTCACAGGATAGGATTTGACATAGGCCCGCTCAATTTAGGGCTAAGATTGGACAACCCCCGGTAGGCCCGTCCAATATTCGGGACGGGATTTGACAACCCATGCCTAGGCCTGGCCCGACCCATTGACAGGCCTACATCGAAGACATAGAGAAAAGAATTTTATGTGGAATAAATATATTTTTTTATAGATGGAAAATGTAAAATTTCATAACTAAAAGTAGATCCTTATACACCTTTTGAAGTCTAATAGGAGAATGCATTTTCCCCCTTCTCTTCTTATTATGGTAAGGTGAAAAAGAAGAAAAAAGAAGAGGAGAAACAAAGATGAGTTCCAGTAAAACTCCTTTTTATATCATAGGTTATCGCACATTTTAAAGGCAATATCATAATTTTCACCACATCCTTAGTTGAAACCATGTCATTGTGCTCTATAGAGGTGGCACATCATCTTCTAGTGATCTCACATCTCCATACATGACCTTCACGTTTTCCTCTTAAAGTAACCCAAATATAGGTAAGATAATCTTTTCAATATATGTCCCAAATATAGGTAAGATAATCTTTTCAATATATGTCCCCAATCCTTAAACCATATAATTTCCTCTTAAAATATAAGGATCTCAAAGTAATGTAAGATGATTGGTTTCTCTTAAATTGTAAAAATCTCAAAATGATATAAAATAATCCTCTCAATTTCTATATTCTCACTCATCCTTTAAGCAAATACTAGCAAAATACACCCTTACTTAGCGCGGGAGATATAATTCATAAAAGAATAAAGTTTAATCTATTACGGAGAGATTGAATTGAGAGCCTGAAATGAGACAATGATATTCTAGGTGAAAAATGAAATAATTAATAATTAATTAATCACATCAAAGAAAAAATCACTAATATTTACAAGAGAAGAAGTGAAAAGGCCATATACCAAAAAATGACAATTTAGACGTTAAGTAGGACCCAGAGATTTTTTTATGTTGATCGTTGCATTGATTTGGAAGTCCTATTATATATAGATGATTCTTTCTTTGTTTTTCTTTTTCTATTTTCTTGTTGTTCACTTCGGTATATTTCCTTTGTTGAATTGATTTTGTCACAAAAGTAATGTCACAATGGAGAGAGTATTAATTTTTTTAGAGTTGTGAAGTGGAATGGCTGTTAGAGAATTTCAAGAGTCATGGAGTAGTTAATGTTGGAAAAGGGCATGTTAATGTAGGAAACGGTTTTGAATCTAGTATTTAGAGTATAGTCAAAATCAACTGGGAGTCTAAATCAATTAAGCCTGATTTCTCAATTGGATTTAGTCTCTTTCATATATTATCATATATTATATAATTATGTGAATTTGACTCCAGGCCCAATTCTAATTAAAGTGAGATTTTTCACAGTACCAATATAAGAATGAATGAATCCAAGTTTCAATTGATTTCAATTTTAGAATTGGGGTCCACTAATGGATTTTTGAAACTTAAACAGCCTAAGAACGAGGCCATTGAGATATATTTTCAAATATTTTTTATAAATGAAAATCTCATTTATTTTTCAAACTACTTTCGTTGCTTCCTCGAATGAAAATGTTTCCATTTTCAAACTAATTTGCATGGATATGAAAATATTATTTTTTCTTTCATCGATTTAAATTATCTGCTTTATAAATAAATTAGTTTAGTTTTGTGCTCGTGCCTATCACATACATTTTTTTCCTAGTCATCTTCTAAGTTTAGTTTTGACCATGTCTTGAAATTTTGACTTATGGTTATCATACTTTCGAGGACCACTACCCCTCTATTCCCATATTATATGGGATCAGTTATTCCTTATAACTACTACTCAGTTATGAACTCTCATCAACTCCACTTCCAACATCACTTTCTCCGTATGCTCTTATTCCATTTGTAACCCATTTCTCCAATTCCATTTCTTTTGTACTTCCTTTTCATTTCCAAAACAAGGTACTATTCTTTTCTTCTTTTATTTTTACTATAATTTTTCTTTAAAAACCAAATTTTTAGTGTTTGTCGGGTTGAATGGGATTTTTTTTTTTTTTTGCTAGAATTGAATGGGAATTTCACAAGTAAAGGTTCATAAATTAAAACTCTCCAAATTTATAAATATTAAGTTTGTAATAATCATTTGTTAAATTTTTCATATATCTTTTTCTACCGTATATATATATATATATATTAATTTGCATTGTATGAATATTTAGAAATATATGGATTTTGAATTTGATTAGTAGGGATGTAACCGTGCTGAGCACGGGTTATTGTGCTAATTTGTTACTAAGTTGGAGCACAATCCGAAAGTTTTCAAATCCTATCTATCTATAGATATGTAAGCATGCCAAGTCTGCTTAGAAATTGCTTAAGCTTAATTTAGTTGAGCTCAAATTTTGCATAGATTATTTGTTTTTGGAGCATGTATATGTGTGTGTGTAGACTTTGATTCAAACACATTCATACTTACAAGAAATATCAATGGATTATGTAATAAATTAAGTTTATATTAATGTATTAACTTAAATTAATATAAAAATAAAGAAACTCAGTGTCATACTGGTAGTGACGGTAGAACTGGATTTATAAAAAGAGAAAAGAGAATGATATTTCAAGGTGCGTAATCGCTTTTTATAAGACATTTTACACAATCCACTTGGCAGGACTAAGTAAGCAATGGGTAACCAAGTAGGCCACATGTAAGATACATTAAATCTCCATCTAAAGCGAATGTTGATCTACATTTGCTAGCCCAAAGATCAATCTTGAACTCATTAGCTCGTTAATGACCCAATATAGAAACCACAATGCATACTAAAGAGAGATGAGTAATATGGTCTTGTCACTCGTGGTGTGCCCCATTGAGATGTGCTTATATGGTTTCCAATGCGCACGCCATTTATAGAAATCTATGGATAAAAACTAAGGGAAATACATGTTTTGGATAGAGATGATGCTATGGTACTTTAAAAAAATATATCAATTAGGGTAGTAGCCATTAGGACAAATGACATTGGGACATAATTACCATATATAGTTAATTAATAACTATCCATAGCAGGACTTAAGTTTGAATGGGGCTGATGATGGCTGTAATGTTAATTTTGTCATTACTATATCATTTGTGGTGGGTGGGGGGCATGCCTTATTTCCGATAGAGCCTTGGGCCGTTTCTCCATTTTGTTGGTAAGCATGTTTCAAGCTGTTAGATCCCAACTCAAGATTAACCCGATTAGTGTATTCTTAGTGTGTACTTAGTCTTAAGTGGGTTTAGTTACCGTTGGGTTAGAATATAATTAGTTTTAGTTCTGGACGTAGCTTTGGGAAATTTGAGAACATTTATTTTTAGTCAGACACGCTCAGGAGGGCCTGAGTGTACGTACAAGCACAGGATGATCGCTTTGAATCCCATTTTTAAATGTTATTTTGATTTCCTTTGAATGATTTTATTAATCTCTACAATTTTCGTTTTCAGCATATTTGTGTTTAAAGCCCAAAAACCCAAGTGTTGGCCCAAAAAGGGTAAAATTGTCTTTCACACCCAAATCATGTCAAAATTATACTTTTTGAAAATTAGATTTTTCAAGGATCATTTTATCCTTCTTCGTCGACTTCATTCGGAGCCCGCAAGATCATATTTTCATCAACGCAAGAATTAGACCTGTTGGGCCCTATTGGCAAGATATTTAAGTCACTTTCTTCTTCTCCCTCTTATTTATTCCCAAATTTCCTGCAACCCTAGGAAACCAAAGCTCAAGGAGAAAACCAAACTCATTTTCTTTTATCTTTCCCCATCTTGTATACCCTAGCTAGAAGTTTCAAATGAAATTCTAAGACCACCATTCTCTTCCTCTCATCCCAAGCTTTCTATTGATGCTATTTTCTTGAAATTTATAGTTGGGCAAGCTCTATATTTTCTCCATCTCTTCTTATTTGGGCATCTCTAGGTAAGAGCTTCAACTCATCTCTTCAATGGAGTCTTTTTAGCTCCTAAAGAACTTATTTTTCTAGCATTCATCACCTATTTCGAAATGAGTTTCTTGTTTTCAAATTAAGTTGAGTTTTAAATGGTTTCTTCATGGAGCTTCTTGCAGTGTTTGGCTTAGCTCTTGAGCAGGAGTGCTTGAAGAGGAGTTGTTTGGCATTTAGTCTAAAGCAAGTAATCAAAGGTTGAATGTTGCATGTGTGTTTGTGGATTGCATTGTTACTCTTGAAATTGCATATAACTTGTTATGTTTTTCTTAGATTCTTATTATATGATTTCCACTCAAGTATATGTATTAATGTCAAGTAATTTTTCCAAACTTCTAGATTTCTATTTGATTATAAGCTCTTTTTTCATTTGAAAATTTTGGATTTTGTTTTGATAGGAAATGGAAATTTGATGTTTAGATTTGTGGATTGAATGGTATGGAAATGTAAGAATTGACCCCTTGGAGAGCATGGAGGCTCAGGGGATTGCAGGAGGTCTAAGTATGAGAAGAGGGGAAGGAATGAATCAGAAATCACACAAGAGAAGTGCAGTTTCTGCATTCAGCAGATATAGGCAGAAGCCTGTTCGCTCGAGCGACCAGGCCACTGCTTAGTCCAGGCGCAGACAAAGAACTGTTCGCTCGAGCGAACTGTCCACTGCCTGGCCAGAAACAGGATAGAGAGCTGTTCGCCCGAGCGACCCTTGTGGTCCGCTCGAGCGAACTGTCTAGACCGCTCGAGCGACCTATCAAAATTTCCAGTTTCAAATTTTTATCCTATTTGTATAATTTTGAAGATTGAAAACTAGACCATGTTAAGGACTTTAGTTTGACATTGTGTAAATGGAACACCGAAATGTAATTCAACTTCGGGGACACCAATTCATTATTTTCGACATTTGGGTCTCAATTACACAAAGGTCAATGAATGGCCTCAACATATGCTTGATGAAATTTCGTGTTTGAACTTCGGTTTGATACATTAGTAATATCGTGTACTCATTTTGAATTTCAAGTTTGAACTTGTTCGAAGAATTGTTTCAAGTACCAAGTGGGGTTCACTTCTTAAGTTGTGTGCATATATTTTATGCCATTTGCTAGTCGTGCTTGTTTTGTTTTGTTAAGTGATTTTTCCCCTTTTTACCTCGACGTGTTTAGACCTTGTTTTGCATGTTTTATGCATTGATAAATTCAAGTAAATGCCACTGAGCTTAGACTACCCTTTTAGTCTGATCTATTGTCTGGGGGTCTTTAAACATGTGAATTATCTGAAGATTAGTCGTGTATTTTATTACGCATCGTGCGTATCCGGTTCCGCAGCCGGAATCCCCGTATTCGTGGGAATCGTGTCTTGTTTATATTATGTATATCGTGCTCGTCGTGCGTGCTTGCTCTTTTCATTATATATAATAGAGAAATGATGGGCTCTTTGTGGATTTACTATTCATGATATAATATATATTCATGCTAGTTTCGTTTCGTATTTTGTATTTATATTCAGTCAAGTAATTATTTCAATTTCAGCAAGATTTATTCATTACGATTTTTATAAAACATATATGATTCAATGCTCATGCCTAAATTGATTACCTACCAAACCGTAGTGTTTGATGCTTGTTGTTTTGGTGCCCAAGTGTAGGAGGCGTTGCCTTTGAGGAGGAGTGTCAGGAGGAGGCTTTTGAGCCACCCGCAATTCGTGAGTGGCAGCCCGACGACGTCATCTAAATGTCAGGCGAGATCTTGAGTTTCGATTCATTATGTTTTAGGTTCTTGTATACTTTTGGTATTGTATTGGCCTTTGTTGGCCTCTTATTTTGGGATGTAACAAACTTAAGATACTTTTGTTTAACTTTCAAACTTGAATCATGTTAGAGATGTTATGTTATAATTCCTTTTCTGATATATTGATCTTGATGCTGTATTTACTCATGTTTTGTTGTGATGTGATTTGTTACACGCTTCCGCATACTTGATCATGTGAGCTAGATCTCCCTTGTCTCGGGATCCTTAC
Source organism: Camphora micrantha (assembly GCA_003546025.1). Classification (NCBI taxonomy): domain Eukaryota; kingdom Viridiplantae; phylum Streptophyta; class Magnoliopsida; order Laurales; family Lauraceae; genus Camphora; species Camphora micrantha. Next base: position 11,623,566 of record QPKB01000011.1, on the reverse strand, counting down.
CGCGGGAACATGTGGGAAATTATCAAATGTAACTTTAAATTATCTCATTAAACAGCATCGCGGGCCCGGTTCTTGGTCCTGGGTCGCGACACAAGCTTTTTTTATGTTGCGGGGCGGGGGGTCGGGGGGGGGGGGGGGCGGCGCTCTGTGCTCCCAAAAGACACTATCTGGCTCTAAGGCCACAAAGTCCAACCTAGCCCATAAGCATCCCAAAAACCCATTGAGGAATTGGGTTGACTTATACACAATCCAACTATGCCCAATAAGAGACTGGGCCAAGCGGGGTTGGCTCAATTAATTGCAAACGAGAGACCTCCTCATTCAGCTTAAAACTCCAAGCCCAAGCCCAATGGTTAGGATCCAAGTCTAGTAGACTAGCACACTTTAATAAGGGCTTCTCTTATAAACTAGTGTGAGAGGCCCATGCCCAACAAGGGCCAAAAACAGAAAAAATGAAAAAATAAAAAAAGATTTTTAGAGGAAGGAAGAGGAGAGAAGGAGTGAAGAAACATAAAGATATGAACTGATCAGGATGATATAGTGTTGGCTTAGTGGCCAGGTATTAAAGAAATTAACAACACTAAGCCATGCAAATTTAGGTTAAGATATTAATTTAAATAAAAGCCAAATTGATGATGGGGAACACACCAGTCGTTACCAAGATTATTGTATTTAACAATCTAAGACAGTAACACTAAAACTATAATATAAAAATAAATGAGTATATTTAACTACAAAATCTAATTTATTTTAATTTTAATTTTAATTTTAATTTTAATTTTGATATTAAGTAAAAATGAATTTAAAATATTAATATGGCAATATCAACAATAATTTACATTACATCTTATATCACGTTTATTTCATATTCTCTGGCCATGGATTATCAATCGATTGCAATCCGGATCATAAATAAGGGAGTTGACTTATATTGCGCAAGTGTATATTACTCTATTCAAGCTATGCGGATACAGATCATAAATAAGGGAATGTGCCGGAAATATAACAAGGACACTTGATTGAAACATGTTATTTATTCAATTGATCTAAAATTGTCCAAATAATTAGCAGAGATATAAATTCGAACGTTATACTAATTTTAAATACTCAGTCTTTAGAAATGGAAGCAAGTTGTTTGGAGCATCATCATCATCATCATTACGATCATCATCAAAGTTTACATACATAAATATAAAAACTATATCATCCTAGGTTGATATATTTTTCATAGAGTCCAATTTAATTTTAAAGAATGGGGCCTACCTATGATTGATCCTATGAATGAGATAGCAATTAATAACGCCATTAAGATGATAGAGTGCAGATGCTTGTGCTCACAAGAAAGTCACGAGGATGCTCAACGGGGCCCACTTAATGATAAATTCCAATCCACTATAAGATCGAGATATAAATAGAGTTCGGATCCTTGGACTCACTAAAAAATTGTGAGGATTCTTAGTGGAGCCCACCTATGATATATCCTATTTGGAAATGGTATATAATAAAAAGTCGTGAGGATTTTCGATAGGGCTATTTGTGATATATCCAATTAGGGAATGGTATATGATAAGAAAATAAGTTTTAGTTGGCATAAGATAAGGATATACAAATTTACACACTCTAAAATAGTAGTCCAAAAGACTTACACACTCTAACGGCATGAGTTATCTACAAAGATTGGGTGTGCCACATGTCATTGTAAAACAAGCCACATGTCGCTCTCTTGTGAAAAGGGCTGTTGTCATTATATATAATAATAATTCCCACTCCCTTCTTAAAATATCGGATTAGGGTTGTCATTACCCATCCCTCAATATATACAGGGTTGGGACCTGGCAATCCAAAGCCCTCAGAGGGCCTACACTAGCTTACCCTACCGTGAGGGTCAAGGCCAGTCCAAGGCAGGGCTCAAGACCTCAAAACAAAAAAATCATCATCATCATTATTATTATTATTATTATTTTATATTGTTGCAAAGCATCAAGTGTCGACTGAGTGTTATCTTATTTAACCTCTATTGTGAATGGACACAAAGAAAGCATTTGGAGAATAAAAAATGTCTCTAAAGAATTTCTTTTATTGGATAAAGTTATACATGCTTTAGCGACTTGGGTCTTAGATGTATTGTTTTATTTAGAGGTTTTTCCCTATAACTTACTTTTAGAGTGAGTTTTCCCTCCTCAAAAACTCTAATTTCCCCTACACCTTCTCAATGCAAGAGGAAACGTCAAAACTACCCAAACCTTTTCTTGAGGCATCCTCATTCTTTGATCTTTACTTTTTTTTTCCTCTCTTGGTATGATTTCTATTTTCCTCTTACTTTATCAAACATTTGGTCATTGCACCCTGTGTGGCTCACCTCTATGTGAACAATTCACCTTTACCTATAAAAGTGAAATACGATACAATGAACATATTGGAAGTGGTTGCTCATATGATCAAAACTTTAAACAATGAAAGGTGGACTCGAATAGGATAAATTAATTATATCTCTATTTCTTCTTTTTTATAATTGGTCTTTTTTCCATGATCCGTAGATTTTCTGGGTCCTAATACCAAAAACCACATTAATTGATTGATAGTAAGGATGGAAGGCTCATGAAACTTTAGTTGGTTTTCCTGCTTAGGGCAGATTTTATTGCATGAAAATAATTCCTAGGAGTTATAAGGAACCACTTTACCACTAATATCTTAGCCCAAACATATAACAGGGCTTACTTATTTGCATGGAATCGAATTATGAAGAATTTAAATAAATCAATTCATTATTGTTAAAATATGATCTATTAGTATGGATCTGAATTTCTAAGCATTCAAAAGAACCCATTATACCATGAAATATAGGTCCTATTAGTTCACATGAAATTAAATTCCTACAAATTCAAAGGAACTTGTTTTACCATAAAATTCTTTCTCCTGAGATTTCATAACATGTTTGTTTGCATGAATATAATTCCGAGAAAATCAAAGAAACCCATTTTACCATAGATTCTTTATCTTGAAGATATAATTGAAGATTTTTTATTTTCACTGAATTGAACTCCTAGAAAATGGTATCGTCATTTTCTCATTTAAAAAAATATTGAAACAAAATTATAAAGTTATTGACCAGTTCTTTCATTTGAAGATTAAGGTCAATCTTGAATTTAACGTATATTATAATATGGGATAATTGTCAAATTGCTTAGTTCAAAATCTATTGAATGTTTTGGAAATTGCCAAGCAACAATAATATTAAAATATTTTAATATTAGAGTACTTTATTATGTCATATTTTATTTTTCTAGTATTTAAATAAAAAAACTATTTTATTCTATACATATCCATCCAAACATTCCGTAAGATCTAAATGAATATAAGAAAATGCATATTAGATCACCACTTTTCAATTATATAATAATGCTATATAGTTTCATTCAAACTCATTTACACCATTGTATTTTCAACCCACAAATGCAATAATACAAGTTTGAGTGTTTTCATTATCCAAATCCTAACCTATTTACAAGAATGCATTTTTCTTATGTTATAGCTACCCACATTATGTGTATTTTAGTCCTAAAATGGTGTAATTGTATCTAGGGAAAAATATTCAAACTTTAGGAAGGTGGAGGGAAAAGTCATCTTTAGAGGTAAGCTATAGGGAAAAACCTCTTTTATTTATTTTGTCAAAGATGGAAAATGGTTAAAGAGTCTACTCTATCTCACACATCTCACATGAATTTTCACATACCAAATCATTCTAGTATAGTCTTATTTTTGGAAATATTAAGCCATTTACATTCACCAACCTTTTATAACTTGACATCATTTTCAATTTAACACTGATCTAACAATTAAGCGTTGTTGGATTTCAGACACAATAGTAAATGCACTTAAAATCACTATTAGTATAGACTTTAAAAACTTGGGAGGTATAATTTTCTAATTAAAAGAATATTTGGATCACCCCAAATCCTTCAAGTTCCATAAACATACAAATTATCTTGATGAATTGGTTGGCATCCCAAGTCGCTCTATAAAGGAAAATACATATCCTTACTAATAGGAGTACACCCCCTTTTGCATTAGCAAAAATACATAAAAATAATATTAAAAGCGTAAATTAAATGCAATAAAATAAGAAGAAATGGATGAAAAGAAACTATGCAACACTTATTAGGGTATTTTGTAATGGGTATGTGGGTATGAAATTGCCTTCATATCTTTATTTTATACCACTACGTGACTATTATAAGGGAATTATAGTGTGCGTGTGTAAATAAAGAAGAGTAGGAGGGCTCGAGCCAGGGCCGGGCTAGTACTGTCCAAGCCTAGTCCTCAAATTTCAGGGCCTGCAAAAAATAAATCAAGCCCGGCCTCAGGGCTTTTCCTTAAAAACCGAAGCCCTCATTTTAAGGGCTTTTTAAGGGCCTGGTTGGGCCTCATGGAAAAATTGACATACCTATATCAGATGTGAGACTCTATATAAAAGAAGGCAATTTTTTTTTTTTTCAAAAAAGAAAAGGGTCCTCAAAAGGGCTATTTTCTATGGCATTTTTCAACACTCCTCCTGCATCGAAATGCAATATTATGGATAGTGTTTTTCAAGAGGCCAAAATCCAAACAATGGATTTCTTATTTCTTAAAATTTCCAATAGATGCACTAATATAAGAAATGAACATTGTTCAGCGACAAAATAATAGTAGAATTGCTAACTACCTAATTTAGCATATGTAAATCCATCATTTTGGAATCCATGTCATCTACACCACACACAAGTCCAATTAGCAATTCGTTATTCATTAAATGGGCCTTTCCATCCATTGATGATAGACTAGTTAATATATAGAACAATGCTTTAATGGTAATTATATAAATAATGCTTAAAATAACTATATATAAAATATGTATATTGCAAAAATTATATTAGCATGGGTTGGGCATAAGCTTTCTAAGCTTTGCCCTTCTTCAAATCAAGTGTAAGCCCAAACTCAGCTTAAGCTTCATTAATGTCTATTACACACAACTTGACTAAGTGCCCATTTGGCAAGTCTTATTTGAAATAGAGCTAATTCAAATAAATTTATTTGAAATAGAGTTGTTTTTAATTAGACTTTTTCTTAATAGACCTTTTGGTTTGTCTGATTTAGTTAGTAAAAACAAAGTTGTCATTAGGGCTGTCAAAATGTCACACGACCCGTTAACACGACACGAACCCACACGATATTAACGGGTTTGGGTGGGTTCTTAATGGGTTCGGGTCGTTAACGGGTCAAACTCGTTAACACGTTAAGTTAACGGGTCATGTACAAATTAAACCAGTAACCTGTTAACAACCCACTTAACCCGTTAAATTTTTTTTAGTCCTTAAGTGTAGCTAGAATTAATTTATATTCATAAAGAAGAAATTAAATTTTATTATTTTATAGTATAGTTTTAGGTGGGATCCACTCGAGATCCTCACTTAAAGTTTCGTATGACTTATATATTTTTCTCTTTATATATATATATTTTTGTGGATTTTCTTTTAATTTTCGAAATGACTTGATTACTTAAAGGGTTAATGGGTTGGGTCGTGTAACTCGTTAAATTAATGGGTCGTGTTCGGGTTAGATTTTTTGACTCATTAAGTTAACGGGTCGTGTACGGGTTGATGTGATTTTAACACGAATTTGTTAACCCATAACTCGAATTCGTTAACACGACACGATTGACAGCTCTGGTTGTCATATTGTAAAAGTAGTAGTATAAAATAGTACATGAAAACTTGTCATATTATAAAAAATTAAATGGAAGGACTGGTAAAAAGAATGACAAAAGGTGTCTAAATGGAAGGACGGGTAAAAAGAAAGACAAAAGGTGTCTAAATGGAAGGATTGGTAAAAATGAAATTCCTGAAATTTCATTCTCTGTGTATTTGGTTGGAATTTCAAATGCTCCACCAAAAAGAGGGATTTGGAATTCCACCTCAAGGAGACAATGTTTGGAGAATTTGAGATTCCCCCAGACATGAATTCTTGGAATTCTAGTAAGAGAGCTTCTAAATGCACTCCTTCTGTTTTTCTTTACACACCTCTTTCTCTCTACACCCACCATTGAATTTGAAAATTTCAAAACTCTCTTTGCACATCCCCTATAATACCTAAACTAACCTCACCTCAAACCCTATCCCCACCCCAACCACCACCGACACCTCTAGCAGCACCGCTGGAAGGGGAAAGAGAGAGGGAGAGAGAAAGACAAAGAGAGATATGTAGAGGGAGAGGGAGAGAGGGGGTAGTGGTGGCTACAGTGGGGGTAGGGTTTGAGGTTAGGTTCGAGGGAGAGTGACAAGAGAAAAGGAGGTGGGGTGGGGGCGGGTTTGAGTGTTGGTGGTGCCGTTGGCGGCAAGGGAGGGGGTGACGAGGAAGGTGAAGTTGTGGCTGAAGAGGAAGGTGGCGAATGGGGTGATGGAGAAGATGCACGAGGTGGAAAAGGAGAGAAGGGAGAGAGGCTAGTTTGGGAATTTACCACAATGGTATATACTAGTAAATCTTTTTTTATAAAATTGGTGGGTGTGCAAAGAATACCACCTCAAGGGGACAGTGTTTGGAGAATTTGAGATTCCTTGGTACATAAAATTTTGAAATTCTAATAAAGAAGAAAGCCCTAGTTCAACTTTGTTCAATTGCTTCTCTATAGGGATGTAAATGGTACCCAATTCTTTGATTACCCGGAGGTTCCGATTCGTTAAAAACCGGGTCTACGTCCTTATTTAGGCCCCAATAAGTAAATGGGTCCGGTTCCGGTTCTACTTTAGTTCGGTCCTGTGGACTCGAGACCCGACATATTACCTTAATTTTCGAAAATCTCTCTTAAAACCTTTTTTTTTTAACATCATTCTCTACATAAACTCGGAGCTAGATCCAGACCTGTTCCATATATGTTTCTGGTTCCTGTTCCGATTCCAAAATGGTTCAGGTCTGGATCCGGTTCCACCTTCTCCTTAACAATTCTGGTTACGGTTTCACCATGGACCCGGACAGGAACCGACCCGTTTACAACCTTAAATCTCTACCAATATCAATGAATTTTAGATATATATAATTAGAAAACGCCTATTCACTAGTAGACGCGAGATTCACTTCAAGAGAAACAACCCAATGATCAATCTCTAGTACTGATGTTGAGAGATCTGCGTCAAGCGAATGTGAGCATTTACCAAAGATTAAAAAAACAAACATACTACAAAAATCAAACGCAAGTTTCCTAACCATTTTCCAATCGGGTCGCCATTGACATGGCCATTTATGTCTGATTCGTTCGTGGTCGGCGGCTTCGGCCACCACCACCTTCTTTAGTTGTTCAAGACTCACACTATAGCGTACCCTCTCCTCCAGATCTCACTCTTGGTACCCCATTCTAATCTCCCACAGTCCCCATACAACTTCCCTCTCTCCCTCTCTACAACATATTCTCAAAAATACAATCACCATTGCCATTCTCTCTCTCTCTCACACACACACCCCTCTCTGCAGAAACAGCCATTACCCTCTCTTCCCTTTCCATAGAACCTCAAGAACTCCTCTTCCTTCCTCTCTCTCTCTCTCTCTCTCTCTCTCTACATTTCTCCATAACTGACATTCCCTTACATATAATTTTTTTCTTAGTTTTGATTGAGGGGTGTTTTGAAATGTCTACAAACAACCCCAAATCCTCCAAACCCTCCTCTTCAAAACCCACATCATCAAACACCCCCACTCAACACCAATCCCTACCCCCTCCTCCTTCCTCCTCCTCATCTTCTTCATCTTCAAAGCCATCTCCATCTCCTTCTCTCTCCTCCCACCTGGCCATGGTGGAGCTGAAGCAGCGCATCCTCACCTCCCTCTCCAAGCTCTCCGACCGCGACACCCACCAGATCGCCGTCGACGAGCTCCATTCCGTCATTGCCTCCCTCGCCGCTGACTCCCTCCCCATGTTCCTCAATTGCCTCTACGACTCTTCATCCGACCCCAAGCCCGCCCTCAAGAAGGAGTCCCTCCGCCTCCTCGCCCTCGCTGCCACCTCCCACCCCGACCCCTCCTCCGCCCACCTCCCCAAAATCATTGCCCACATCGCCCGCCGCCTCAAAGATGCCGACTCCTCCGTCAGGGATGCTTGCCGTGATGCCGTCGGCTCCCTTGCTGCCCAGTACCTCCGCGCTGATGGAGAGGCGGTGGCCATCTTTGTTCGCCCCCTCTTTGAGGCAATGGCGGAGCAGAACAAGGCGGTCCAGGCCGGGGCTGCGATGTGCCTCGCGAAGATGGTGGAGAGCGCCCGGGAGACCCCTGTTGCCGCCTTCCAGAAGCTCTGCCCCAGGATCTGTAAATACCTCGCCAACCCCAACTTTCTTGCCAAGGCTGCTGTGCTCTCTGTTGTTTCCAGCCTGTCCCAGGTATGGAGGAAAGATTTGGTTTATCGTTCTTTTGTCTTATTTGCTCTGTGGTGTTTTTGATTGAATATTTGGGTTGTGGAGTGTTTATAGAACTTGATCTGATGGGTTTGGATGATTGTAGTGCATGACTAGACATTATAGACACCCATTTTGTGTAAATTATGTTCTTCTTCTCGTTTTAGTTTTTCTTGTCGTTGTTTGGTTGATTTGATATGTTTCATGGGTTGGGAGTTATAGAGAGTTTAATCAGGCTAGATTTGAATGACTTGTGCTAAACAAATGTCTTATGTTGTACCTATGACACATTAGCATTTTTAGAATTTGAGGTGCTTGCTTTGATTATTTGGTTGAATTAATGGGTCTTATGGGGTCATTGAACATCGATGAATTGATTTGGATGATTTCGATAGTACCCATGGCTACTCCTGATTTTTTGCACTAATTGTCAATTCTGTATTTTTAATCAAGTATGGGACAAACATCTGGAAAAAGAATGGCTTGAGAACTCTTTCATTTTGTCCTTCAAAGCCAATTTAATTTGGAAACACAGGAAATTGTGACGAATGCATACCACGTGGTCTATATTGCTCTTAGAGTCATAGATGTGTATAGTTTTCACAGTGGATGAATTTTCTCATTCTCTCAAATTGTATGGATTAGTTGGGTTCTTATGGTTTGTGTGCTTGCAAGTGTGTTTAAATGTGAAAGTTGAAATAACACAATCTTGAAATTGAAATTTGAATCATTCAGCAAGCAGAATTCAGACCTCCAGTGCATTATATTTATCTTGTCTGCCTAGGAAACAAGAAATGCAGGTTAACCTGTTTTTTGCTTATTTAAGTTAGGGGGATATTCAAGTGCATCTATCCCTCACCATGTGTGGTGAGGGACACCCCTTTTGGGGAAATTTCAAGTACAAAAGGAGACCTTTCCATCAAGTACAAAAGCACTTTTGTACTTGAAACTTCCCCAAAAGGGGTGTCCCTCACCACACATGGTGAGGGATAGATGCACTTGAATATTTCCCTTTAAGTTATATCGATCACTTGGCACTATACCAAAGAGGCCAATCGTGGTGTCTTCTGTGTTAGAATGGTTTTTTAAATAACTTTGGGAAGTTGTGAGAGCCCGAGTGTCTAGTTTGACCCTTTGAAGCCTGTCTGTAATTTCGAGTGAGACTTGGGGGTTATTCATAAATTTTGACAAACTGTTATTCTGAGCTTATTAGATCGATATTATCATTCCGAACAACTTTTGTAAACAACTTGAATCAATTTGAGGTCCTGAAACCATTCAAGTGACCAATTTCGTCATAAATTGATAGACTTTGCTGGACAGTTGACTTTTTCCTTGAAACCCCAAAATGCATGGCTCTTGAGCTAAAAAATTAGATAATGTCAAAGTTGAAATAACACAATCTTGAAAATCGAAATTTGAATCATTCAGCAAGCAACATTCAGGCCTCCAGTGCATTATATTTATCTTGTCTGCCTAGGAAACAAGAAATGCAGGTTAACCTGTTTTTTGCTTATTTAAGTTATATCGATCACTTGGCACTATACTGAATGAGTTGACACTTGACAGAATTCCTGTTCAGTGGGTTGTGTCTAATAGCTACAAGTTTTTAAATTGTTATCCATACTTAAGTGTTTTTTCTCTGGAGTTTACCCTTTTTGATGCATGGTTATTCTTGAAGTTTTGAGATAAGGTATTTGAGATCTGGTTTAATGAGTTCAAATTGGGAGATATGATCGCTCTGATTATAGTAAACAATGCCACTGTGTATCAAGCTTTAAATGATATTGTAAGAAAGTGAAGTTCTTTGGGGCAGTGGATGCAAATCACCCTTTTTTGAGTATAGGTACCAACTCTACCACCATTAAGTACGATCGTAATATCTCAATTCCATTGGATATGAAAAGGAAGTGTCCATGGAAAACAGCAAGCATCTAATGCTATTCACCCCTATAATACCCAGATATTTGTATACACCTTATGCACCTTTGTTTGCGAGATACAGTATTGGCATTCATACTAGATACTTAGTGGATACTTGGACTGCACAGTCTTAATGTGCCCCACTTTACCGAGTCTATTGTTTCATAAAATTATGTTAGTTTTGTTACCTTTACACATTGAAATATTAGTAAGGATTGTAAAACAGTGATAATTTCATTATTATAGGAGCTCTGTGAAGAAGAAAACTGTAATTTGCATGAGAATCTTCATACGAAATATGAAATGTTATGCCATAGATGGTGCATGGTCGTATTCTTGTTCCCTATATCTGTATTCAATTTTCCAACTCATATCTGTATCTGGACATCATAGCATTCACCACAAAGGATAACTGCCTACCAAAGCAACCATTCCTTCCCGTCCATTCAATTAAATGCATTTGTAAATTTGCCACTAGTAGTGGGCCTAAATTTTCAAACTATCTCAAGCCTTCTCTAACAGCCAAGATGTCTGTTTGGAATGAATCGCTTACTTCTGCATGCCTCAGAAACAACAAGATGATTTCTTACAATCTTTCTTCTAAGTTCTCCCCATCCTCGATGGTGAATCACTAACGCTAGTTTTTGTCCATATCAATTTCCAGTGGCCAGGCACGCAGGAGCGTGGAAAATAGGTCCCCCTATGTGGTATAGTTGACACCTTTGTGAAGGATCATATTACTTTCTCTGTTTTTTTATTATTTTGGAACGATACATTACTCTCTTTTTCTAGGTCCAAGTAAGACATGCACTAACTTTCACTTGTAGACACCAATCCAACAGCCAATATTTAATCATAGCTACCTGCTACTACCTACTTAGGGAGCATTTCTCTTCATACATTCTTCTGTTTTTCTCCTACGAACTCCCTCAAGCTATGCCAATGGAACCATTTTCATACGCCTGGCCTGGTCACTTGGAGCAAAAACTCATAGGACCAACCATCCATAAGGTTAAAAAAACAGAACCATGGACAAGTGGTCCAAAAAAAAAGAGGGAAAGAAAGAAATGCTTGATAGATCTAGCACTATCATGATTCATGATGAGTTAAATATAACATAATTAAACACAATAAGCTGAAAGTTTGAATTTGTTGCAGGTGGTAGCAATTGCTCCTCAGAGTTTGCCGGCTTTAATGCAAAGCATTCATGGATGTCTTGAGAATAGTGATTGGGCTACCCGTAAGGCAGCTGCTGATACATTGAGTGTCATGGCATCTCATTCAAGTCACTTGGTTGCTGATGGGGCTGCTTCAACAATAACAGCACTTGAATCTTGCCGTTTTGACAAGGTATAAATGCGGCACTGAATTCCTCTTACATGCACTGAGTAAGCATTGAAAAGTTGGACTTCTATTCAAATGTATATATTCTCTACAGACTAATTGGCAAATTACTTGAAAAATTCTTGCCTGCCTTTTCATGTTGGATATTCATGGCAAGGAACAAAGTTATGGTTTCAGAGTATGTCACAATCCTGGCTGAAACTGAGCTGTATACAATGGAACAAACCAAATCACAATTTCAACTAGTTTCTTATCTTTGATTCATTGTGTTGGGGAAGCAAATGTTCAACGAATATTTCTGGTTTGTTCTAACAGGTAAAACCTGTTAGGGATAGCATGACAGAGGCATTGCAACAATGGAAGAAGATTGCAGGAAAGGGAGATGGAGCTTCTGAGGACCCAAAGGCTGCATCTCATGGTCAGTTTCCAAAAAAAATTCCACTAAGGTGTTCCTGGAATTCCTTATTGCCCTTCGTATATTTCTTTTCAAATTTTATTTTGTTCAGTCATTGTTTTGGTTCATACACTGTACTGCAGATGGTAAAGATTCAGAATCAACAGAACCTTTGGAGAAAGTGGAGCTGAAAAAGTTGAATCCAAGTGACAGAAAACTGGAGTCCTCAAGGAAGGATGCATCGATGTCTTCTTCCCCTATTGCCGATTCTCTTTCCAAAGTCAAGGGAAGCAGCATTTCGGACAAAACAGTTGGGATATTGAAGAAGAAAGCACCTGCCTTATCTGACAAAGAGCTGAATCCAGAATTTTTTCAGAAGCTCGAAACAAGGGGTTCAGGTGATTTGCCTGTAGAGGTGGTCTTACCACGTCGGTTTCTACATTCATCGCACTCACAAGGTGATGAATCAGAACTGAATGATGCTGATTCTAGGTGTATTTCGAACAACAATGGGGCTCCAGGTGGTGAATCAAATGATATTCATGGGGCTATTGGTGCGAAAAAAGTGGATGTGTACACTAATAAACTACAAGATGCAGATGACTATGCACGGGATAAATGGGCAGAACAAAGAGTATTTAGGGGCAAAGACCTGAAATCAAGAGCATTTGATGTTGATGATAGAATTGACATTAATCAAAGAGATGCCACTAGTGTCCGTGGTGGTTTTAACAGAGGTGATGGTCATTCTGAAGGGCACAAAGGGAATTGGTTGGCAATTCAGAGACAACTATCGCAACTTGAGAGACAACAAGCAAATCTCATGGCAATGCTGCAGGTAGTGAAGCTATTACAGATTCCATTGAAAATAAATGCAGTGAGAGATGTTTTATAATCATACATGGATGTTAGAATTTGGTGCACAAGTCCCATATCCAACCTTGCAGACTTGTAGGGGTAAAAAATAGTTTGCACAAGTGCCACATCCTACTGCATAGATCCCTTGGTAAAACTAGGTTGGTACACTAATGATGTGAGGCATATGTACCAAAAAGATAGATGGAAGAAAAGGGAAAATAAAATCTGTAAAATCTGTAACATGTGTTGCCTATCAAATGTGTTGGCGGGGCTCTTGATGGGTCAGGTGGTCTGTACAGTGTGTTTCAACTGATGCATGCTGTAAAAAAGTTTATGATGTGCTATCGGCATTGCAGCTGCTTCTCATTTCTGCTTTTTATTTATTTATTTATTAATCTTCAAAACAGTTATAACAATTCACATTTTTGTAAACTGCAGGACTTCATGGGGGGTTCCCATGATAGCATGGTTACTCTAGAAAACAGAGTGAGAGGTCTTGAGAGAATTGTGGAGGATATGGCGCGAGATTTGGCTATATCATCTGGCAGGAGAGGCAGTAATTTGATGATGGGATTTGAGGGTACCTCTGGTAGGACTCTAGGCAAGTACAATGGCCTCCCTGACTACTCTAGTTCCAAGTTGGGGCGGGGTGGTGATGGACGGATTCCATATACTGAGAGGTTCCTCTCATCAGATGGTATTTCTTCAGGAGTGAGGGGGAGAGATTTTCCTTGGAGATCAGATGTGTCTGATGCATGGGATGCTTATGCATATGGGGCTTCAAGAAATGGCCATCTGAACTCTAGAAGAGCCCTTAGTGGTGCTTCAAGTGATGGAAGATCACCCCGAGCAGAACTTGACAGTGATCAGGTTGGTAACAGGAGAGCTTGGGATAAGGGGCCGGGACCTAGGCTTGGTGAGGGGCCTTCTGCAAGAAGTGTCTGGCAAGCCTCGAAAGATGAGGCAACACTGGAAGCCATCCGGGTAGCTGGGGAGGATAATGGAACTTCACGGGCTGCTACTCGAGTAGCAATCCCTGAATTAAATGCTGAAGCCCTAACAGAGGATAATCCAGGGCAGGAGAGGGGTCCACTTTGGGCATCTTGGAGTCATGCAATGGATGCACTTCATGTTGGTGACATGGATTCTGCGTATGCTGAGGTGTTGTCGACAGGGGATGATCGATTACTTGTGAAACTGATGGACAGATCTGGTCCTGTAGTAGATCAGCTTTCTAACGAAGTAGCAAGTGAGGTTTTGCATGCGGTTGGACAGTTTCTACTAGATCAAAGTTCAATTGATATTGGTTTATGTTGGACTCAACAGGTATGCAGTTCATATCAGTACAGTTTATTTATTTTCCCATAATTTTATCAACCTCACTCAAATCATAACATGGAAACATAATAATGGGGCAACTACATTAGTTTTACCTTCCCTGTCTTGAACCATTGATTCTGATCTTTATGACAAGTGGGCCATATCCTCAAAATCACTTTAGCTGTAATATCCTAACCCTTCATGATATTGTCATGCCTATTTTGAGTGAAAGGAACTTTGTTTTTCTTCCCTCAAATGTCTAATCACGTGGGACTATTGCCCATCTGAGGTAGGGTCTCCTGGACGTTTCGGCTTGGATCTGATAGATGTGTAGTGTAGTAGTGTACAAAATAGTCACTGTCAACCATAACAACAAAATGTTTTGCTGTATGGTGTATTAGAACTTTGAATTTGCTCTAATGTTTAGGGTGGATTACTTATGTATTTATAAAAAAAAATATATATATATTTTTTTATTGATGCATGAAAGTATGATTGGATGAATTTTAAAACTAGATTTTTCATGCTGTGCTTGCTGAATTCATTTTGCTTTATGTTCCAGCGTACACTAGTGCTCAGCTGTCCTTTATTTTAATACTTATCTTAAACAGTACAATTGTTTATGGACTACGGAGCAAGTGATTCCCGTTTGACAACAAAGCAAAGCTGCTTTTATGTAACCTAGACATCCATCTAATGCATAACTTGAAGTCCATCACCACTTGGTTATACTTCAGTTATGATAGCACTTAGCAGTGAGATGTTTAAAAGTGTGTTCTTTTTGTACCATATAATGATGGAAAATGTGCTTTGTTTAAGGCTTTAAGCTACTATTTCTCGGGCCGAGTATCCTGTCAGTGAGACCCATCTTTCAGTGATCCAAAAATTTCATTTGATGGACTTGTCATGGATGGTTGATGAGAGACAAACTCCCGAGGGTACCTTTTGCAACTGAGCTTTTGTTAAGATCCATCAAAGCATGATAGATCCTTCTACATCCAATATGCTTCTTCTCTGATAGAAGAGTTACCAAGTCCCACATGTGAGTTTTTTAAAGATCAATCAATTCATCAACCATATCCTGTTGACAATAAAAAAGAAATAGATTTCTTTGAATCTTTTAGGCTCAGAAAATGAATGAGAAAAACAAAGAATGTGATCGAGGCACTAAAGAGGCTGAAAAATAACCAAATTGGGATGCAAATCTTTGTGGAACACCCCAGTTTGAACAAGTACAGGTAAAAGTAAGAAAGAGCTAAGACTCAGGTGATAGAAGAAAGATTGATTGCCAGTTGCACTGTTGGAAAAGTTTGCAGATCCAGTGGCTAGTAAAGATCCGTGAATGATTCATCAAGTGGAGAATCATGCAATAACTGTTTGAGAAGATTAAGGAAAATAGTGAAGATGTTAAACAATGGAACTTTATTGGAAAGTCTTGGCTCCTTTTCTACATGATTGTAGCATCTTTTCATTAGTGCCATATCCAGTGGCGGACCCAGGATTTTTATTTAGGTGGGGCTAAAATTTTGCTAGACTTTACATTTGGAAAAAAAAAAAACATTTTTTCTTGACTTTTGCGTGGCATTTTTTTATATTACCAAATAGCACTTGTACGTTTTTCTTTAGAAAATGTGTAACTCATGGAACTCAAATAGGTGCATCAAGTTAGTGAAGATTGGGCAATGAAGAGGTTGATAATTAGAAGTACCAAAAAGTATTAGATGGATAAAAAATAATTCTAACCTAATCTCAAACACTCAAACTCACATTATCATGTTTCACTAAATTTATATGTCAAAATCAATGCCCAATGGAGGTCACTGCAAATTCAAGGTGAGTGGGTGTATGTGAAAAACTGAATATAAGAACATTTTGAGGACACTCATCCTTTCCCTTTTCACTTTCTCAAAGCTTCCAATCTTTGGATAATGGGAGTGAAATTCTATCTTTGGATCATAGTGGGCTAAGAAGACATGATAACATAAATGAATTTGGTTATATTTGGGTTTTTGTAGATATGCTTAGATTTGGTGGTTTAAGGCTTAGGGTATGGATTAGGATTTTGAGGTTCAATTTTTGGAATTAGGATTTGGAGATTAAGTGTTTTGATTTAGGTATAGAGTGATTATGAAGGATTATACTATATATGTTTGGTAGATAAAAATGTAGTAATTTACAAAGTACATGGGGACCGGTGACAAGGAGCTCGATCGACAATTGGCGCGAAGAGGTTTCAAAAGAAGAGGTGGAAGAAGAGGGAGAGCGATGAATTGCCGCAACCTGTCTTCTTTTCTTTCTTTCTTTTTTTGTCCTTTTTTTTTTTACCAACGAAGCTTTACATTTGTAGGGCTATCTTTAGACATATGTGACAAGTTTAAACATGTGGGGCATGCTCCAAGGCCCCATTCAACTATATGGTGTTTTCAATTTTGACGTGGGGCGACTATTTTAGATCGTGTCCCAAATTGCTCGCCCCTGCATCAATATACCATTGAAATCTATATAGATTTCAATTTTGACCTGGGGCGACCGCCCCAGGTCAATATAATGTAGGTCCGCCATTGGCCATATCCTAGTCAACGATCAAAATAGCGGTTGCGTGGGTGTAGAGGCCGGTGGCCAAAATGCTACGTAGCGGGCGATATGTAGCGGTGTGAATTTTTTCAGTGGTTAAAACAATTTAAATCTTGTGTAGCAGCCAATCTTGTGATTTTTTAGTGATTTGGAACCATATAAGGGTAAAGACAACTTTAGGAAAGGTTATTGAGGAAAAGAAATAGGAGAAATGATGTTTTAAATTAAAATTGATTGGCTCTAATAGGTTTTAGATCATAGCTGCGCTATTTTCAAAATAGTGTAGCGGGCAGCCTCAACCACTACGCTACGTAGCAGTCGCTATTTTGAACCACGATCCTAGTAACACAATGGATTTTTCTGTCAATTTTGTTGGCTCATGGTTTGGTAGAAGCACAAAATAGGCACGACCGATAGTGTCGAGAATCATTGAGAGTCGTGTGAAATATATGTTTAAAGAGGGAAGCATTATGAAGAAAACACGAGGCATGTGATTAATAAGATATCCAGATGCAAGTATACTTCAGCCGAAAGTTTCGTGGGACCTGCACAAACAAATTGCGATACCTGATTACGCTTTCTTTATATGCTCCATTCTTTTTGGGAGGGGGGCTGGGAGGTGGGTGGGTGTATGTGGACAACAAGTCTCATGTGTTACCATTAGATTTGAAGTCTTTTGAAAATTAAAAGATAGATATCCCCCTCTAGAGTTAGAATGAAGTACTAGTATTCTTTTGGGAAATTTTGTTGAAATGGTAACAGACTATTCCAGTTTAAATGTCGCTAGTTTTTACTGTCGGTTCCAAGCCGGGATAAGGAGGGAGTTGTGTTAGGTAGGTTGATAGCCACATAAAACTTTTGTCACAACCCAATCACAAATTTTGAGAGAACGTTTGAGACGGATATGGAATAAAACTTGGAAAGGTAGAATCTGAAATGACACATTCAGGAACACTTAGGGGTAGCATAAATAGGTGATGAATTAAGATGGACTCGTTTGTGATGGTTTGAACATCTCCAATGCAGGCCAACAATAGTGTTGTTGAGGGAAAGTTTTTCTATTTAGGTTGATGGCCCACCTGTTGTGACGATCAATTCATAGATTTCTAGGGTTTTTCATCATATGGTCAAAAAAAAAAAAAAAAAAAAAAAAAAAACCCTAGAAGAGGTTTTAGAGAAAGGATTGTATGACAATGTCTTCTAGAGATAGGTGACACTCCTAATAAATGGATTTTTGTACTTTCTAGTATTTACAAAAAAACAAAACCCCAATGTTTAATGTATTTACACAATAGCCAATAATTTTAATTAAGTCCTCTTTGTTGTTTAACACTCCCCCTCAAATTGGTGCGTAAATATTTACTATACCCAACTTGGAAAATGCATATGATAAATTTCCTCTTGAAATGACTTAAGTAAGGAAAATTGTTAATTGTTCATCTGTGCATACATACTTCACTTTGATGTTTTCATTTTCAATTTTTTTTTTTTACAAAGTGGACATCAATTTGAAAATATTTGTTCATTCATGGAAGACTGGATTTGTAGTAATTTGTAGAGCTAAAGTGCTGTTAGAGTGTAATGCTATATGTTCTTTATATACAAATCCTAGCTCATATAGTAAAATTTGTAGCCACAACAATTTGTAAGTTTTAAGCTCCATTGCTTGATGCTTGGCTTCAGAATTGGAGTTAGCCACCAAAGGTTACTTCTTTCTTTTCCAAGACACTAGGCTTTGGCCTATCACGATGCAACAGCTAGTTCTAGATTTTCTGTCTATCTTGAACTTGCCCAACCTGCATCATTTTAAGTCACTATAAGTAAATGATCATGTTTTGATCATAGATTCCCTTGTCCTGGTGACTTCTTGAGATACTACAAAATTATATATCAATATTTAACCCAGACATGGGTGCAACGTCGCTACATTCGAGGTCAATGCAGCGACCTGCTCCCTCCAATAACGGTGTGCCACATCATTAGGATGGGAAGGAATTTGACATGACTTTGGTAAACAATATCTTTTAGAGCACACGTATCTAATAAACAATGTTTATTCCGACAATGCCCTCTACTGTCTGCATTCTCTTTCCAAAATATTTCCAATAAATTTCTTACCTAAACCACTCTTTCATAGTTCAGGTCAAATTTCATTCTCCTTAAATCTGGGCTCGCCCATTAGGTATAATGTATTAAGTGATTAAATAAGAAAAGAAATATGATACACCTCTTTAATGAAGAATTAAATAATAAAAATATGTGTTGCACATTTTGAATGAATTACTGAGTGATTAAATGATAAAAAGTATTTTGTACATTTTATTTTTCTTATTTTAATCTTAAGTTAGAAAGCATGATCAATTAGACAGTTTGGAACACTCTACTCGGGCCAGGCCCACCATCAGGTTTGACCGTACTAAGCGATTAATTTAAGTGACAAAATAATAAATAATGTTTTTATTTTAAATAATAATTAAGCTAAATAATAAAAAAACATGATGCATATTTTGAAAGAATCGCTTGCATTTTAAAAGAATACTTAATTTATTCAATAATAAAAGAATGTTATGTACATTTTAAATGAATAACTAAGTGATTAAATAATAGAAGGTATGTTGCACATTTTACTTTTCTTATTTAAATTTGTTTTAAAACACATGATTGATTAAACGGTTGGGGTTTCTCTAATTAGATTTTTTTATTGAAACAAGTTAGTTTGATCTAAGTGTTATTCTTTTAATAAAATCGATCTAAGTGTTATTATCCGTGCATTTTTTTAGATTTTTTGATTGTATGACTGTTATTATTTATTTGTTATTAAATTTTCTTTCTTTATGACCGATCAAACAAAATTTGTTAAACGAATATTCAGATGATTTGTAATACATTTAGAGTAAAGTTTCTTCAATTCACATATAATGGAAAAAACTTATTATTTTGTAGTTTCACATATAAACAATGAAAGATGACTCCCCTTTTTTTTAATATTATATTAAAAAGTATGCCCAATCTCATGGTTACATTTGAACAAGTTAGTTTGATCTTCTAGTTCAAGTCTCAACAGGAGCCCTATATCTTAGGTTTGAGCCCTCTAAAAAAAAAAAAAAAAAAAAAAAGAGGTCCAAGCCCACACCTATTAAATACCTAAATTAAAATAAAGCTTGAGTCAACACCATATATCTTTTTATTATTTAGTCACTTAATTATTCAGTTAAAATGTGCAACATGTTTTTTTAGGGAAAATCTCAAGAAGGTATAAAAGCTTTCACGATTTTTCAAAGTATGTTGTGAAATGGTTATTTCAAAATAGTGAAAAAGTTTTCTAGTCTTCTTTCAAATAAGTCCTTTCCGGAGGTCAACTCTCATCGCAATTTTTTCCCTTTTTTATAAAGACGAAAATGCCTTTGTCAAAAAGACAAGATATGATTTCTTTTAACCCATGTTTCCTCTGTTATATCTATGTTTCTCTTAAAACCCACCACGTCCAGCTCCTTGCCAGTCTCCAGCCACCATCAGCTACAAGAAGCTGCCCCTCGTAGGTAGAAGGAGCTCAGGAACCCAGAAAGGATCCAGTCGGTCCAATTTGACATTGGTATAGACTGATTTTTGTTGGAACTCCAGTTTAAAGATGTTTAATAACTAGATTTAGAGGGCTCCTATCTCAGATTATGATATACTGGTTGGATTTGGAAAATGATGGAACTCCTGTTTAAGCAAGCTCCAATAAATTGCCACTAATCTCAATGCCCAGGTAGGCTCCATTGGGTTGTCACCCTCCATCACCCAATAGATGAGGGTTTTTTCAAATATTAAATGAAAAATTGTAAAGAAGATGGCTAGGTGTCTTAGTACCAACTATTGTGGATGAGTTGTATCATATACAAATGGTAAAGAAGATGGCCAGATAGAATTCTCTCATTCCCATCTCTCTCTCTCTCTCTCTCTCTCTCTCTCTCTCATATCTTGACTTGCCATTTTTCCTATATGGTTTATTGGAACGGAATTGTGAATAGGGTTATTGTCTTTCACAACTCTCGTAGCACCCCGTTCATTGTACTAGTGGATTTTCCTGTGAATATTGAAGCAACCAACAAATCAATAGGCTTTGAAGAACTTATGCGATTCGACTTAAACAGGACAAACAAATCGAGCAAGTGAATGAGGAGGCGGGTGCTGGTGGAGTTTGGGAGGGGGATATATACAAGAGGGAGTATGAGTTTATTTTATATTTTAAATAGGGGTATTTTTGTCATTATAAAACATTTTTGAGGAAAGAAATCGCCTGCAATGGAATTGATCGCTATAAAGGATATATTTGAAAGAATACTGGAAAACTTTTGCACCTTAAATAATTTTTGAAATAACCATTTCATGATATACTTTTTTGAAAAATAACAAAAACGTTTATGCCGTTTTGAAAATTTCCCTATTTTTAAACACTTAATTTTTTAAATTAGTCGTTTAAATGTGCAACATATACTTTTGTTATCTATTAGCTTAATTATTTATAAATTAACATATTTTTCTATTCAATTGCTTAATTGTTTATTTAGAATATGCAGCATATTTTTATTATTATTTGTGTATTATTTTGCTTAATAATTGCTTAATACGTAATGGTGGACGCAATTTCATATGGGTATGAAATTTGGAGTAATAAATGTAGTAATCATTTTGAGCGATTAAGATCTTAGATGTGTGTCTACCGATGGATTTTTTGTGGTAGAGCTAAGAGAATTTTATGGGAGCTGTTACAATATATTCGAAGAAAACATGAGATAAGATCCTCAAATTATGGTTTTAGAAAGAAATCTTACAGGTAGGTTTAAAAAGAGATACTAAGGGCATTATTGGAAATATATGAAATTTCTAAAGTAAGTATGTTTTAAAAGATTGTTAACAAAGTCATTTCAATTTCTTTAAAATACTTATAATGTGGCACATTGTTGTTGGAGGAAGCAGGTCGTAGTGAACTACAATGTACCTGTCACGCCCCCGGACCGAGGCCCTAATAATCAATCTTTAATCCGGGGGTCGCGGCGTGACGGACTAAAAAATTTTTCGCCCGCATGCTCTAATTATTTCCCCACAGGATTCCGCAGTGAGGATTCCCCCGGACAATCCATCACAACCAAAGAATTAATTTCACATCAAAATAATATTATGCGGAAGCATGTAGCAAAATAAAACTCCATATAACACAAGATGAATGTACAAGTTCGATATCAAAAGAGAAAATATATACATAGCATAACCAAGGTTAGTTACAGTTGTGAACAAAAGTAGTTTAATTTATATAACCCTGACAAAGCCAACAAAGGCTATAAACAAAATTCCCAAAAATAACTGTCACTTCCCCAAAAGATGTTATCGATGCCCCAAACCAAACGTGACGTCTACATGACATCATTTGGTTGCCACTCGGGCTCCTCCTGAGGCCCTACTGCCTCCTGCGTGCACTCCGCCTCAAAGGCTGCGGGTCCGACATCTGACACCAAACAAGAGAAGTATCAGACACGACGGTCTAGCAAGTGAATAAAACAGATATGATATACAAGTTATGAACATTATATTTAAAATCATAAGAATGCTGGTAAAACAAATCATATATAAGGAATAAATCAAATGAATTATTTCTGTGCAAATGAATTTAAATATCTCAAGCTAACTGACAAATATTCAAAATATTGGCAAACCACCTTTAGCTAAATTCTCCTATTACCGAAGTAACAAGAGCAAACAGAAACCGTGGCCACTACCCGTGGGACCGGAACAAACAGAGCCGTTGCCACATAAAGTGAGACGGAAATCAGAACCGTTGCCACTACTCGTGGGACCGGAAACAGAACCGTTGCCACTACTCGTGGGACCGGAAACAGAACCGTTGCCACTACTCGTGGGACCGGAAACAGAACCGTTGCCATGGCCGGACAAACAGACAGAATCCAAACTGCAGTTAGCAAATAGTTTTAAAGATTCCAAGCTGGGTGATCAGCCCAACAAGATAACCTAAGCTTAGTGGTGCCTTTACATTTCAAAACCTGAACCGATACAAGTCAAGTTCTCCTTGGCTCATGGGCTCGCACTACAAAGCTCTGGCCCCATCTTGCCTTGAGATTCAAATCCAAAACGATACAATTCAAACCATTGAACACAATTCAAACCGGATAAAAGGACTACTCTTTATCAAAATAAACAAACAAATTCAGAACAAATCAGATGAGTAGCCTTTTCATTGTTTTTCAAACCTGACAAATTAACCAACTTTGTTTCAAACGAATTTATGAGAAAACATAAACTTTCTCTAACTTGGAATGAGATGATTTGGATGATTGATAATGTCTGATGGGCTTACCGAGGCCGTCTCAATACACACTTATTGTCTTCATGTCGTTTTATGAGTGAAGAAGTTGGTGTCTCTGAAGGTCACCGACAATTGAAAGCATAAAGTGTATATTAAGATTAAAGAAATTCCCGGGTAAGTTTAATTCTTTTCCAAACTTTCTCTATAGTTTGAATCAAATAAAAATGATTCGGGCTCAAATTCTTAATTCCCAATACTTAATAAGTCATTAGGGAATTTTCATACTCGAACCGGGCTCAAAACTAGCTTTAAACAGCCCAAAAATCCATCAAAACTAGCATAAACAGCCCAAAAATCCATGCAGGAAATGACCCAGGCCCTGACCCAGGCCCAGCTCGAGCGGGCCCAGTTCGCTCGAGCGGGTTGTGACAGAAGCCAGGCCCGCTCGAGCGGGCCCAGGCGCGCTCGAGCGGGCTGGGCCTCTATCCAGCCCGCCCAGCTGACTGTCTCTCTCCTCTTTTGGTGCAGATTTTTCCTTCTTTTCACCCAATGAATCCTTACTACTCCCAGCAACATGTAGAATCTTACTAACTCCATCAAACTTCCTTCAATCATTCATCACATATCAAATAGAAACTCCATCAAACTCCCTTCAATCATTCATCACATATCAAATAGAAAGAAAACATAGTAGCAAAAATATAAGAACATGAACTAAAGATTTCCAATTGAATTTCCATCCTGGCCAAAACAGAATTTGAAATCTCTACAATCAAATGCAACTTATAATAAGTCATCTTAAACCATTTCTTAAACATAATCTGAACCAATTCATTGAAGTTAAAATCCTTCCCAAATCTAAGAAACTAAATCCAAATCTAAGAAATTAAATCTACCAAACGTAAGAAAAAGTTCACTTCATTTGCATGCATTCCAATCTAATTTATTCACTTGCCTGGAACAA
This sequence comes from Camphora micrantha, assembly GCA_003546025.1. Lineage (NCBI taxonomy): Eukaryota > Viridiplantae > Streptophyta > Magnoliopsida > Laurales > Lauraceae > Camphora > Camphora micrantha. The sequence continues at coordinate 11,599,471 of QPKB01000011.1, read as the reverse complement.
ATTGGGTCATGAACCACTCTAAGATCTCTCAAACTCAGCAACTCCAATCTACACAAAAGAATCCAAAGAAAACACACTAAAAATCCACAAAATTTTGGAAATCAAGGAAGCTTTTCATGAAGGCTCTTGCATGTATGATGAAACAATCCTAAAGGGTCTAGAAAATCCAAATTTTCAAGAAGGAAGCCATTGCTAACCTTTGAAGAACTCTAGACAAGAAGAAGAGCTTGGAGAAGATGATGAACTCAGCCAAAATCTCTTAAAATTTGTATCAATGGCAAGCTAGAGGTGAGGAGAAGAGAGTGGTGAAATTTGTTTACCAATTTGGGTTCATTTGCAAGACATGCAAAGGGGGGGAGATAAGAGAAAAGAGAGAAACTCTCTTAGATGAGTTGCAGGAAATGAATGAGTGAAATGAGGAAGAAAGACCCAACGTTGGTTTTGACTCATTTAAATGGGTTGTGGGCCCCAATGGCCCTGAAAACTTCACATAGCTGGGTCTATCATTTATGGTTTCCAAATGAAGTTGACGAAGAAGGGAAAAATGATCGTTGAAAAATCTAGTTTTCAAAAAGTATATTTTCCTCATGGTTTTCAAATTTCAAAATTTTTGCACAGATTTGGGTGTGAAAAGACTGTTTTGTCCTTTTTCTCGAAAAACGCGATTTCTGAGGTTCGAATGCAAACGGAACAAACAGAAAGGTTGTTGGGATCAAAATGACAAATCCAAAAATATTGAAATCCATATTTTTCCAAAAATCAAATAAATCCAATAACTCGAATTCCCACACTAACACGCGTCTTACGGGTCACCCCGGGCCCGTTCAAACCAAACACTACGCTCTCCAAATTCCCCAAAGCTATTCAAAATTCTAATCCAACTAAAAACTCAAGCTAATCGTCCTCTAATCACGCTTAGTGACTAATCACAATTAAAATAACAATAAATTATACTAAACCTGGGTCGGGGTCTGACAGTAGCAGTGACGTTGCACCCAAGTCCGACCCTACTAATTTAAATCCCTTTTCCCTACAAGCGTCGGATTTGGGTGCAATGTCGCTGCATAGTAGTTCAATGCAAAGACTTGCTTCCTTAAACAACAATGAGCTCTGTACGCAGTATTTTGAAGAAATTCGAACTTTTTTTTGTTAAAACTCTTTTAAAGCATAGTTACTTTAGAAATTACATAAACTTCCAATAATGTCCCTTCGTATCTGTTTTGAAACCCTACGGATTTCTCTTCAAAACTATAATTTGAATAGATCATATCAACTCTTATAGGATTCTCTCAGCTCACATATGGAAAGTCTACTAGTGGGCACACATATTTTAAATGATTATCAAAATGATTATTAAGTTATTACTTTGGCCAATTTTCACTCAGTTTGAAGTTGAATCTACCATTAAGATTTAAGCGATTTATTAAGCAATTAATTTTAAAATATGTTGCATATTTTAAATGAATAATTAAGCAATTAAATAGAAAAATATGTTAATGTATGAATAACTAAGCTATTAGATAATAAAAATATAAGTAACACATTTTAAATGAATAATTAAGAAATTAAGGTGAAAAAATATGTTGTACAATTAAAAAAAAAAAACTAAGATACTAAATAATAATAAAAAATATGGGGTCAACTCAAGCTTTATATGAAATCAGATATTTTAATAGGTGCAGGCTTAGAGTTTTTTTTTTTTAAATTCCTGAGAAGGCTCAAACCTAGGATTTAGGGCTCTTGTTGAACCTTGAGGTAGAATTGGATTAAACTAACATGTTCAAAGTATCTCCAACCATGAGATTGGGATATTTTTAATCGAATATTAAAATAAGAAAAAGAGGAAATTACCGGAAAAATCACCTTAGATGTCCAGTGCACCAAAAAGGCCCTCATAGTTATGCTGTTGAAAAAGCCTTCCCGCCAGTTTTCTCTTTCGTTCGAGCGATGATATCGTTGCTCGTGTCTTCTTTTTTCTTTTCTTTCTCCCTATTCTCCCTCTTTCTTCATCTCTACCGCTCTATTTCTCCCCCACTCCATTTCTCTTGGCAGCCACAATGGAAGAGCCATGGTAGGAAAAAGATTGCAAAACACTATCGATTTGCATAGTAGGTAGGAAGAAGACAGGGTCTGGGCTTAACTCTGCATAGAGACAAGTGGTCGACCATATCTCATCTGGTCTCAAGGTGGACTAGTGGGCTTTGGAGTGTAGATTGGAGACTTGGATTTGATCTATCATTATCATGTAACAGAACAAAATAAGTGCAGCCAAACACTTTGAGATGGGACAAGTCAGGTTTACAGGGGAACAATTTTTCATATGGAGATGTGCCAGATAAGACGGTGGATGGTGTTCTATTAATCAGATAGGTTGCAGTCAGGACCATGGTTTAAAATCTCGGTCTCGGTCGCGGTATCGGCCGGGCCGAAAAACCGATATGATATCGGTATCGGTCGCGGATATCGGTCCGTCGCGGTCATCGCGGTGCGAATTTGTTTTTTAATCCAAAAAAATTCGCAAAAATATCCAAAAAATCCAGAATATTAGAAAATGCTGGAAAACAATATTTTTTTCCATTAGTAATAGCAATAAATCAAAATCTCGGTCACCTTAAGTTATAAGTCCTGTCTGTGTCGCAGTTCGCTGTCTTTTCCAGTATTTCATATAATACAGCCATTATTGATGATCATGATCAATTTATTAGTGTAAAATATAAGAAAATAAATATAACATATCAATCATCATTTAATACTAACTCAATAATAAAAAAAGTTGTGAAATTCAAGACCATGAAGATGACATTAAAATCAGAAACATGATAGTAAGATCGATAAATCATAAAGCAGTTAGGCATCAAAGATTCATGGTTTACCTGAACTTAGAGGAGACTAGTAGAGAGTAGAGACTATAGAGAGATTGGTGAGTATGACTGTATGAGACTATGAGTGTATTACATTTACAGATTGACAACTTAATTCCAAGTGGAGTGTCGGCCTGGCTCGATATCATCGTCATCATTTCTTCGGTATTGGCTAAAATGATATGCTCCATACTGTTGTGCAGCACTACCATACCCATAACCATATTCAGATTGTTCTTGATAAGATGATGAACTATCTTGATCCCCCGTGGATTGAGATGACTGGTTGTAGTCATATGGCATGAAATAGAGATGAGGGGCATGAAGAGGTCGTTGGGAAATTGGTGGGGCAAGCCTCCCTTGCTCAATTAACATCTCTTCAATAGAAATAATCGGTGTTGGTGAAGGGGGTACCCAATTAGGGTCATATGAATAACCCCCATGCTGTCCATACATGGCACCTTGTTGGCCAACATAACCCCCATGCTGTCCATACATGGCACCTTGTTGGCCAACATAACCCCCATGCTGTCCATACATGGCACATTGGCCAACATAACTCCCATGATGACCATGAGTAGCAGCGCCGCTACTACTACCCCCTGCCCCAGTCTGTCCAACATGTCTGACATAGCCCTGACGAGGATCTAACTCGGTAGCATCAGGAAAATGTTCAACTGTTTCATAAGTGATATGCTCATCATCTCTATAATGACCCTGATCCCCGGGAGAGTCAGGTGGAATTCCTGCTGATGATGAAGAAGTAGAAATACTTGACTCACTCTCCTCGTCCACCTCCTTTCCCCTTGGCTCACTCGTATCAGGTGCGCGCCCCTGCTGCATTGTCAAATTTATTTCTTGTATCCTTTCTGCAGCCCTCACTGGCTCAGGCCTATCCCCAGTCAATTCCTCCATCAACTCCTCAAACTCTGGGTCTTGATCTAACACTGGTTCTTCTTGTTCCTCCAGCCATTGACCTAACACAGTATCCTCTTCTGAAAAAATATAGTCCAAATTAATTGGACAGAAATATTCCCGATGATCCTCAAACTGTCTTCTCCTTCTATTTCTGCTCCGGAGCTTGAGGTTGTAGTGGATGTAGACCAATTTATTTAGCTTCTGCATTGTCAATCTATTTCTTGGTCTAGTGTGGATAAATGAGAATGTGCTCCAGTTTCTTTCACAATTGGAAGACGATGTAGTTTGACTAAGGACTTTAATAGCAATTGTCCTTAGTGCAGGAGCACTCTCTCCATAATTCAACCACCATTCAGCTGAAAAAAAATAGAAATGATATTAGAGTCAATAAAATTATAATAAGTCTCTGAATAATATAGAGACGACATCACAATCAATACCAGGATAGGTCTGTGCGATAGCTCTCCGCGCAGTCGTCGTTCCAAAGCTTCCAGCGCGTACATTGTATATGTCAATCTGAAGACATTAACGTAGAAAAATAAATTAGAGAAATTATAAATTACAATGTTATATACTTTTTTCCTTAATTATCCTACCTGATTAGTAGCCCAAATTGCATCATCTGTACTCGCTGCCAATCTTTCAATTACATTTTTTAGTCCCAAACGGGTTTCATCAGATATGTGTCCATCCGTAAATTGGGGATTAAAGAAGTATCCTATAAAACCAATGAATTTTAGTCATTGATAAATTAATATAGTGAGGACTGAGGAGAGATTGGAGAGTTGAATACAACAATTCAAGTATTAAAGGAAATAGCATTCACTTACCGGCAGTGTGTAAATCATATTTCAATTGTCGTCCCCATCGATCGTCGATGATCTTCCAAAACTTTTTGTAATATTTACAATCTGCTTGAATAGCCAGCTTTGATCTCTCCATGGCCTCATGTAAGAAGCCCATTGTTGGCTTATCATCGCCATCAACCAATCGAAGAACCTTTATTAGGGGATCAAAAACATTCAAAACACCCTTCACATGAGGCCAAAACTTGTTGGACTCAATTATTTTACATACTTCAAGAGTAATGGGACTTGGCCTCTTTCCCCATTTTGAGTTTATGAACTCATGTGATTTTATCAATCGAAGAAGTCCTTCTCTATACTTGTAAACACTTTCGATAGCAATGAAGTGGGTGGCAAATCTAGTGATGCCAGGCCGTAGTAATTCATGGTTGTCTGTATACGTTTTCATCATGGAAATGAGTCTATATGATTGATAAAAAAAATTGGTGATCTTCTTTATCTTACCAATCACTTGCTGCATGACTTTTCCTTTTGCAATATCTTCAAGCATTAAATCTAGGCAATGTGCTGCACATGGAGACCAGAAAATCCTTGGCCTTTGTTTCATAAGCATCATTCCTGCAGCCTTCATGTTTGCAGCATTGTCGGTAACAACCTGAACTACACAATCTGCCCCAATTTCTTCAATCACTTCATTCAATAACTTATTAATATATTTTGCATCTTGAATGTAATCAGTTGCATCAACTGATTTCATAAACACAGTGCCCATAGACAAGTAGACAAGAAAATTCAAGAGATGACGATGTGTAATGGTCGTCCACCCATCGCACATTACTGTGCAACCTCTTTCCTTCCATGCCCATTTGAAAGTTTGCACCCAAGCCTGCAACTCCTCATACTCTTTTTCAACACAAACATGCCCAATCTCATAAGGGGTGGGTGCCTTTATACCTGGACCATGTTCTGCAGCTACATCTAACATGGTGGTGAAATAAGGAGAAGATGCCTTGTTGGGAGGAATGCCTCCATCTAAAAAAAACTTCCCAGTGGCTCTCACTAGATGTTCTCTTGCTTTACCAAACTTGCCCTTTAATGCTTTCATAATGCTGGGCTGTTTTGATGTTGGTTTTCTATAAGCAAATGGGTCAGTTGGCCCCACATGTTGAGGTGCATGTGTAGGAGGTCTTGATATCTCTTCAATGTCTGGATCCTGACGGGGTTGTTTTTGACTAAATGCCCGACGCAAGCTCGCTCCCTCAGGTCCGGATGACCCACCACCATGCTCATATTGGCTACCTCTAGAGGCTGCTTCATATTGCATTCTTCGCCTCTCTTCCTCCTCCTGAAGTGACCTCACACTTTCTCTCCTAGCCCTCCTCATTTCCGGATCTTCATCGTCATCATCAGAGGAACCAAATACTTCTTCTCTACAAGCATCAAGTTCTTCAGTTCTTCTTTTTTGTTGTACAACTTTCTTTTTTGCAGATGCATTGAGGAGCTCCTTCATTTCAGCAGTTACATTCGGTGGCACTTTATGACATTTTATTACCTGTCCTGATACATGTGCCAAATGTTGTTTCAATCGAGTAATCCCGCCATTGAGCACTTTTCCACAATAATTACATTGTACTTTACTTCTGCTTCCAACTGCTTCACCGTGGCTCCATGCTGGATCTATATCACGCACCATCTTGTTCCTATAAAATAAGAAATTCATGTAATACACTAATACTCTAACAACAATTATTTTTAGGAAAAAAAAAGATTTAATAAAATCATTTTCAAAATCCTAAATATATAGATCTAGCATAAAAGTATGTAAATCAATCATTTACACACCATACAATGATCATGAATCATTAAAAGAATACATTTATGATGAAAGCTCCAAAAAATGATATATTATAATTCAAATATTAAAAAATCCGAAAATAAAATAATTAAAATAAAAATTTAAATCATGTTTATGACTATGAGTAGATGTAGATCTATTATCTACACACTATTAATAAGTCATTAAGCCTTTGGTTAGTATAACAAATATGCTAACAAGTAACAACAATTGTTTTTAGGAAAAAAAATTAATAAAATCATTTTCAAAATCCTAAATGTATAGATCTAACATACAAGTATGTAAATCAATCATTTATACACCATACAATGATCATGAATAATTAAAAGAACATATTTATGATGAAATGCCCAAAAAATGATATATTATAATTCAAATATTAAAAAATCCGAAAATAAAATAATTAAAATAAAAATTTAAATCATGTTTATGACTATGAGTAGATGTAGATCTATCATCTACACACTATTAATAAATCATTAAGCCTTTGGTTAGTATCACAAATATGCTAACAAGTAACAACAATTATTTTTAGGAAAAAAAAATTAATAAAATCATTTTCAAAATCCTAAATATATAGATCTAACATACAAGTATGTAGATCAATCATTTATACACCATACAATGATCATGAATAATTAAAAGAACATATTTATGATGAAATGCCAAAAAAATGATATATTATAATTCAAATATTAAAAAATCTGAAAATAAAATAATTAAAATAAAAATTTAAATCATGTTTATGACTATGAGTAGATGTAGATCTATCATCTACACACTATTAATAAGCCATTAAGCCTTTGGAATCACATATATGCTAACAAAGTAACAAGTAACAACTAACAACAATTATTTTTAGAATTTTTTTTTTTAATAAAATCATTTTCAAAATCCTAAATCTATAGATCTAACATGAAAGTATGTAGATCAATCATTTACACATCATATAATGACCATGAATCATTAAAAGAACATATTTATGATGAAATCCCCAAAAAATTATGTATTATAATTCAAATATTAAAAAATCCGAAAATAAACAAAAAAAATGAAAAAAAAAGTTCAAAATCATGTGTATGAGTAGATCTAGCATGAAAGCATGTAGATCTAACTTCTAAATGAAGAAACAACATAACTACAAAAGTAACATACCCAAATGATCTAAAATTTCATCTAAAAAAAAAAATAACATAAAAAAAATACTTTAACTTGATTTTCTCTTACCTTAGATAATTTTTTCTTCAAAAATAGAAGTGGAATTTCAAAAATGCAAGGGGGATGTGTGAAGGAGAGGGGCTGCTGGTATAGGTAGTAAGAAGATGAGAAGAGAGGAGAAGAAGATGAAGATGGGGAAAAAAAAAGAAAAAAAAAGGGTTTTAAAGCATCTCGGCCGATATTTTGAAAATATCGGCCGAGATATCGCTAATTCCGAGATTTTGAAAATCTCGGCCGATATCGGCCGAGATTTTGCCGATATTTTGCCAGTCCGATATCTCGATGAGATATCGGACCGGTACCGGCCGATACCGGTTCGTATCGGCCGATACGAACCGGTACTCGTATCGGCCGATTTTTTTATCCATGGTCAGGACTGCTTTCCCCCAGAATTGCAGAGGAACATGTGAAGAATAAATCAAGGATCTAGCAGTTTCTAATATATGTTCGTGCTTCCATTCAGCTACTTTATTCTGCTGTGGTGTGGCAGGACAGGATAATTGAGATAAGAGTCCCTTGACTGGTTAGGTAAAAACGAAATTTGTGGGACATGTATTCTCCCCCGGAGTCGAACCTAAATATTTTAATCTTCTTATCAAATTGAGTGGAAATCATGGTGGAGAAAGCAGTATAGATAGTGTATAAATCAGAGCGATTTTTCATCAAATACAACCATGTATATCTAGTAAAATCATCAATAAACAACACATAATAAATGGAACCGCCTTTCGTTGGCTGAGAGGCAGGTCCCTGGACATCGGAATGCACCAAATCAAAAGGAGCATTATTAGAAGAAGTGCTATTATTATAAGGTAATGCATGTTGTTTACCAAATTGACAACCAAAACAAGTAGAAATGTCTGATATAGAAATGTTGCCAAAAACACCACTAGAAAATTAGAACTTCGTCTTATTTAAAGATAAATGGCCTAAATGAGAATGCCAAAGAGCAAAGGGTGATGCAGAGGAAACAAGGGCGGCAGGTGAGATGCTGGATGATGGAAGATGCAGCGAGCGGAGATAGTAAAGCTCTCCTGACCTAAGGCCGGTCCCAATCTGTCTCCTGGTGCGAGAATCCTGCACAGAACAACTAGTGGAAGAAAATGAGACAAGAAGCCCAGAAGAATTCAATTGACTAACAAAGATGAAGTTGATAGATAGGTGAGGAACACACAAGACATTACTGAGAGAGATCAACTTATTTGAAATGGAGCCAATAAGTGTGACTGGCAAAGAAGTGGCATCTGTTGCATGGATTGTTAGAGAGCTAGCAGGAGTATGACAGTTATGAAGTATGGAAACATCATTTGTCATATGATAAGATGCACTAGAATAAAAAAAATCCGTGTAGTATCATGTGTACCTAAAGGACCAGAAATGGTCATGGTAGAACCAGAAGCTGAGGGGGCAGTGGCCATCTAAGGAGCAGAACCAGTGGATGAAGCCAGAAATAATTGTTGCATGCGCTCATCAACCATAGCTTGGATCTGAGAGGTAAGATTCATTTGCGGAGGCATGTAACTATCATCTTCAGTAGCATTTGCGGCATAAGATCGCTGTGAATAAGATTGCATGGGACCACAATTGTTCTGTTGGACAGATTGTTTGTTCTTGTTGTTTGGCCTTTGGGGTTTGGTTGGGCAGTCCCATTTCCAGTGTCCTTTCTTCTTACAATAATTACAAAAATCATTGGTACCAGGTGGAAGAGGGCGATCAGTCTACGACATGGATAAAAATAGCGGCCGCTACATAGCGTAGCGGCCGCCACCGCTACACTACGGCCGATTTATCGGCCGTCGCACCCGTAGCGGCCGCTACGTCTGCTACGGGGCCGCTACGATGCCGCTACGGGCCGCTACGACCGCTACAGGGTGAGAAAAGTTCCTACTTTCCAAATTTTTTTAAAATGCATAATAAGACTTATTTTTTTTCTTCTCTCTAAATAACATTTCTACACAACTCTTTTACTCTTTTATGTTTAAAGGAACACCAAAAAGCACATGATCTTGCCGAATTACAGTCGATACAAAGAGTTCTTCTCAATGATTCTTCTCTAAGTACATCCTATTAGACACCCCCTTTGGTAGATGTATTCTTTTCTCTAGTTACTCTTAAGTCTTGACTTCATGACATAGTTTTTTCTTTTATAAGCTTTTCATTAGTTTCTAAGTTAGCATAACTAAGCAACATAAACACATGTGAAAAAATGATCATTACTATTATTTTCTATTTATACAGCGATACAGGACCTTATACAGTGAGGGGACCGCTATGCCCCCTTACCTTAGTTACTTTTGCAAAAAAAATACATTTTCTCTCATTTTCCAATATTCTAGATTTTCTAGAATTTTTTCATATTTTTTTGACGATTTTTTCAAATCGCACCGCTACGCCGCTATGTAGCGCCGCTACGCTACGTATCACCCGCTACGTAGCGTTTTGGCGGCAGGCCGCTACGCCCGCCGCTACCGCTATTTTCATCCTTCGTCTTCGAGGTACTAACATTAGCTAACAGGACATCTGTGGGTTCCACACGTTTCTTCCTTGTAAGTGAAAGTTGAGTCTATTCTTCCGCCAGAAGTTCCAAGAGTGTCACATCAACAAAAGGCAGTAATTATCGATGTAATAATAAATCACGAACATGTTCAAAATCATGGCGGAGGGCCATAAGAAACTGAACCAGGCGAGTCTGCTGCCTATAGACTTCAAAGGTATGGGCATCATTAGTCAACTTAAAAGTGGGTTCCATTAGAGCCAGTTAATCCCATAAGGCAGTCATTTTGACAAAAAAAATAAAAAAATCATGAATTGAGTCACTACCTTGGTCTGCATTTTTTTATTTCCCACTCCAACTGATACCGGTGAGTAGCATTAGAGTGAGTGTACAATTTAGCTAAATAATCCCAAGCATCCTTAGGATAACTGAATTTAGCCAATTGATTCCCAATTGATGGAGCGACTGAATTGAAGATCCAAGAATTTATCTTCGCCACTGAAGCTTCCCATTCCTCAAAAGTGGCGTTTTTACTATATAGTGTAGGAATCTTCTTAGCAATATACTTCCACAGTTTTTGTCCTTTGATGAAATTTTGCATCAGATGGGACTAATAAGGATAATTGGTTCCATCAAGTATTACATTAATTCCCAAGGTTCGATCAGAAGATATTTTAATAGAAAATGCACAAAGATGTTACCAACCGAACCACAAGTGAACCCCAATAACGAACTATACTACTCAGATATGGAGCAAAACTCAGATAAAAATAGAATAAAGTTGTAGGCAAACTGTTAGAGAAAAAATCCAGCTACAAAAAAAAAACAACCAGATCTGAAATCCCAATTAAACAGGTCCATGCGACCTTGAATCTGAGCACAAGTCAGTGATGTGGGCCCACTGGATGATCAGATGGGAGATTAGATCAGACAGTGATCTCTGTCCCTAAAATGTTCAAAACCAAGGATGAAAATAGCGGCTACGCCCGCAGCCAAAACGCTACGAAGCGAGCGCTATGTAGCGTAGCGGTGATACGTAGCGGCGTAGCGGTGCGTTTTGAAAAAATCGTCAAAAAAATTTGAAAATGTTTCAGAAAATTCAGAATATTGGAAAATGATTGAAAATGTATTTGTTTTGCAACAGTAACTTAGATAAAGGCGCGTAGCGGCCCCCTCATTATATGAGATCCTGTATCGCTGTATGAATATAAAATAATAGTAATGATCAATTTTTTAACATGTATTCATGTTGCTTAGTTATGCTAACTTATTTCTAGTTAGAGTGAAATTTGATTGAGCTCTAATTTCAAGTAGAATGAAATTTTGGCTAAGGCCTTGATTTTAATTGAGTAATATTTGGCTAAGATATGACTTTTTTTTATATATTTAGCCTCATTGTGGAGCCCACCAGTGGTTAAAGGAATCAAGTGCTTCAGCTTTTATTTTTTCTTAGATGGTTCATTTAATTTTTATTGATACCTTTCAAAGGGTCCATTAGTGCCCTAATGAAATAAAAGAGGGGTCCATTTAATTTTTATTTATGCCTTTTAAAGGACCCATAAGTGCCCTCTAATGAAATAAAAGAGGGGTCCATTTATTTTTATTTTTTTTTCATAACTTTCATAGGGCCCATAAGTGCCCTCTAAAAGAGGGGTACATTTAATTTATATTTATAACTTTCACAGGGCCCATAAGCTTCCTCTTAAAAGAGGGGGTACATTTAATTTTTATTTACAACTTTCATAGGCCCATAAGTGCCCCTTAATGAGATAATACAAGGATCGAAATGAAATTGGTTTTGGTGCCATAAGTGCCCTCTAAAAGAGGGATTACATTTAAATTTTGTTTATAGCTTTAATAAGGGCCCATTAAGTGCCCCCCTAATGAAATAAAAGAAGGGCAGAGGGTTTCGTGCCCTATTTCCTTTCCCAAATTGAAGGTCGGCAAAAATCAAGAAGCGGGAGAGGGGAGAGGAAAAGAAAAAGAAGAAGAAGAAGAAGAAGGGAGAAGGAAGAAGGAAAGAGGAGGGGCTACTTGCTGCTACCGTGCACCGCTGCTCGCTGTAGGTGCTGCTGCTCGCTACAGGTGCTGCTGGTGCTGCCTGCTGTTGCTGCTGGGGACTCCTGCAGGTGCTGCTGCTGCTGGTGGTGATGCCTGCAGGTGCTGCCGCCGCTGCTGATGCTGCTAGTGCTACCGCTGCCGCTTGATCAGGTATGTTTCTTCTTCCTCCAGTCAAACTTTTTGTCTCTTTTTTTTTTCCTTCTTCCTATCTTTTTTTTTTTTTTTTTTCCTTTCTTCCTCCAGTCAAATTGATGGGGGAAAGCTGGATGTTTTTTTTTATTTTTCTATTCCATGTTCATTGCCCGTAGCTGTCGATATGTAACGTATCGGTGCGTATCAGCCGCTATGGGTAAACAGCGGCCGATACGGACGCATCGGGTGCGATACCCGATATTTTCATTGTAGCGTGGCGGCCATTGCCGCCACGGCCGATATATCGCGTAGCGGCCGATATTTTCATCCTTGTTCAAAACCTCTGACTGGAATTTTGACGAAACCTTGAGAGACCAGAATATTGTACGGTCTTGATGGAAACTAGTTGCACAAAGAAAATAAGTACAGATCAGAGAAAATGGCCTACCTCATATGATTAGAAAATCTCGAAAATTTTTTAAGAATTCCTAGAATATATGGGCTACCATGATGGAGAGATTTCTTTGATATGGGATGATCAACAGATGGGCCACCTTTGATCATAGCAGAATACTGTGTACAAAAATATCACCCTACTCTTCTTATGCTTGAATAGACAGATTGATGGGCTCTGATACCATCTTAGAGAAACCAGAAATCACAGAAGCATACAAGAGCGAGAAGTATTGCAAGAGAAAATCGTATACTCCTTGTATTGACGATGGGTATTTATAATACGGTATTGCCTATTTTAATGGATCTAATTACAAGGCCTATGGTCCCCCATGGGTTGACCCGCCAATGGGCCCAACCCAGTTAACCTGTCCAAGCCTTTGGGCCCAGCCCATTTATTTTATGTTATTTAGGCCTTTAATTATGTTTTAGGTTGCTTATTAGGATGTTTTAATCCTGGCCATCAATGTGTTTACATGGTCCAGATTAGTTTTAGGGTTATTTATTTTCCAATATAATGATGTAAAGCCTCTTTGGCTAAGGTAATGATTGATGATTAATGAAAATGAGTTTTCTTCGAGTTCTCCTCCAAGAAATACCTAATGCCTCATGGATTGGAGTTTGGTGAGAGCCCAATTTTTGAGTCTCTTGAGCCCTACCTTGTTCATTTGACGTAATCCCTCCGGATTGGAGTTTGGTGAGAGCCCAAGAAAAAGTATTATCTTCTCAATCTTTTTCTTTCTTCATAGTCCTCCCACATCTCTACCTCCGCTGTCCGCACCAAGTACCGTCACTGAATTTATTGGAAACATTCTGCGGTTGGAGTAGGGAGATGGCTTTGGCATGTATTGTGTATGGGTGTAGTGGTGTGGTGTGGAATAGGTAAAAGTTTCTGGCTTTCCAGAGGTACAAGAGTAAAACTAATCCAAAAGCACAGGCACTTGGGTTTGTGTTCCAGAACCTATACCGTGCAGTGTGGTACTGGGTTGGATTGGGGAGGTAATGTGGAAAATGTTGCCAAACCAATTTTGCAAAGGAGCTATGGGCAAAGAGGTCGTCCAAGGTTTCCTCTGATTGGCAGTGACACAAACATTCTGGGGAGATCTCTGAAAGGAATTTATGTAGGCGGGCGCAGGTGTTTATGCCCCTATGCAGCATGTGCCATACCAAGAACTGAATCTTCAGGTGTAAAGGTAGGGTAGGGACCAGAGGCATGTCCATGGGAAATGTGGCACAGGAGGTATTGGGTCTACGGGCTTGTAAAGTACTTTTATTGTACAACAACCCGCTGGTTCAGCACCCCAACGTAGCACATTGTGTCCTGCCAGTGGCAATTGAGTAATTTTGGAGATGATATAAATCAGCCAAAGTGAAGTGAGTTTCTGCATGTCACATACCAATGCCATTGGGGCTGGTAGAAGGCCTATACTCCACCTTTTTGGGTAAATTGGGATGATCTTAGATGAATGAAGTCGGGTATGGTTTGCAGGGGAGGGAGCCCAGAACGTAGTGATCATACATAGCGTACATAGCGTCAATGCTAGATCCATCATCCAACACCCAATGTAAGTCATCAAGAACTATGTTTCTATGTTTGAGAAAGGTTCTTTTAAAAGATGAATCCCCGCTTTGCATTGTGCCAACGTTGATGTTCGAAGGTATTTTGTGTAAGCATTATGACTCATAGTGCCTCTGGGTGTTTGAGAAAGTGCCAGACTAGGTGGGCTTTAAAGGCCATTGATTGTGTCTGTAAGTCACGCAGCCCAAGACTATCCTCATTCCGTGCAATGGGTGTAAGAGTGTGGCGGTCCCCATCTTTTCTGGTCCACAAAAGGGAAGATGAAAGAGATTGTGGCCTATGACAGACCTTGGTGGGCAATGATTCATGGGAGAGCCAATAGATAGGTATAGAAAGTTGACAGCCTGGATGAGGACTTTCTGCCCTGAATGAGAGAAGCTGTCCTTTCCACTAGGCTATGTGATTTTATGTGCTGGATAATACTACGGACCAAGAGGCAGACGTGGAACATGGGATAGAGAGTGTAGTCCCAAGATAAGATATGGAATGGCCTACCTGAGTGATCCCCAGAGTTGATTTGGATTCATCAATTATGGTGTTTGGATTATTAATAGAGGAGCAGCTGACTGTTCCAAGTGATGATTTTTTGTCTTGATTCCTGTTGAAAAGTATTTTTTTTTTTTTTTTTTTTGGTTGAATGAAAAAGAGCAAGTCATCAGGAAACTGAAGTAGGTTGACTCTATCACTGTTTGGTGCAATTTTTGGAAAGGAGATACGATTATGGAGAGTTTGAGCTGCTACCAACTACATGGTCCACGTCAGTGCCTCTGCATAGAGGATGTATAGGTAGGGTGACGGTGGGTCAGCCTGTCTGAGACCTCTCTTGGACATGAAAGAATCAGTAAGTGACCCATTGATACAGAGACAATAAGACACTGTCGTTTCACAAAGCATGATTCTAGTAATGAAGTCGGGGGGCAAAACCAAAGTGTTGGAGGCAAGACCAAATGAAATCCCAACTGAATGTGTCATAAGCCTTCTCGATGTCCAGTTTGATCACTAGGAGTGGGCTTTTATACCTTCTTTGGTTCATGATATGAAAAACCTCCTTAGCTAGGATGATGTGATCTGTGACCTGCCAAATTTGTATGAAAGCTCCCTGGTTTGGAGAAATGAATTGGTGTAGCTGTGTAGGAGCGGTCTTAGTTTGTTAGCCAAGATTTTGGAAATAATCTTGTAGGCTACATTACAGAGACTGATGGGCCTATAATCTTATAGCCCATTTGCTCCTCTTTTCGGAATGAGGACGGTGGTGAATTCAAATTAGGGGGCATGCGGTTTTGGTGTACAAAAAATAAATCTAGGACTAGTTTCATGATGTCTGCTAGGATGTCTCACCAAAATAATTGACAAAAATTAGAATCGAAACCATCAGGGCCAGACACCTAAAGTGGATTGATGGAGAACACTACTTGGTAGTGGACATCTCACCAAAATAATTGACAAAACTTGAATCGAAACCATCAGGACCAGACACCTAAAGCGGATTGATGGAGAACGCTACTTGGTGGACCTCACTCTCTCGGTCGGTGTACGCATGAGGTCTTGGTTTGCCTCTGGTTTAAGTTGATGATCAGAAGAGGCAAAGTCAGATTGTTTGGGTCTTATGGGGGCATGTCATCATGATAAATGATTCAAGGTGGGCTCGACAATGTGACTGACTTTCGTCATGTGCTGTCAGGGTGCATCTGTCAGTTGTTTTGATTTGGAGAATAAAATTTTTCCGACCGCAGATATGGGCCACCGCATTCCGCATGAAAATATTTAATTTGGTCTCCTGCAGACAGCCAAGTCAGACTCACTCCCTTTTGCCGTTACTGTTTGCACTTTTTTTTCTCATTGCATAATATTTGAACCTTTTGTTAAAGGTTTTACATTGATCAAGAATATCTACTTTCCAGTTTCAGGGACTTGACCCGATTAGGGTGTTTGAAGTATAGTTATGGATGGGTAAATATCTTGTTGGAACCTTTGAACCACGATATGATTAACAGTTGTAAGTTTAATTTGACATGTGAAAGCTATCTTATCCACACTCCACAGATATTTCTGTAACCTTCCCTTCGGGAAATATGACCAGCTTATTGTTTTTAGTAAGAAAACAACTATGAAATTCTGTAGAGCTTTTCATTTGAATGTTTTTTTCTGAGCGCCCAGTTAGAAGGCAGACCCAGTTTTCCATCAAAAGGAAGGGGAGAGAAACAAAATAAAACACAAGCCCATGAATGACTTATCGTCCTAGTCCTTTCACGTTTTCCTTTGGCTTCATTTTTCTGTAGTCTGTTGATGATTTGGCATTTGCCGCGTTACCCTGCAGAAAGGATCAAAATATTGGCCAATGCGCATCATATGGGCAGATATATCAGCTGTATATCGGTCGTGGACGATCTGATAAACAGAAAAACATGCCACTGACATCTATATGAGCCGATAAATAGGTGTATCAGCCAATACAGTTGATACAATCAGGACATATTGGTCATGGCCAATCCAATAAATAGAAAAAGGTGTCGCTCACATCACTATTGGCCCATATTGGCCGATTTCATGTTGATATTGGCCTGATATGGGTTGATACGGTAAGGAGTTGTTGGAGTCAACAAGAAACAATCAATGATCCGTATGGAGAGTACTACTCATTGGGCGATCGAAGACAATGGCAATACTTCTATCCTTATCCTCACTATGTAGAAACGCAACAACAATTATCAGAATTAGGTTCATGCGATCAATACCAAGACCCTGTGCATGATATCTCGTATCTCTATGAATGATTTATGATTATACATCTGATTTGAGTTTAGAAATGCATAATACTAATGAAATTTCAATGATATTTTTTTCCTAAAAGATGAGAGATATATTAAGCATAGATGATGAAATTGTTGAACCTTAGCGTTTTATTAATTTCTTACTTAACATAGCCGGCCAACATGAATATGTTGACAAATAGATCACTATTATTATTTTATAATCATACATCAATACAGCAGTTGTATCACAATGAGGGGTCCAATA
This sequence comes from Camphora micrantha, assembly GCA_003546025.1. NCBI lineage: Eukaryota > Viridiplantae > Streptophyta > Magnoliopsida > Laurales > Lauraceae > Camphora > Camphora micrantha. The sequence goes on along the minus strand of QPKB01000011.1, from coordinate 11,582,076 downwards.
TTCTAGATCTTTTGATATTTTTTAGGGTTTTTTAACCTTACTTTCATTTCACATTATAACCCATATGCCGCAACTGATACATATTGTTTTAGGCGCTGGTTGATATGCCCACCACAACTGATGTATTGATCCTTGCTTTATAGTGACTGGCATTATAATTTATCTCCTCTATATGGCAGGAATGTATGTTTTATGTTTTTGTTTCATTTTGAACTTTGCAGTTGACAGAACTAGTGATGGAGAATGGACCAGATTTCATGGGCATGCCAATAGAAGTCAAGCGAGATCTTATTTTGTGTTTGCATGAAGCTTCAGGAATAGAGCTGCCTGAGGAATGGGAAGGAGCATCAGCAGACCAGATGATGCTCCAGTTAGCGTCAATGTGGGGAATAAATTTGCAGCAGTTTGAGAAGTAGCAGGCTAGATGAACCTGTGGTTGGCTTTCTGTATTTCTTTTTAGACTTTATGGCCCTGCAGAACCCAATGGAAGTTGATGACTGATGATGGGTCCATACCTTTGAAATCATGTATCGCCATATGTAATCTTGCAAACAGAAGGTGAACTAGTCATTTTCATGTGCTTCTGAGAGTTAAACAGCATTGATTTTTATTGCAGAAGGATGGGAACTTATTACACTTGTAATTGACTTTCATCATATTTGAATGCACAGTTGAATTTTAGTGTACTCAATTGTTGGAATATGTTGTTGTACAACAGTCCAAGCATGATGTTTGAGTCAATGTTGAAACATTTTGCCTTGTGCAATCGCTTAACCAGGCAAGGAATGAATGCCTCTGGCATTCTGGCCTTTAAACCAGATCCAATCATGCTATTCAATAAATTCACCTTGACCGGAGGGAAGACATTTCACATCAGATTAAAAAGAGGAGAACCCTTTTACATCAAGCTTCCAAATAATCAGGCCCGTCTGAAAAACAGTGGATGGATTTGATTTCCTCCGTAAGAGTAGTAGGAAGACCAAGAGCCCAAATTCTATCCTAGTCCCAACTCCCAACTATCATTAGAGATACATCCAGGAACATGATCCTTCAGTTATAACCATTTCTCAAGACTGCTATCCTGCTAATAGTATTGTTGATAATTTAGGGAGCCAAAGGATCTAATGAAAAGAAGGCATTCTTGCCATCCCCAATTAGATGAAAAATAGTCTTGAAGCTTGTAACTAACTTTGAGAATGCACTTCCAATTATGGTTTTAAATTCCAATGTTGGATTTTGTGCCAAGGCTGGAACAAGTCAGTGCAGCCCTTGCTGCCCGTGTTGTCCTAAAAAGTATTAAAAAAATGTAAAATAATTCAGAAAAAAAGGAAAATAATGGAAAGTTAGTAAAAATGTGAAAAACTTGAGCTACTTAGTGAGTAACAACGATGTTTAGATGTTGCTGAGCGCTAAGTAGCTGATGATATAACATATCACTTCTAGTTTTATGGATAAATGGCGTGGATGGCTTTCATGCAATCTTCATAAACTTCACTAACCAAAGTTACTCTTAGTGGGCCCACCTAGATGCATAGAAAAACCAAGGGAGCATAACAATGGAAAGGCTTCGATGTCGGTAAGGAAATATGTAGTATGAAGTCATTCAAATGATCCTAACCTACCTTTAGTTTTTTATCTTTAAAATTTAAAAGGCAAAATTATCTTTTTAACAAAATGAATTTTTTTTTTCTAAAGATAAATTGGCCAAAAAAAATAAATTTGGAGGGTCTTATTTGGATGTGGATTGGAAAATATATTAATATCAACTCTAGCTTTGGTTTTGGTCCTTATAAAGTTTAAGGACAAAAATTATCTTTTTAATTCTAGGGTAAGTTTTTCAAGAAGAAATTGGCCGAAAACAAAAAGAAAAAAAGAAGGATGGTCTCATTAACTTTTATCTAATTTAGCTATTAGTAAGGGAGATTAAAAAAAAAAAAAAAAAAAAAAAAAAAAAAAAAAAACAGAAACTATAAGGGCTCGCTTGAAATTATGTGCAACCTCAGAGTTCTATTTATAAAATATTTATCTTTTAAAGCAAAACATAACTAGAGGGAATTTGAACGGAGGCCTCTTTCACCTCTCCTGATTGCACCTGGAGAAAGCCCCAAACCACCTTTATCTTTGGGCCTGCAAAAAATTTTTTAACTATACTTTGCACCAGGAACACTCGTCTTCTATTTGCCTCCTATTCCTCTTTCATCTCCTTCTCTTCTTCTAACTACTTTGCTTCTTTCTCTATCTTCTCTTGCTTCGAAGCTGACAAAGAATCAATGAAAGAGACGCAAATAGTTCACCAAAAACAAACGCACATCAACCATCTCTCTCTTCTACCTATTCAAACACACGTCTGTGGACGGCCCTCAGCCCCCTCTCTCTTCTATTCACCTATCCGAACGCACCGAACTTTCATTGCTAACCCTTTTTTGGGGGTGAAAAATCCCACCATATGCACAAGCAAATAACGGTTTCAAGTAATAAACATATTACTAGGCATCATATTTCTGTATACTTTTTTGACCACCATTAGGAAACTTCTTTTATCTATAGTAATTGATTTGTGTTTTGGGTTTTATTTTTGACCTCTAACAGAAGTTTAATTGATATATTTCTTTTTTTTGAATGATTGAAACAATAGCTTCTATTTCCCCCCCTTATGTGTTGATCGTCTGCTTCCTTTTTGTTTAAGAATCCACTAGCACAAGAACCCGTGCTCTATCTATACAATTCAAACCTTCATGCAATTGGAAAATAATTATTGACTTGAGTGGCAGCCAAATATATTGCACAACGGTAAATTTTCCAAAAGAAAATAAAAAGAAGAATATATATGATTGTGCGTATTTTCGCAATTAAGAGGGGTAGAATAGAAAGAAAATAGGAGAAGTGAAGTAAAAAAAAAAACGGAGAAAAATATATGAAGAAATGGGAACAAGAGATGTGAGTAGAAAGGCACTTTTGTAGAACAGAAAAAGAAAAAAATGGAAAAGTTACAAGAGACATGAGTAGTTACATGGGTAGTGAGAAATGGGTAGTTATATGAGACGATAAGTGTTGCATGCGATAAGGAGTGGGCACTTACAAGAGATAAGGGAGGAGGGAACTTACAGTCAAAATCTGAAAAAAAAAAAAAAAAAAAAAAAGTCTAAATTAGATGGAAATCCCCTCAGTTTAATATAGTATAATGGTTAAATCTCTTCGGTATAGGTAATTTGCTACCAGATGCCAATTCTAAAATGTGAATTTTCATTATATGTATTTTCCAGTCAGTAATAAGTTTTCCACTTTGGGGTTACTTTTACAATTAAAGTGTTTAACTAAATGGCTGATTATGTATAGTTGTGAACACATCTATTAGAAGTGTCCTAATTGGCTTGCCAATTGAAACTTAAACAGCTATTTCTTAATCAAGAGATCATATTTTCAACAATCGTTGTATGACTTTGGCTAGGTGTAACTCGCTTCGCTATTTCTTCTGCATTCCAATTTCATTGGTAGTATGTATGTCACTTTATCTTGTAGTTGACATTCTGGGTTTCATTTTATCCAAGTTTAAAAGATCTTGCTTGTGGTGTGCCCTTTATACCTCTCACGATTCTTGTATTCACCATTTATAGTCTATTTTTGCCCAATGTAAGGAACTGGGATAAGCTTCAACTATTGTTGTGTTTGTTGGAAGTAGGCGGGCCCTTCAGATGAGTTTTCAAAACTTGTGACTCTCTTAATGTAAGAATCAAACACCCAAAAGGCCAAGAATCTAAACTCAATATCTAAAACCCTCATCTCATGCATTAAGACCTACAGTCGACCTCACTCATAAGTAACTTAAAGTAAATGTATAATAGAAACTTGAGTCTATTAATCTCTCAGGATTAAGAGCTTATTGCTTGAAGATTATAAAAGCATTTCTTAATAAAAGACAACTTTTGCATAAGTTGTTACTCATCCTGCAGTACATCCAATGTACTAGCACAACAATCCAGAGTCTTACACTCTAATGGTTGAAACAAACTACACTATCTCATAGTGACCGTGATGCTACAACCTTTTCAGATTAGATGCCTAATTTCATTATCGGTTGTGAAAACACTTCAAAGTATAAGAGTTGTGATCCATATCTCCTGTATGTTAATCTATGCATCAAATTTAATATACTTATGGGCTCCTGTTCATCTAAAGAACCATCATGTCCTTTTATATTAGTTATATGCAAACATCAACTAAAAACTCATTCATCTAATGAATAAAGCATGAAATAATAAACTACTTATTAAGATAAGTCAATTTGTTTTACATCATCTAATGAATTGAGGAGATACAATTTAATAGTATTTAAGATTCTTGATAAGTATAAGTTTTTTCCTTAATTAAATACAAATATTTCCAAAGGTACATCATGTATCTTTCGGTGATCCTACTAGCATTGAACATTGTGCTTTTGGACAATGAGGTTGAGCTTCTCTTAAATACAAGTAGAGATGATTTGTCGCATCAATGGTAACAAATGTAACATTCTATACTTAGCTTAGCTCCATTTTCTCTATTAACAAATTCTCATTAGTCAACTAATTACATCATCGTTATTTTCTATATAGGATGATGATATCACCTCTCTTTTTTCCGGATTTAAAGATGAGCATTCATTCAAATTGACAGTAGCAATGAGTGTTGAGAAAATTAGGGTTTTTTTTTTTTTTTTTTTGGCTTATTTGGTTGCCTTCGTATTCTTCTTAGTTTAGACATGTAATAAAAATCCTATATTTTAATTGTTTGTTATTTTTTTTCTATCTTTTGTTTCATATCGGTTGAGCATAGATGACTTTACCTTTACCGCCGCAAAGAATATGATATCGCCTCTCTTTCTCCATGTCCTGAAAATGAGCATTCATTTGAATCAAAAGTACCAAATGAGTGTTTGAGCGTTGAGAAATCATTTTTATCTTTCCTCCCGTAAGATTTAATTTTTTTCCATATGGGTTAAATCTAACCCAATTGTCGTTTAAGTTAAGAGCCCTTGTTTCGTTTTAATCTTTAGATTGGTGTTTATAAATTCAAGATCGGTGTCGCTAAAGATTTTAATGATCAAACTCAAATGGATATGTTGCAGAGCAATTAACAAGACACACTATTAGAGGCTGAGGAAAAGACATGAAGTTTGAAGTTTCTTCAAGAAGGTTGATCCATGTCTTGTATGTAGCCTTTGAGTTGTATTGATAAAAGGAACAATAAAGGGTTTATTTAGATGTTTCTTTGTATTTTTATGATTATCCACATGTGATCTGCTAGGTGATAATAATATCGTCAACATAGACATTCAACTCTATAAGCTACATTTTTTGCTTCTCTCTCTCTCTCCTTTTTTTTTTTTTCCCCTAATGTTTGCATCTATTTTGATTTTCTCACTTCTTCTCATATTGCCCTTGGAGTAACACCTCTATGGGTCCACTTCAAAGAAGCCTTCTGATATGTCTTACCCTAGATGAAATATATAACCATACAAGGCTTGAGGACGCACTTTGAGTCCTCCACGGACTCACCCTACTATTGGATTTAGATTATGGGGTTTTTATACTGTCATTACTGCATTTTATATCTTAATCTTCAGTTGAATCCCCAAGTATAACCTTTTATTATACATTATAGTAGAAGGCTTTCAATTCAATTTTGATTGCAATCTTTCAGTTTTTTAACTATCACCGGACCCCACATCAGCCTATTATTATTATTATTATTATTATGTTGTTGTTGTTGTTGGTGTTGTTGTTTTTTACAAAACTTCCTATTTACTTCATTATGTTAAATATTCTAATTTAATTTTAGAGGCCTTTCTTCTTTCAGTTTGGCATCTTATTTTTTATGAAGTTTGTTTTTCATGATTTTGAATCCTAGCATTTGAAATTCTTAATTGTTATGCTTATTAGGGTTTTTAGTAAATTTCTGCATTACAAAACAATGTCTTTGTTGGGTTCCCAGAAATAAATTTTGTTTGTCCTCTTACGCACAGACGATTCACTTAGGCCCTATTCGGCAACTCTCATTGATTTAAAATAGATCCGCATGAAATAGATCTATTTCAAATGGGCCATGTTTAAAATAGATGTTCTTTAAATAGATCTATTCCTTTTGGTACGCTCTCAAGTCTCAACATATTGTCGGGGCTTTTAGATGATGAAGCCTGCTTATACGTTTTGCACTCTCTCCTGCTTCGCAATCATTTCCTTTAAAAAGTCCAGCACTCTTAACTATATATGCGTAGACAAGTGGAATTCTATAGTGAAGCCCACCTACTAAAAATTTAAGCCATTCAGAATGAACGCCCTCCGATTATACGGGATATGGCCAAGAGAAGCAATGCTTTAGACAATTCCTCATCTGCTGGCATTATGATGTTTGGACGTAGAACCTAGCCCTTGCTGCAAATGTTACTGTGGGCAAGAAGAATATTCAAGAGAAACCTCATAGCCTTGGAAACACAAGCCCAATATGACAACAGAAAAAAAAAAAAAAGGTGATGAATTTCTAATCAACCTGATTTTCAGGCTGAGACTCATCAAAGATGCAAACTTACAGACCCAGCAAAATTTCTACATACCTTCTGGCATTATATTATCACATCTCCAAAACAGATGAAGCTTACTACAAAGTGGATGAAAATCAACATAGCTAGGTCATTCAAGAGTCGATGTAGAATAAGATCTCGCTGCCAAAACAATCATAAGGACAGATGCAAAGGCTGAAGCAAAAGTAACTGTGGATACAAATCCTGAATGTGCACTACTGCCACATGGTATTTGCCAAATTGGCCCTTCATCGGGAACGAATCCCTCGTGAGTAATTGAGACCCATAAACAATGCTCACCTCGCTCTTTTCCCAGCACGCAACGCATCAACACATCTGGCAAACCCATATCGACTCTAGAATAGCCACCACTTCCATCAAGAGGCTGTCAAAGAGGAAAAAAAAAATGATAATTAGAAACAGATTTCAATCTAATAGAAATTATTGCGTCTGAATCGTGACTTGATGCAATAGCTATGTTAAAGATAGCTATAAACAACTTTCACTATACTCTGGAGCCCAATCACCCAGAACCCTACAGTTTATTGTCATCTGTAGTAAGCAAAAAAGGATGGTGGTGACTAATTGCATGAAACACAAGCAATTCAGATGCAGAAACAGGAAATGCAATTATCAGAAATTGTAGGAATGCCAGGAAGCAAATAAAATGTTATACAAGATACAAGATGAGGATCATCATCACCATCATCATAGCCTCGTCCCAGCTATGTTGGGGTAGGCAACATGAATTTTGTTTTTCCATTCCGATCTATCCTGAGCCAAAATCCTCAGATAAGTTGCACGTCTTCAGATCTATTTTTACTACCTCCATTCACGTCCTCTTTGGAGTTTGGCCTATCCCTTCCCCTTGGGCTATCAACCTGTATAGACAAACTTTTCCTTACAATGATGTTGCCGACCTATATTGGACATGCACAAACCATATCAAACAGGTTTCTCTAATTTTGTATTTATGATAACCCTAAATGCTTTCTAAAGTATTAATTTCTAATTTTATCCTTTCTAGTTTTGCCCCACATCCACCTTAACATTCTCATCCCTGTGCATATGTTGCTTTTTGATTGGCCAACATTTTGCTCCATTGGTCATAGCTAGTCTAATCACTACAAGAATGAGAAGACTTCATTGAGCCCGATTGAATCACCGAAAAAGAATCACCCTCAATAATAGCATTGAAATCTTCCATCCTTCACCGCAGCCAACCAAAAGAGCAAAGACTTCAAATTCATTAGCATCAAAAGAATCCACAAAACCTCAATAACTTCTGACAATATTGCCATTCCGGTCCTGAATAATTCCTTCTCTCCCGATAGACTGAACATAACTACCATAAAAGTTAAGCTTTAGGACTCCCAATGAAGGGCTCATCCATAAAGCTCTATGAACACTTCTTGCACACTATCCTCCCCAAAGAATTGCAGCCCAAGACCTATATTCAGATCTTCCAACGGAATTCCTTCTAACTTCTTTCTCTTACTCACCCATTCCGACACAGACCAAACAATAGAAACAAGAATCTCCTCCACAAGATTGCAACTTCATTACTGAAAAACTCAGGAAGAGACTTGCCGGTTGGAGAGCATGGACACTTTCATTTGCTGGTGGAGTTGAGCTCATTAATTCTACCCTCTATTCTTTACATGTCTAATTAGCAACCAGCTTCCTTTTACTTAAAGCATGTATAGGTAGCCATGAGAATGCACACCATTGCTTGGAGCAAGAATAGATCTATTAACTTCTGAACAAGGTTGGTCAGGCCTGAGATCCATAGAGCAGATTGATTGTGCAGCTCTTCAACGTCAGGTCTGGCTGATTGTTAGGAGGAGATCCCTATGGGCTGAATGAGTTAATGCTAAACATATTAAGGGGGGCATCCTAATAGGATTTAGAGGTTGGCCCTGATCACTCTTGGGGATGGAGAGGCATTCTTGCCAATGAGAGGTTTCTGCTACATATGTTCTGCGCATCATTGGTAATTGGTCTTCAACTTCCTTTTGGTTCGATCCATGGCTTCGCTGTGGAAGGCTTGTGAACCATTACGGCTTGAGAGTTGAGACACGTCTATGATCTCATGCTCCCAAAGGATATTAAGGTCAGCTCTTTCATTTGTAATGGTTCCTGGGCTACCTTACGGACCTTAAGGAAATTTTCCAAATGGTAAACTCTACTCTGCAACCTTCATTCAATTATAATGATGAGATTGTTTGAAGAGGTTCTGAGAATGGGAATTTCTCTCAAATCTGCTCTTGAAAACTACCATGGTTGGATACAGGCTCCTTGGAGTGAACTGATCTGGTTTAGTGGGAAAATTAATAAGCATTCCATGACAGCTTGGTTTACCATTTGAAACGGGCTAAAAACCAAGGATCTTTTATCCAAGGGAATCCAATGCGATGGAACATGCCCCTTGTGCAACTACTATCCAGAGTTTATTAACAATTTATTTATTGATTGCAGATAGAGTTCCACTATTTGTAATTCAATCCCTGCCATTTCAGCTTCAGTCATCAATCGGATTCATCCATTGAAGATCATATTAGTAGTTTCCTAAACCTTCGTGACCTGAGTAGGAAAGGGAACAGCAATCTTGCTCTTCTTTGTTTTCCTAGAAGCCCTTCGTCTTAACTTGCAATATTGTTTGGTGGAAGGTGACTCTTTGTGCGACCAGGTGGGCATTTGGCATTTCTAAGCCTCCTTGGAGCTTAGCAAACATGGTGGAAGAGGTAGCTAATCTAGCCAGATTTCTAAATATCTCCTCTCATGCAAAAATAAATGTCAAATCAGTAGCAAAACAATTAGCAAAAGAAGGTGTTGCAATAGAGTTTAGCAATAAATCAGATGGGAAGAAGAAATCAATCCTGTCAGATTGTCCTAACCAATAGTTTAAGAGCTTAAATGAAACGAGCATATGACCTAGATCCAAAAGATCATGTGATTGATCAGTCAACTGTCCATCCTTCCAAGTTTTACCGCACATCCACCCTAACATTCTAATCTCCCCCACACTTATTTTTCACATGTGCTACTTCTTGATTGGCCAACATTCTACTCATGGGTTATAGCTAGTCCAACCGTTGTCTTGTAAAATTTTCCCTTCAATCTTGTTGGTATGCATCAATCACAAAGATCTTCGAAGCAAGTCTCTACTTCAACCATCACGCTTTTATCCTATGTTTGACATCTTCCTCAATCTCTCCATCATTACTAATTATCAAGCCAATGTATCAGAATGAGTCTCTTTGTTAAAGCTATTGAGCTTTAATTCTCACAATAGTTTCAGCTCTTTGTACATGCCCACTGAAGTTGCAATTCATATATTTTGTCTCTGTGCTTCTTGTTTGAAATCCCTTGGATTCTAAAGCCTTCCTCATCTTTCAAGTTTTGCATTCACATCATCTCTTAATTCATCCATCAACACCATATCATCTACAAACAATGAACACCAAGGTACCTCTTCTTAAATATAAGCAATTAACTCATCCATAATCAGTGTAACGTGATAAGGGTTTAAGATCCATCCTTAATGCAAACCTATGATCACTGGAAACCATGGTTTAAAAACTCAACCAAGTCCGAGTCCATCACCGAGTCAGGTCTAGACTTGGGCTCGGGCAAACACTTGTATTTAACTTAAAGTGGAAAATAAAAAAAAGAAACATGGTTGTTTTTCTGTAAAAGTACTTTACATAGTCTTTTTATTTAAACCCCATTAAATTAAATCTCCAAGTACCCTGTTGTAATCTTGATCTAGATCAATAAAAAACCATATATAGAGTTTGCTTCTTTGCTCGGTATTTTCCATTAATTGCCTAAATGAGAAGATAGCACTCATAGTTGACCTCCCTGGCATGAAAGCAAATTGATTTTCAAATATCTTGGTCTTTTGTTTAAGTATTTGATCTATTACTCTCTCCCATAGTTTTGCAATATGACTCACAAGTTTAATCCCACAATAGTTGGTACAGTTTTCTATATCCCCTTTGTTCTTGTACATAGGTACTACCACACTTCTTCTGCATTCATTTGGCATTTTCTTTGCCATTAGCATCTTTTAAAGAGCATCGTTAACCAAATCCCCCCAATTTATCCTACGCATTTTCAAGCCTCCATCGGAATGTCATCTAGCATAGTAGCCTTTCACATCTTCACTTGTGTCAATGCTTTCTTTACTTCTATGCCCTAATTCTGTGGTAAAAGGTATGTCCTGCTAACACAGTATCCTCTTGTGTTCTTATGCCTCTTACAGAATCTTCATTTAGAAGTATGTTAAAAAATTCTCTCCTTTCTTTAATATCATTGTCCTTCACTAAAACCTTTCGTCACTTTTGATATATATATGGTGCGGTTTAAGTTCCTACTTTTCCTTTCCCTTATATAAGTCCCTTATTTTCACTATTAAGTCACTCCATTGTATAAGGAAGGGCGGCCATCCATTCCCATCTTAGTTATTTTTCATAGTAACTGAATTAAAGTTGCGTCGTTGTACTTTCTTTCATTCCTTCACCTGGTTTCGAGTTATCTCCCATTGGATTGACGATGAACAGTTGTTTTTGTGATCAATGTAAGAAAAATCTGCTCTTTCTCCTTGATTTACGTATGATTAAGTGTTTGATTGAAGATGATTCGTTGGGTTCACAATCAATTGGATGGGCTTTCCTTGATTGTGTCATTAAATCTTACCGATCTCTAAAGTCTTAAATTATGCATATCCCTCATCCACATCTTGCCCTCTCCATCACCCTCTCTCTCTTAGTATTCCTCTAGGAAAGCCCCACTATATGGAGCACACTTCATAAATCTTGGTTTCCAGTAGAATAATTACACACAATCACTCACTATTGCAACCTTTACTATGTGGGTTCAAGTCACGTTACAAATGTAATGCAGGACTGTGCAAAGATAACCTAGATGATTATTGTGAGATCAGAAAAGATTAACAATCACAATTAAAGTATAAAATAAAATTTAGATTGCATCACTTAAGTTAAATTTTGGTTAGGGAATAAGTAAAGAATATAGCCCATTTCGCAATCCCACAATATGGACCGCTCAAATCTGAATCGAGAATCTCAATGAAGAATCTCTTCCACTAGCTTAGGGATCAACCAACAGGAAGCAGATTTGTTGTCCCTCTTGAGGATTTCACAAAGGCTAGACTTAAAGGGGTTATTCGTAAAATAGATATGTGATAGGGTTCATCATGTAATGTTCAAACTCAAGTACGATAATCACCCAGTTGTGCTTGTCCAAGAAGAAATGACAATAGGCTGATTATAACAAAAGAACAATCATACATGACAGATCCAAAGCGGAAGGTCAAAATGGATCAAAACCCTATGTATAGGGCTCGGCCAAGCTGTTTAAGGCAGAATGGGGTTCAGCCAATGTATATAGGCTGCTATGGGGTATCGGCTGGCTGAAACAAGGTTGGGCTGGGCTGTTTTGATGGGCTATAGGGTTCAGCTCAATGGATTAGGGCCTGGAAGGGCTCGGCTCAATGGGTTAGGGTGAGGATAGGTTCGGCTAGCATTGGATGAGGGTCAGCTAGGTTTTGATGGAGCTTGGGATAGGTTGGCCAAGGTGGATTAGGGTTTGGATGAATATGCGGCGTTGCTGATGTAGACTTCGTAGGGATGAGGTTTGGCTATGGTAGTTTGATGTTTTAGGGTTGGGGTTTGATGTTCGGGTTTGATTGGCCAATGGAATTAGGATTTGGATTATGGTTTGGTGTGTACTCAATTCCCAGATCTGTTTTAAGTATACTCAAAACAAAGAAGCGACGGTTAGCTCTCATATGAGCACGATTGGAGGCCAGATGGTTTGGTATCCTACTCATAAAAGGAACCTGAAGGACAACAAAGAATCCCAGTTCATTGCTCTCCTTAATTCCCTAAAATTCCCTAAACAGTTTAACCATTCAAAATTGCAGAGCAGATGATAGGGTGTGGATTGCCTCTAAGAATGGATCATTCTCAGTGTCTTCTTTCTTCAAGACAATACTAAACATTCCCAGGGAAAGGAACGGGCTGAATGGTATTTGGAAAATGGAAGCTCCACCTAGGGTGCTTGTATTTGGGTGGCTTGCTCTTAGGAAGAGGATCCCCACTATGGATCTTTTGAGGAGAAGAGGGATGCAGATAGTGAATGGCTGCCCAATGTGCTTGAGGGACGAAGAATCCGTGGATCATCTCTTGCTCAATTGTAAATCAGCTCAGACGATCTGTATAGCTATAATAGGAGGGTTTGATTGCTGCTGGGCCCTTCCTCATTCTCTCCCCGAGCTTTTCCACGCTTGGAAGCTAGAGGCAAAGTGATGTGGTGGTTGTCATTTTTAGCGGTGATATGAACGATTTGGAAGGAAAGAAACACGAGATGTTTTGAAGGAATTGCGTGTAATGAGAGTAGATTGGTGGAGAAATCGAAGTTTTTAGTAGCTTTTTGGGTGTCTATTCTTCCTTCTTTTAGGAGATATTCATTAGATCAAATTGTGTATCACGGGAAAGAGGTGGCCTTATCTCTGACAGGGCCTTAGGTGGTTGTTTTTAGGGTTTTTTTGTTTTCCTGTTTAGCTCTTTTTTGCTTTCAGTACTTCTCTTATAGTGTTTGCTCCTTTTAATGAAAGTAACCATTCAAAAAAAAAAAACAAAAAACAAAAAAAAAGGTAAATGGAGATGGGGAAGGGGAAGGGAAAATCACAATACCTCTAGGGAAAAAAGGGAGAAGAAGCAAAAGATTACCTGGAAGTAGCAAGGCTTCAAGCCCAATGGTATCACACCAGTCGCATCGCATGAGAGAAAGCAAAAGGACCAAAATCTCGTCATTGACCATTAATTCTCAAGAGGCATTAAATATCCTTAAATAAGTAAGACATAACCCTAAAACTAATCCTAACCAGCTAAACACATTTAACAGTCAAGATTAAAACATCCCAACTTAAAATAACTTAAATACATAAACCATAAAAAAACTCTCAAATAATTAATTAAGTAAAATAAAGGGCTGGTCCGTATGGCCCATGTGATGTATGACAGCACAATCATGGACCTCTCTCAAATAATTAATTAAGTAAAATAAAGAAAAAATAATGGGGCTGGTCCGTATGGCCCATGTGATGGTCCCTCCCATTCGGCACATCCCAATTTGGGGTCTTCAACTCGATCACATGATAGATCGGATTAGACCCAACCATTGATCTTTGTTAGAATCAAGATCCAATGGTGGATCTTCATGATTAGCACAATATATCACCAGGCAATGGTCATCCAACCATAAAGAAGCATTTGAATGAGTGAATGAGTCTTCTTCTTCCTCCTCTGGTAGACTTTGTAGGGAGGAGCTCTGATGTCCCCTCAAAAAGAAAAGAAAAAGAAAAGAAAATAAGAGTATATACTCATTTTAACTTTTTTAAATTTCAGATATGGTCCAATTTTAGTCACAAGATTTCTCTATGGTTTCTTTCAAAATTTGACAAGTGACAAGATTATGGGGCTAACAATCTAGCCTAAGGCACTGAACGGAGGTTTCTCAGATTAGCCATCCATTAGAACTCATATCAATTGAATGTTGCTAACAATCTAGCCTAAGGCACTGAACTGGATGGTTGAGATTATTATTATAAAAAAAAAAATCACTCTTTCAACAACTACTTACCATTTCATGGTCTAAGGACCCAACTGGGACCCAAACTCAACCCTCACATGCACCTGGCCCTGTGGGCCTTTTAACAAACCAGAACAGGCCCCAAACCTGTTTGTCCAGCCAAAGAAAAGCCCCATAGGGTTGTGTACAAGTGTGCGCATGTGCAGTTTGCTTATTTTCTTCTTTTTGTTATTTTCTTTTAAGTATGGGAATGGTGGGGATTTCATATCTATTTTGTGTAATTTAGGCTAAATGGTTAGGATTGTACTTTGGTTTTAAAACCCATATTATGCTTCTACTAACAAGAAAAAAGCAGCCGGCAGCCCCAGCTTTTGGCTGATCTGATATTTTGAGAAAAAATAGTCCTCTTGGACATTTGAAAGTGGAAAGACCTTGATTGCGATTTCAAACTCCATCCTCCTTGTGAGATCACTTAGGTGGTGATTTTCTTAATATTTTCTTCCTTTTCTTGCTGTTTTTCTAGGAGTTACCATCACAAACTGCTGTTACAGCAGTCCCTTGGTGTTGCACTCCCCTTTTTAATCATCCGGGATGGCACCACATCTACCCACTAACCACTAACCAGTCTAAACTAAATTTTGATACTGGACTACCATCCATTAATAGGCAACCCATCAAGATGCCATTCAGTGTAAGTATTTGGCTCTGGTAAATCACACTATGATGCCCAATGCAGACATTTTGGGTTGAGGTACACATGCCGCCTGTACAGCCATTGTGTGCAGGTGCATACATTGTCGTACTCTAGCAGAGTTATAAATAATTCAACAGTTAGTGAGTGTTCCTCGAAACTTTAAAGAGACAGGAAAGAAAAGGACAAGCACCAGTAAAACTAGAATGAATTAAAATGATCGCAATGGAAGCATGATTGCGAATTAGCCAAAAACAGAAGCTTGGGAGTGGGGATTGGCATCCAAGAAAGATAATTGCAAAAAAATGCACTTCACTGATTGAAAATAGAAAAAGTCAAAGATCTCAGCAAAGGGCACCAAAAGGAAGAAAATTAAAAACATCAGATTCTTCATTTATATATAGTTCATCATTTGCTGATCAAGATTTCAGAAATGGTTCCAAAGAAATAATACATTCTAACTTGTCAAATTCTTCATTTATAGACAGCTCTGTTTCACCAAGTACATGCTTCATCTAATGAACACATTGTTTTAGTTTTTTGTTTAAACTAGTAAGTACATAATGTGCAGTTTAGTCCAAGTATTCTTCAGGACACATCAAGATATGGTCAGCCTCAAGAAAACCTTTTAACCTATGATACCCGGATACTTCAAAATAGGGAACATATCGTGTCATACTGTATTTGATCCTTCACTTTTCATGTGTAAAATCCATCTCCCTGCATTATCCATGGTATGTCCTTGCCGTATGCATGCCGTACCAGGGCATCATAGATTGAACAAATTTACTTTCATATAATTTAAGTGAGAAGTAATTACATTTATCCATTTCAAGATGTGCACTATAGAATTCACCTTTTTATAGTGCCAGAACATTCAGTCCCATATACTCATATACTTCACTTCAGTCCAACAGTTGGCCACTAAGAAATGCTAGCCCCACCAAGCACATCATGAAAGGAAGGTGCATCCAGATACATATGGTCATTTTTCATTTCAAGTACTATTTTTTTTTTTTTTTTTGCCAAAATGATGCATACTAACCATTCAAAACAAATGATGCATAGAAGATGATAGTTCTTGAAGAAAAGCTACGTCGTCACCTATTACTTTTAGCCGATCAATTCTGAGAAAATAATTATTTAGTTTCAGCTAGGAATCACCATTCAAAAAAGCACTTGTAATTTCATCCACCGATCAGAGAGAATCCATGGAATCCAATTTTTAGATGAAAAGTTAAGAGGTATTTCAGGTTGATTCAGGATGCATGTCTACAAACGATTTCTTCAAGCTCAAGGTTATGATTCTTTCATTTGATGTACTTATCGAGACTTCAAGGAACTCACCGGTCAACATTATGATTCTTTCATTTGATGTACTTATTGAGACTTCAAGGAACTCACCGGATATCGTGCATGTAGCGGCAGCTCTAAAGAAATTTCAACTCCTTTGTGGTGACTTGATATGAGATCGTGAATACCCATATGAATTTCAACAGCAGACCAATTGGAAAGAGCTGAAGGCAACTCCAGATTTGTGTCTCCAAAAACAGCAGCATCAACAAACACTGCATATGACAATCCCACATAAAGATAAAAACAGAGCTAATGAAAAACACGTTAGAAAAGTAAAATGGACTGCTTACCACCACGCTGAACAAGATGCTGCAACTCAAATGGGTCTGCAAAGACCCCCAGTGGCAGTCTTTCAATGATTACTGCCTCACATGAGGATAAGGAAAGTAAGGAATCAGCATCTGATGGAAAATCAAATCTCATGGAGGAATGCAAACGACGATGAGAACCTTCACCGATCAAATGCCTTCGCAGGACTGAGAGCCTGGGAATGGAAAGCAGATTATGTGCCAGTCCATTACAGGAGTCAAGTGAAGGCACTTCCTGCTCTAAAACACCTTGAGAATCAGACTCAAGCAAGATTTCACGTTTGTCATAGTAATATTTGAGAACATGTTTCCGGAAGCATGGCCAACAACCAAAGATGTTCTGCTTTCTGCTTTCCTGATAATCAAACGCTGAGTTACACCAGTCCGCATGAAGAAAGTACGAAAATAGGAAACAAAAAGAAAAAAACTTTTGCCATGTTTGGCTCCTTGCTATAAAAAAAGTGGATGATTTTGCTCCCCATTTCTCAAAATGTCAAGGAGCCATATGGCAACTTCAAACATAAATGAAATTAAATCTAGGTGCAACATAGTGAGATACTATATTTAACAGAAAAATATGATCAAATTAAGATATAACTACCCTAGTAATGCAATCTGACACTAGGCCTGGCTCCAAGGTCAGACCTCCTATTAATCAAAAACTTCACAAACAATAAGAGAAAGGAATCAAGAGAGAAGTATAAATAACCTATAACGCAGTTATTCACACTCCCAGTATTCAAAGAAACTATGCTTAGAAGATAAAAAACCCAATAATTTTTCAAGTTCATGTCAATATGGAGTACATCACAAGCATTGCGTGGTTCATGCAACCCTATCGTTAAGTAAATATAGTGTTTAACATAAAACAATGCCCTAGAACTCCTATAAGCCACTGGATAAGGCCATTAATGTTTTAATATTGTCCACCAATACATAATAATAAAATCTTACATACCCCTCTTGCTTATGAGAAACTTGATTGAATGAGCAAAAACCAAATAGAACTAAGACCTATAGTGCCAGATCCAACCAGGCCATCCACTGTCCAAGCCCAAAGTCCAACTCTTTTTCTCTGCTTGCTTTGATTTTTTCAAACTTGGTCATGTCCTACTTTGGCTAAATGCATGACACAATCATACTGATATCGGCAACCTCTACTGGTTGGTAAGAAGTCGACCTCGAAGTGCCTTCATTTTCATGAATGACCTTGATCTCCTTGCACACCTGTCATTGGAATGGTTGGGCTGATCCCGATCCTAAAGCTTCTCAGCAACTTATGAATTAGGCATCTAATTTAGTCTTCACTGCTTTTATCAGTTGTTAACATGGTTGTACAATAGCTTAGCATCAGTGGCCTTCAATAATGAAAATGATCCAAGAGTAAAATCTGTCTATGGAATTAAAAAAAGAAAAAAGGTTGGAACAAGTCATTTTTAAAGCATGCAAACCTTCTGCTAACCCCTAGTGTTCTTGGCATTGATGCAAGCAAGACCCATGATCCATGGGTTGACCAAGCTCATTGGGTCTAGCCCACAGGTCCAACAGGTCCAACCAATTTGCTGTGGGAATTTAAGTTGATTAGGAGTCTTAATTAAGAAGTTTCGATTTATTTAGAGGTCTTTAAATTATAAATTTAGATTGATTTGGATTTGATTTGTTTTTAATGATTTAGTTTCCTTGAATTATTTAGGAGTGTTCAAATGATTTTTAGTAGGGGTGCTAATGGGCCGGGCTAGCCCCAGCCCGATCCAGGTCTAGCCCACTTTGGGCCGGGCTTGGATTAAGTGATGGAAAGCCCATAGCCCGGCCCAGCCCGGCTTGTGTAAAAAATGCATGTAATTTAATTTAATTAGTGCTCTAATGCCCACAAAAGTGATGAAAAGCCCGGTTCAGCCCGGTCCGATTGATTAAATTGGGGGGGGGGGGGTAGTGGGGGGCCCGGAGTCCCACATCGACTATAGAGAGGAAAGTGAATGGAGTTATATGTGGAGCTTACACCCTTACCTTGCATGAGGCCTTTTGATGGGTTGAGACCCATCAGAAGCAAAACCGTGAGGCTCGTGGGCCAAAGCGGAGAATATCATGCATGCGTGTAGGGGTGGGGCGTTACAAATGGTATCAGAGCCGACTCTAGACTAGTTCGAGTGTAGGTCCCCTGCCGTGGTCTGGTGCAAGTGGGCGGGTCTCCATGTGGGCGGGCTAAAAGGGCTGGCAGGCTACCGAAACTGGCAAGCTACTGCACAGGGACGTGCAGCCTTAAGGGGGGTGGATTGTGACGCCCCGGAGTCCCACATCGACTATAGAGAGGAAAGTGAATGGGGTTATATGTGGAGCTTACACCATTACCTTGTATGAGGCCTTTTGATGGGTTGAGGCCCATCAGAAGCAAATCCGTGAGGCCAGTGGGCCAAAGCGGACAATATCATGCATGCGTGTAGGGGTGGGGCGTTACAGGGGCGCTCAGGCCTAACTTTTATGGCCCATGTCGGGCTTGGACCGGGCCTGGATATGCCTTAGCCCGGGCCATGAACACCCCTAATTTTTAGGGGGTTTCTAATAATTTAATTTCCTCTAATGTTTGGCATAGTAGAATCCTACTAGGAAAGGGGATGTTCAACCCTTTCTATAAATATGTAATCCCTCCATTAGGAGAAGCAGCGTTCATTAATCAATAAAAATATGTTTGATTTCCATATGGTTGTGCTTCTCTTCGATTGAAGAGGGCTCGCATGTGTTGAGTCCCGTGAGGGATTCAGCCAACCCCATTGTAGAGTTGGTCATCACTTGGAATCCATCTAGGATTCGGCAAACCCCCTCGTGGAGTTTGTCCCACATTCATTCCCAGATCCAAGGATGCGTCAATTGGTTGGTATCAGACCAAACGATCCTCTTCAGATCGGCTTCATTAGGTAATTAAATTGATTCAATTTTGTTTCGTTTGACAACAATCCAAAGCCCATCCATACCCCTGAAAACCCCCAAATCTCTCAAAACCCTAACCCCATCCCACCAATTCAAACCCTATTAACCCATAGGTTCCATACACCTCTCTCCCAACCCTTAAACTAACCAATGCCTCAACCCAATCCATCACCAAGCCCAGCCGAATCGCTTAAAGCCTTCACCATTTCAATCCCATCAAACCGAACCCATCGGCCCACCTCCCCATCTCAATGCCCACCACCCACTCCATTGTTCCCCAAAGCCTCATACCAAACTACCCAAAATAATAATAATAATAATAATAACTTCATTCAGTCCTATAGCCGAAGTGACTGAAGGAGGAGGAAGCGCAAAAAGAAGAATAAAGAAGGGGTTACTCTCAGACAAAGAAGAGACAGGGAAAAAAAGTCGAAAGAAGAAGAATTAAGGCAAAAGCAGAGGGAAAAAAAGGAGCGGAGAGGGGAAGATGCACTTGGTTGAAAGGAAAGAAATCGCCGCCTTCACATCTCCTTTCCCCTCCCTTGCGATCAGATCCATCGTTGCCATGTTGTCATCGTGAAGCCACGTTTTCCTTCATCGGCAAAAAAGAGTGGTTTCTTATTCCAAAGAGAATGAGAAGAAGAAGAAGAAGAAACAAAGGGCATAGGCCCTTCGTTCTCATTGGCTGCAAAGACAGAAGAAAGAGAAGGTCAAGACAGTTTCTCCCTCTTGGTCTTCAAATCCATAGTAGAGTGAGGGCGAACGTGGTTTCATCCCTTTTCTTTCTCTCCAGGCACTAGCCCTGAGGAAAACAAAAGGAAAGAAAGAAAAGGGGTGGGGGAAGAGCGGAGCCAAGCCAAGCCGATGAGAGTAGCTGCTTGCTGCAGCACCTTTTTCACCAACAGGAAGCAGGCACTACCCTTGAAGGACACGCAGAAATAACAATCACATGCCCCTGCCAAACAACTGATGAGGGGGAGTTTTCCCACCCTTACTTGCAAATCAAGCCTGATAGGCTCAACCTGAGGTGTAACCCATCCAGCCCATTTCATGAAAGTGTTGCATCAAGCATGGGCCTGGGTCAAACTAATTGTGTCCCATTCTTAGACGTTAATCTTCAGTTGCTGATATTTTGCCCATCTTAACTCCGATTGATGATCCACCTTCGCATGCATACTCCTGACAACAAGATCTATGCATCAGGTCAGTTCATTCTTGAAGATCCGAATGCGAAGCAAAGAATACTTTATCAAAGGACATTTATAAGACTGGTATTATAAGACCAGTCAATACTTTGAGCAATTCCTCAATTTAAAGCAAGAAAATTTGACAATGGATGGGTACATACACACAGCAATATCAAGAACTGGAATATTTATTATGTGGTTTAAAGGGAAGAGATAAAGATGATAAAGTTCGTTATAGTTTAGGATCAGAAACACAGGGGAACATGCATTTCTGCATAACCATTCAAGAAGCATATAGGGCCGAGTTCCTTTGCAATGCTAAAAAAAAAGAAATAAAAGAAGAAGAAGAGGAAGAAGAAGTTGATGCTGCTGCTGTATGGGTCTAATTAAGGTTTGAAGCGGGAAAAAAAAAAAAACCGTTCCCCCCACTGGGACTTGCATAGGTCTAGCTTGCACTTTCATATATGACAGTCTTACATGAAGCAATTCAAGTGTCAAGACAAATGGCGCCAACAAAGAAAAAGAGTCTGTTTGTCGGCTCACAAGAATTGTTGATAATTGAAGCAGAATGTGAAGAACCTCTAGAAGATATTCTCCAAAGTAACTCTGAACAAGAATTGCAAATAATTATAATTAAATCAAAAGGCGAAGGAGAACTACTAAGTATTGACCCCACGAAATTTGTGGACCATGAGCAAGGAGAATCAAATAAGGAGCAAAAGGGAGAAGAACCAAAAGAAATCGTGACTACATTAATAGAGTTGAGTCTCATCATGACTAAATCATCTTCGCCTTGATCTTGCTTATCTATGTCATCTTGATGTCTTCTGTCATGAGAAGATGATTTTCCAACAAATCTGGATTAAGTGTGGATCATACTTTGGAAGAACCAGAGGACAAAGGGATCAAATTCTTTCTATGGACAGTGTCAATCAAAAGATAGTGGAGACGAAGGAAGAACAAGGAAAATCGGGCATTAAAGATGTAGGTTTTTCACCCCTTCTGCTGGTATAGAATTCCTGCAATAGTTGGAATTGATTTGTTTGACTTAATTTTCTTCCTTTTCAGCTCCCTAATTAGATCAATTTAGTTTCTCAAGGAAATAATTGTGATAGGAATGATTGGTTGCTTGATTTCTCTAGAAATTTCCAAGAGTTCTACATATAATAATAGTTGACTAACATAGTAGTGCACAGTTGACAGTTTTCTTTTTGGAATAAAGGGCTTTTGAAGCCTTCTTTTTTCATCTCTTCTTTGTAGTGTTGTGACCTATTACATTGGGATTGGTAATTTAGTGTGACTTGACCTCTTATTTTCTTGTTTCTGTTGCCATAAAGGAAGAGAAGTCTGTCAGATTTACTGCAATTTGGTTGCTGTCTACAGGCCCCATTGATGCCCATGACTGCAGCATACACTCAAGTCAACACCCATCGCCTGTGATGCATGAATACTTCAAAATGGACAACGTATCATATCTGATACTTCATTTTTTATGCATGTGTCCTGCCATGTATATGCATGTCCCTGCCATATCTGGGCATCATAGCCCATCGCACAAAAGTTACAATCATAGTCCCCTTGTGGGGCCCACCTCGATGAACGCAGATCATGGGGGCAGGGGGATGGAAAGTACTCATTGTGGATTATTATTGGACAATAAAAAATAGCACCATCAGATCATCTTAATGCTTAATTTAAGGACCTCAAAGTTTAACTGTTTTCCAAATTAAATTAGTGTTTAAGTTCACTTCAATGGCGAATACAAATCAGTGTCACAAAAAGCTGAGTGATAAACACTGTTGGAAGGCGAGTGTAATAGGGTTATAATGATCATAGGTGGACCCCAGATAGGAGGTTCTCATGGGTACTTCATAGATCAAACTCGTGTGAGTCTTTATATACACACACATGAGAGAGAGAGAGAGAGAGAGAGAGAGAGAGAGAGAGAGTTTAGGCATTGTATCCACAACAAAACACCCAAACATTTGAGCACGAGTTTCCAATTAATACCCAAAAATTCAATGTTAATATGGTTCCTACAGAATGAAAGCAGGCACTGTACTACACTAATCTTATTTGAGAATGAAGAAACCTGTGAATATGAAGAAATTGCTATACATATTAGATATCTAGAATTCCAGAAACACATCCTCATTCCTTAGAAATAAAATATAAAAAAGCAGTGGTACACTAACCTTATTTGAGTATGAAGGAATATCAGCATAACTACTATTAGCAACTAGAGGTATAATGGAATGAATGACAAGCATCAAATATATATGAACTTGAATATGGTGATAAGTTCCCATTGAATAACCTGAAAGGATGAAACAGAAAAACAATATGTAATTAAACCAGAATAAAAACAAATCAGAAGTAAAATGCAGGTCAGTTGTTAGCTGAACACTAAAGAGATTTGAAAGGTCATAATCGAGGAATCCATAAGACAATCCTTCACAGATCCACTTACACTTGACTGATCTGGAGTATCAGAAAGAAAAGGTAAATGAACAGGGCAAAGTCAAGAATAATAATGATTGGGTGATTCTAAATCTTCCAATCAGCAGCAATCAGATTGAATTTTTCTATCATTGACCTTATGTTTATAAGATTATGCACACAAATGAATGACCATATTTTGAATCATCTGGATTCTGGACCATGTACTTTGTGCTACATGTTTACAGAACACAAACATATCCATCAATTTAAATTACAAATCCTCATAATGTATATCACATTGCATTACAATATGTAAAATCCAGAATACAAACTCAATACTAATTTTCATTGGAACATTAGAAAGGAAAAACAAAAGAAAAGAAATGCAAACAATGGTTGCATTCAGAGAAACCTGAATCTTAGAGCCCATTAGATATCCTGAATACAAAGAGAGAATCCTGAAAGGATAGTCATGCCATTATTTGTTTGAAAAATAGCAAAAGCAAAATCAATGGTACCATAATTATTATTTTCCACATCTGACATGTGAAGTTTGGCATAAACATCCATTTCATTTTGAATCGCAAAGTTCACCCCAATAGACGGAATAAAGCTTCAATTATGATGATTTAAGGTTTGGGATTTATACAAACAGACAATAGAAATTACATCAACATGCAGTTTACATGTACTTATAAAACGTAAAGAAGTAAAAGATAGGGACTGAAATTGTAAATTAGAAAAAAAAAAAAAAAAAAGGCTTTTATGAAATTTACAGGAATCGACTCTCATGGGTAAGGCTTCAGGTGACTGATTTTTAAGTCGGCTTGATGGTGGGTAGATGGGGTCCAATCTATATGGGTCCTAGACCCCTAGAATCGCCCATAGGTCCTCTATTAGATGGCTGGTCCTGATCTTCAATCAGGTGGGCCAAATGGGCCCCACAGTGCGACACAAAAAGTAGCACAAAAACGGCCGGGTTTCTGAAAAATCCAATTTCTGGTTGGATTTTTCAGTGATTTTTCAGCAATTTGAGTAGAATTCAGTGTATAACAACCCTACCCAATGTATGAATTTGATTTACAAGATTTTTAAAGGAATTGCTGTGATTTCAAAATCCATAATGCACCATAATATGGATGACACTGTAGCTGTTATGCCATTGAGGGAAACCCATCCAATCAACATCTAATACTTCTAAACAGAGTTGAGAATATTAAACAGTAAAATTCTAGGCATGAGATACAAGTGACAATCATCAAACACAAGCAAATTGAGATATCTACTCCAAGGATGAAAATAGCGGTAGTGACGGGCGTAGCGGCCCTCCACCAAAATGCTACATAGCGGGCACTACGTAGCATAGCGGGGCTACGTAATGGCGTAGAGGTGCGATTTGAAAAAATCGTCAAAAGAATCTGAAAAATTTTGTAGAAAATCTAGAATATTGGAAAATGAGAGAAAATGTTCTTTTTTTGCAAAAGTAACTGAAGTAGGGGAGGGGGGGGGGGGGGGGGGGGGGGGGGGTAACGGTCCCCTCATTGTATAAGGTCGTGTATATCTGTCAAACCTTGAAAATAACTCTCCATATCCACTATAATTCGACGAGATCGTGTGCTTTTTGGTGTTCTTTTAAACATAAAAAGGTAGAAGAGTTGTATAAAAATGTTATTTGGAAAGAAAAAGAAAAGAAATAAGCATCATTATACATTTTGAATTTTTTTTGAAAAGTAGAAAAATTTCACACCCCGTAGCGGCCTCGTAGCGGGCGTAGCTACGGCCGCTACGGATGTGAATGGCGCTAGATGCCATTTAGGCACCGCTACGCCGCTATTTTGATCCATGATCTACTCACCTTGTATAATGCACCGACGCTCTATTGACTCTAGTAAAACAATAAGTCATCCACAAAGCCCCTAATGACATGTCCTTCCTTCTTCAGCTTCTAGTTCCTCTCCTCTATTTATAGATTAGGGCTTCTAAGTAAGATTGTTACAAAAATAAGAGAAAAGGGAGAGGTCATTGGACGGGGGTTATGGCTTCACATGATGGACTTATATTCTACGATAGGTCGGCTACACATTTTAAATGCAATTAGGAATTCGATGCTTCATGGGCGACATGAGCACAACACCAACTCAACCGGGACTTGTGCACAAACCTAAGACCCATAGTCCACTTCCCTTTCATGATAAAACTGTAATAAACCATATATAACCCAAAAGCTTAAGTTGATAGGTGGAAGGCCCATACAGATATATTAAGACATGTAAAGCCTATTACTTACACGATGTAGGACTTCCCAACACTCCCCCTCACGTGTAGGCCCAACGGGTTTCATGGACGGGCCTATCACATGGGCTACACAAGAACCACGTGGGCTACATAACAACAACAGGATCGGAGCCCTCTCTGATGCCATGTAATAAACCATATACCAACCCAAAAGCTTAAGCTGATAGGTGGAAGGCCCATACAAATATATTAAGACATGTCAAGCCTATTACTTACGCAGTGTGGGACTTCCTAATAAAAACATGGTCTCAATGCATTAGGGTCCCATCAATTAAAAGCCTATTATCTATCCTGTAAAAAGGGGTCCCACTGAAATAATTTAATCATATTATTTATTTTAATTATATAAAAGCACAAAATAGTATAATTAAAATCACCAAAACAATTATAGACATATACTTAAATACTCCAGCTCCTACAGTGGGGCCCAGGGTATTACATCATAGCTTCCAAGCTCTCTAATTGGAGATTTACATGGCTTGTTATGGTAGCAGAGCAGTATTTCTAACAAAATAAAGGGAGCTTTTACATCAAATTGAAGATTTCTCCAACACAAACAGCATTGCGTGGGAACACAACTTGGAAATGAGGCCAATCTAGTTATCATGCTTGGGGGAGATCTCTCAATGCCAGGCTCGAGCATGATTTTAGAAAAGAATTTTTTTTTACGGATTTATCGGCATCAAAATGTTAGCTTTCTATCAGATCTACTTTTCATCAGTTTATTACTGTTTTCCCACAATATGAAGATATGGTGGGCATTGATAATTTTGGCATTGAAAACAACCACATCAAGGAAGGATTTTCAAATTTCAACAAAAATCTAGGTCTGAGAAAGTACAACTTTCACAGATCAGTTCTGGTTTCTGGACCAGAAGCTAAGGATCAGCTGTCCTAATATATCATCTACAGTATTCGAATTCTAGATTTAGGACTGATTGGGCCTGTTTGAATATTTCTTGGATTGTTTTTAGATCTATTTCTACTCCAGAAGTTCTATTTAAAAAGAATTTAAAAAAAAATAATCTTAAATTTGGGGTGCTGCTCGCCTTGTTGAATGTCCTCAGTTTTGAATGGTGTCGTTATCTACTGCTGAGGTGGCAGCCATTGAAGAAAATGATATCATGCCCCCCATTTTGACCCCAAAAAAACAAGGTTATCCCCTTTGGTAATTTCATATACAGTTGACCATGCAGTGAAAAACTTAAATGTGTTTATTGACTACAATGAAACAAACTGAGCTAGTTAAGTTAAAAAATTAAAAGTGGGAAGTGAATAATCCCAAAGCTATGCATTGGATCTCGAGTTCAATCGAACACTGAAATTCCATGAATTTTTTACCATATGAAGTACCCTAACTGAATTCATCATCACTGACAATAATTCACATCAGTATTAACAAGAATATGAAATTGCTTACGGCCTATTTGTTTGTATTGAATTGAATTCCTAGCAATTTCAAGAAAAAACATTTCTAAAAGTGGTTATAATTGAAAAAATAAAGGTGACTATGCATAAATGCTACGAAAAAAAAGTCTCTTTTATTGGAAAATGAATAAAAGAGACATGGAAAATGAACTCCCAGTGCGGCAGTACAGACCAATACTAGCCCAAGAAGACAAGTGGGGAATACCATTGACCCATAGGTCAACCCAGTCCATTGGGGTCAGTCCACAGGCTCAATGCCAACCAAGAGTTATTAATGTGGCAACATACTTCTATCCTATTTCTATTTTTAATTCTATTTTACATTTTAGGATTACTATTTCCTGTTTTATTCAGAATTATATTTCATTTAGAAAGTAATGTTGGCTAAAGGAACGATCATACTCTTTAATATGTAGTTGAGTCCAATTGTAATTGCTTATGCTTATTTGCTATCAATCATAGCAGGATTTCTCTTAGTTTTCAATTCAATATGAAGTGTGCTCTATTTTTCAATCCCATTGGAATTGGAGATTTATGTATTTTTTTATCCAGGATTCGGGTTCGGGGCTGCGTCAATTTAGTATCAGAGGTGAATTCCTATTGCCAGGAAGAACATTGTGCTTCCAGACACCAGATCCCAATCCCGCACTCCCGACAAAATCAGACCCACACACAATCTCCATCCATCGTCAACTGAAATCCTCAAATCTCCAATATATCCAAGTAACAAACGAACCTAAGAACCCTAAAACCCCTTAACCGAAAACCCTTGAACCCAAATCACGACGCCACCACCTAATACCAAAAATCCCCTTCATCCGAGCCGAACCCAGTCGATTTCCAAACTCTCCCCTCGTCCCCTTCAGCATCTGTTTGGAATTCCAATGCCAAACCCAGCTAACGAAAAAGAATAACAAAATACAAAGAAGAAGAGTAAAGAGAAGAAGAAGAAAGGGATTTGAGTTGAGGAGGTGCCTGGCAACTGCGAACGCGACCGACCGTCAGCCCAATGCACCTCGGTCACACACCAGCAGCACCAACAACATCACCGAAACAGCGTGGGAGCAACTCCATCGACCTCACTACTATCGCCAGACCACGTAGCCAATATCCTTCGCCATAGTTCAGAAATTATATTCTCGCTCTCTCCATCGGCAATAATTTAGGGGTGCAACGGTTCGGTTAACCGGTTATTTTGGGAAAACCGTTAACCGAACCGTAACCGCGGTTTTCTGTATTTGAAAACCGTAACCGTAACCGTGCAGATAAAAACCGTAGAAAACCGAACCGCGGTTAACCGTATAAGACAGTTCGATTACGGTTAATAACCGTGGAAAAATTTAAATATTAATTTCTCAATTTGCATCTTCGTTTTTGGTTTAATATACAATAACTTCTTAAGTCCAATCAAATTTGCGAAAATTTTTACTTATGTATTGCGAAAATTTTTATTCAGCGCCCCCCCCCTTTTTTTCCTTTATTTTATAAAGGTATGGTTAACCGTGTGCGGTTAACCAAACCGCATTTTACGGTTCGGTTCGGTTAACCGCAGTGAATTTTTATGAAAAACCGTAACCGAACCGAACCATGCGGTTTTTGGATTTCATTAACCGTAACCGTAACCGAACCGTGGAATACGGTTATTAACCGCGGTTCGGTTCGGTTCGGTTCGGTTAGACGGTTTCTCGGTTTTTTTTTACACCCCTAGGCAATATCAGATAGAGAGCTGCTGTCTGCACACTGAAAATGGGTATCCTAACACTGCAACAAATGGAGATTAAAATTCCCCACTTGTAAATTTACCAAAATGACTGTATTTCACCCCTTCTCATACGCTTTCTACACACTTGGGATTTTCCCTCCCATATGAAAATGTGAGAAGCTTTCTACTTGGTACATTGACTCCTATCTACTTGCTACATTGACTCCTCTCCCTCAGTCGAATTTTTTAAAGATACATTTCATTCTTAATCTCACTCTCATTGCTATCCCCTCTGTATCATCTTCTCTCCGAGTTTAAATCTTCACCTCATTCTCTATTTTACTTCATCTCATTAATCTTAATTTCATTCAAAGTTCATACCCACTTAATTAGCATTCTTAAGCAATGGACGAGCAAAAGGACAAGGAGATGATGGCTCCTGATCATTCTAGCAGTGTCGAGGTAAGCATATTCATCGTGATTTGTTTTTTAGTCTGAGACGAACCATTCGGCCCTGCAGGTTTGTTCCGTTGTCTTTAAAGCGGTAACACAATATCGAACAATTCAGCATTGAACGGCACTGCAATGTCGTACAAAAGAATTATTTTCGGACATTCTCGATCAAACGTAAGCAATCTATGCGGTTGTATTTGTCCGAAAAATTTAATTTTGTCTGGAGATTCAGAGTCGTGCAGTTGTATCCTTTACATACTCTAACAAAATTGGTTCCAAAGCAGTTTCATGCGCCTAGTGAATGCAGCAAGGTTGGCTCGAAATGTGTGGTCGACTATAGCAATGAGTTTATCACCCAAGAGGTAATAAATGTAGATAAATCATTCGATATTTAAATTAATGTAGTCACTTGGTTCAATATAATTTTGTTTGATTATGTGCAGATATTCACAAGTCGAGAAGCCCTAATTAATTGGGCTCATGACGTTGGGAGGAGACATGGTTTCATTGTTGTGATTAAGACATCGGCAGCGCCCAATAGAAGAAATAAAAAACTTAGGCTGACCCTCGGGTGTGATAGGAGTGGGTCTTCTAAAGATACGAAGATAACTAAAGATGGGATTGTAGGGAAGAAATTGAAGCTGACTGGTTCGAAGAAATGTGAATGCCCATTCACGTTACAAGGCAAAGTGGTTGGCTCAAATGAGGAATGAATGTTGCATGTAGTATGTGGTATGCATAATCATCCAACTGCAGACTTCCTAAAAGGACACTCATTTACAGGGAGATTAATAGAGGCGGAAACTTCATTGCTGGTAGACATGTCCAAGAATATGGTTCAGGCAAAGGATATCTTGGTGACACTGAAACATAAAAATGAGTTAAATGTAAGCACAATGAATACCATTTACAATGCACGTCATAGGCATAAAGTTGCAGAGAGGGCTGGACGGAGTTAGATGCAACAACTGTTGAAATTATTGGCGGAGCATAAGTACATTGAGTGGCATAGGAATTGTCTTGAAATAGATGCTGTCATTGACTTTTTTTTCACACACGCTACCAATTTAGACTTATTGCGTGCATTTCCTGAAGCGGCAGCTTGGATCAAGCCAAGGGACTTTTGAAGACTCTTGGACGAAGATTCACAACCTACTCCAGCTGCAACATACAAATATAAAGGCATCATTTGAAAAAAAGTAAGACGGTTGTGGAACATAATTTCAAACCTTCCAAATTCAAGAAACTTCGTGGGAATATTTCTATAAGTGCATTAGAGAAGATCTTGGTCGAGACGAAGCGAACCTCGTCAGTTAGTATTGATCGAGATGCGTGTGGCTGTGTACTTCGACACACACATGGTTTACCATGTGCTCATGAGATTGCCAAATACATAAGTGTTAGGCACCCTATTCCTCTAGATTGCACGCATACGCATTAGCGCAAGCTTGACTTGCTATCTAACGCTTCTGCCCAAGACTCTAGCCTCCATTTGGATTGCATGCCAGAAATAAATTTAATTGTTGAACAGTTCAGAAGCTATGATTAGAGCAAGAAGTTACAAATCTTGAATAAGCTTAGGGAGCTAGCAAAGTTTGAGACCACCTCATTGATCGAACCAGATGTGAAAACTAAAGTTAGGGGGCGCCCAAAATTGAAATTACATAATTCTACTAAACGTGAACCCTCTTCCTTTAAAATTGTCGAATCTGCCCAGGACAGCTTCTCCCCTGCCTTGAAGATTGAAGAGACTATTGTCAGTAGTGGCACCTCCTTGGTGCCCGCGAAGAGGTTGATGCCTAAGCAAAAGATCAGTCGCACCCGAAATTTGAAGCTAGTTTCTTATATTAACACACTCCCAGATGGTTTAAGGCCTTATATTCATCATGTAAAAGATGTCACTACTAATGACAGTTGTGACTTTAGAGCCATTGCAGGGTTGAAGGGACTTGGTGAGGATTTGTGGCAACAGGTACGGAAAGATCCTTCTAAAGAGTTAGTGACTCATGCAGAACAGTACATAAAATTGTATGGATCACACCAAAGGGTTGATGAACTTTTCCACATCATATCCTACCAAAAGGATTGCCCTCCTTATGATCGGTGGATGACGATGCTGGATATGGGACATCTAATTGCATCGCACTACAACGTTGTCCTATACCACCTATCAGTTGAACAATGCCTGATTTTTCTTCCTCTTCGATCGGTGCCTATTCCTATTGCTGCTATGCGGGAGATCGCAATTGATTTTGTCAATCAGAACCACTTCGTTCAGCTAATAATAGTATATGCATAGATGTACCTATCTTATTTTGCTTGAAATGGTAATGTGACAAATTTAAACTAATTGTCCTATGTAGGTTTTCCTCATACAAGGTCATCCAATTCCACCCATTGCTACTAATTGGCAGCGTCACCATCACCCTTCTGCAGATGGTTGGGATACAGCTTATCAATCCCGGATCCAACATTTCAGAGAAATTATATGTCCATCAGTTGCCACATGCGAAACCATCGAGTTGGAATGATTGTTTTTTTTTTTTTTTTTATAAAGATGTACACAAATGAAATATTTTATTTTTCAATGAATTTGAGCCTTGTTGTAACTTTTTCACTTGTATTGTTATAAAAGAACCTTCCATATATTTTCATGATGCATAGCACAACATTTTAATTGAAGTTGGGGATTTTGTTATACTGCACGGTCCTAACACTCTGGACAATATTTAATTGCACAGCCCTGCATAACCGAACCATTTTGGGCTAGTCTGGCTTTCATGACTAAATGAAAGCCTTCTGTACGACCCTAATACGCCGAACATGTATTAAAGCTTTGGCCCTGAGACGCCGAATAAGTAATAAAGAGTCGGCCCTGAGATCCCGAACATATATTAAATGATTGGCCCTAAAACGCCAAACAACACTGGGTGGATGAGTTCAACTGTACCCCATTTGTGAGACCTAACTGTTTATCTTTATAGACATGAAATATATCCCTCTCAGAGGCCAAAGTATACCACAAAATGCACAATAGAAAAAGATCCATAAAGAGGCCACAACATGTTCATGTGCCATCCTTGGTACCCAAAAATCAAATATCAATTTACAAAATTTAAAGTACGGAACATGCATTAATGCCACTTCAAAAGTACGGAACATGTGATAATTTCACATCCTAGACCCCACGTCTCCCTTTGTGGCTATAAATACGTGTCTCACTGCGATGCGGTCTTTGAACAAAATCTTCCAGATCAGCTCCATCTAGCAGCCTGTTAACATCTTCTAGGGCCGCATACAAGGCATCAGGATCTCGGACACTCAGACTATGCCCTCTCCTTAGAATCAACTGAATAATACTTTGAGCGTTCACGATGCGCTATTCATTGATCAAATAATACACAAATTAGTCAGTTTGTTCAGTTGACTAGACATAATATAATAGTTAAGTTGTTAGGCATCATACTAATCGGGGGTCTATAGAAGAGCTGCCCTGAGAATCTTGAACACGCAGATTAAATGTAGAGCGATGTTTAGGGTTCTGAATGATTGGGTGCAACACTCGTGTGAACCATTCTATATAATTGGATGCTCAGTCCCAGGGATGCGCCACATGCACACTATGCTCCATCGGAGACAACATGTGGTTATGTCATCTCTCCCATATCTGGTCCAGATAATGGTATGCGATTCGATATTGATTTGCGGTGGCACCCCTAGTGGTGTGCTGTGGAGCTCGTGGAGTGGGGGGAATGTGCTGGACCCTACCAAACTGCCTAAGCACCCGATCTGGATGATATGGTTCAACGATATCCATGCATTTAAAATAGCCAGTGTGATAAGAAACCTCGTGAAAGGGGTGATCTGCCATGTGCTCTCGATATGAGTCTCACACTACCTGCAACATTAATCAACAAATGCATTAGTTAAAGATGCAGCACTCATTTACTCAATTTTTAAGCTATAAATTGTAAGACCTTACCTCATGGGCACCAAGATCGTCAAGTACATCTCGTAATGACTGTAGGTTGGACATTTGGTCCCAAGACTCTTTTCGTGGCACCCAACGATGCACACACGGTAGATTTCGTCACCATGTTCTTGTTGATGAAACGGTAAGATGTCGTTACCAGTGGAGCCAACCCTGAACGGCCAATGAGTCCACTAAACACTGTGTTTTGCCTTCCTTCTGAATTCCATTCCCATTCACTAATTTTTTGGGCATGTCTTAGGCATTTAAGTGGCGGTCTCTCTTACAATACAAAATAAAATTAAAATTAGTGAAGGTAATAAATAGTTACAACGCGTTTACCAAGATTAATCACAAACCTGCTGCTGCCAAATACTTGTAGCAATATGCGTCCGGAGACTATGTAGCAGACTCAAACTTGTAGGCCCCTCGAGAATTTCTCCAGTCCTATTATGAACATCAATTGAAGTTTGTTGACGGACTTCTTCTACCTGTTCATGGACTTCTGTTTGCTATTAGGCTTCAGGGTGTTCTTCAACTACTTTTTTATCATCCCCGGCCTCATCAGCGACAAACCTCCGACACAGTCTCTTGTTTGATGTTGTGGTCAAATCCTAGAGGTACAGGGCACATCCATATCTGAAAAGAACAAAAGAAAACCAGTCATAAATCAGTACAGAAAATTAGACAGTTTTACTGTTCAGCACTGAGTCACAGCCTTAAAACATTGTTCAGCCATGATTATCCATGTGGATATTGTACGTTCGACATTACCTCACCGTGAAACTGTGACTCGTTCGGTCAAGTAGTGTCCTCAAAATCTAATCTGTTCGGACCTATGATGCCGTAAACCTCTTCGTATTAGGAACCACAGTGCCGAACAGATAAAATCTTTACGGTACATTGAAGCCGAAAAGATTATTCATATTCGGACTCACGGTGCCGAACAATGTCGAGAAACTGAAACAAAAAAAATGACGACAATGGCTGGAAATGGGGGAGAGAAAGGCGCAGGAGGGGAAAAAACCTCTAAATAAACCAAATAATGGATCTTAAAAGAACATTACAAGCATTTCTAAGCAAGCAAAAGAGATTGAAATCACTCACAGAGATTGAAATTGGTAATAGAAAACAATAATGCACAGAGAGATGGCTGAGCAAGAGGAGGTGCAACGGAAATGTCCTGGAGGGGGAGCTCGTCGAGATAGAAATCGTTGTGGAGGTACAATGAAACGTTGAGTTAAAAAAGTGAAATGGGAGGGAAGAAGACGTTGAAATGCAGAGTGTAGGGAGAAATCGAAACGAGTCCAATAAATGGGCTTTTTAGGGAAAATGCAATGTGTAGAGGGAAACAAATGGAATATTTTACACTAAATATCACTGTGTAAAGAAATGTGTGAAGAGCAATTTTCAGTGTGCAGGTAGCAGCACTCTATCAGATAATCCCTCTTCCTCTTTTATCTTCAGAGTTGTTAAATGTACACAGGATCTTTCTTTTCACACACTGATTCAGTGTACGCCCTCCACTTAATTAAAGATTATCAAAATTACTTTCTACACACTCTGTAAATCCTAAACTACCCTAACCTGACTATCTCACTCTCAAGTTCTTTAAACACTCCCCTTCCTCCCTCTCAATGTCACCATCACTTACTCCCTTACTCTCTTCCTCTGTGCCCCCTTGCTCACTCTCTTTTCTCTTCCTCTCTTCTCACTCAAGGTATGCTTTCCTTCTCACTCCCACTATATTTGTCCATCTATCTTTTTTTGGGTATTGGAGGCATATCTTAGTTATTTGTTGGCCTCAAAATAAGTGAAGGGGCTACAGAGAGGCCCTCTCTCTCATTCTCCATCGTACCTTTTTTTTTTTTTAGAATTGTTCGACCCTGAAAGGCTAAATAAAATATTTTTGTTTGGTAGTTAGCAACAGATGTAGTCAAACAAAATGACTTTGTTGGGCCAATAGGGTAGTTTTTCTGGTTTTATATGTCGGTGACATCCTTCTCCTTGGGAGTGACATAGGATTGTTGTCAACGGTAAAAGTTTGGTTGGCTAAGACTTTTGATATGAAGGACTTGGGAGAAGTTAGCTACATCTCAGGGATCAAACTCCATCGAGACCGGAAAAATAGGATGATTGGCTTATCCCAAGCTACGCACATAGATAAGGTGCTGATACGGTTTGCTATGTAGGATTCCAAGAAGGGTATCACACCTTTCAGACATGAAATGCACCTTTTCAAGGATCAGTGTCCCAAGACACCTAAGGAAAAGGAGCAGATGAGAGCAATACCATATGCTTCGGCTGTTGGTAGCCTCATGTATGCTATGCTTTGTACAAGACCAGATATCTATCACGCTATTAGGATTTTTAGTGTTGGCTAAATTCATTGGTTGGACAAAACTCTTGGTCTCTTGAGTTGTAATTCTTTTTAGAAAAAGTCTCTGAAGATAGAATATTGGAAGGACTCAAAAGGCTGAAGAAAATCTAC
The DNA here is from genome assembly GCA_003546025.1 of Camphora micrantha. Classification (NCBI taxonomy): domain Eukaryota; kingdom Viridiplantae; phylum Streptophyta; class Magnoliopsida; order Laurales; family Lauraceae; genus Camphora; species Camphora micrantha. Next base: position 11,546,652 of record QPKB01000011.1, on the reverse strand, counting down.
ATGTGCTGAATTTCCGGATCAACCTGAAAGGAGTCCGCTCCAGCGATCGTTTCATCCGCTCGAGCGAAGTCAAGCTTAAAAGCCCAGATGCCTGACAGAAGAAATATTTCACTGAGACAGAACCTCATTCGCTCGAGCGGATGATAAGTTCGCTTGAGCGAACTGGGCGCAAATTTTGGGAAAGTCTCATAATCCTGATTTTAGTAGTGTTTCCTTTGAGACTATGTTTCCCAATTTGAGTCCTACTTGTGCACTAAGTCTTAGGCACAAATTTGGGGCTATAAATATGATGTTTCTCTCAACCCTAAAGTATACTACATAGAAATCATCACTACTCTCATCAATCTGAGTTAGAGATATCATAGAGAGAATTTATTCTCTAGAGCCATTGAGATACTGTTCTAAAGGGCTGCTCTAGAAGGTCATTGATGCTCTACCTTTCTTGTAGAAGATTTATCATCTTGATTGTCAAGGTGCGAGGAGATCAAGTAAAGAAAACTGGGCACGGTGGAAGTCGTGTCAGTGGATTTTTTGCAAGAATAACTACAGTCCTTAGGTCGAGGTACAGACTGAGGTAAAGGAGCTTGTGAGTATATCTTGTAACTGTTCGTGAAATCTTGATTTCTAGTTCGTAGTTTTTCTCCCTGGATAGGGTTTCCACGTTAAATATTGTGTCTACTTTCTTGTGGTGTGTGATTGGTAGATAGCTAGTTCTCTATTGCCTAATTGGTTTATTTCCGATGCATTGATTAAAATAAGAACTAGTAATCCATTCTAGTAACTCTTAAAGGGAATTACACACGCAGTGGGCCTAATCAATAGATATCAGTCTAACCCAGGTCCTGACCATTGGACTGCTGTAAAATGTATTCTCAAATACTTGAGAAGGACTAGAGATTGCATGTTGATTTACAGTAATGATGAACTGATTCCAGTCAGTTACACAGATTCTGACTTCATGTCAGATAAGGATATAAGGAAATCAACCTCTAGGTATGTTTTTATGCTTAGAGTTAAAGCTATCAGCTGGAGGAGTATTAAATAGGAATGTATCGTTGATTCCACCTCGGAGGCTGAATATGTAGCAGCTTGTGAAGCAGCCAAGGAAACAGTATGGCTCAAAAGATTCCTTATGGAACTTAGATGGTACCTTTGGCGCGATAGCCGCTCACAGTTTACTGTGATAGTAGTGGGGCAGTTGCTCAGTCCAAAAAACTCAGGAGCCATAAAAGCCAAAAGCACGTATAGAGGAAGTATCACTTGGTTAGAGAGATTGTGTAGAGAGGTGATATTGCAATCACCATGATAGCCTCTACAGACAATTTGCAGATCCTTTTACTAAGCCTTTGACCACAAAGTCATTTAGCTACATATAGATGGGATGGACATGAGATGCAACCCAGACTAGCATTGAGCCTGAGTGAGAGATTGTTAGATCATATGGTCTCAATCTAGTGGATGATGTAATAAATTAATTTATTTCTTTATTTATCAATATAATCATGCTTTCATTTCATGAGATGAATGGTGTTTTATTACTTCTTGCACATAACCAATATGAATGACATAATGGTTCATGAGATGAACCGGAGCCCATGAGTATATTAGATGTGATACATGTGTATGGATGAGATCCACATACAGGAGACATATGTCGCAAATCCTATACTTAAATTGATTCACAACCGGTGATGAGATTGGGCATCTCATCTGATAAGGTTGCAGCACTGTAATCACTATGACATAGTGTGATTTTGTCTCAATCATCATAGTGTAAGACTCTAGATCATTGTGGTGGTACATTGGATGTATTGAAGGACCATAGGAAGCACCTTATGCAACATTGTCTTTAGTTTAAGATCTGCTCTCATAATTCCCTAGCATTAGGCTCTTAATTCTGAGACATTAATGAACTCAAGTTTCTGTCTATTTATTTGCTTTGAGTCACTAATGAGTGAGGCCAATTGTAGGTCAACACCTTGGTGCCGTGGGTACGTGGTAGTAAGACTGTGGGAACATTCAATTGTCAAGGTGGAATCTATCCTCATTATTCCCTTGTGCTAATTAATGGTTTTATCATTCATAAGTGCGCACCCATTCCAATTAAGAGTTAATTGGATGGTACCGATGATCACTGTGATTAATTGGATTTTAAGGATAATAAGATGTTGATCTAAATTGGTGGGACAAGTTTAATCCAATTGATCCATGGATATGGATAAAGAGGCCTACTTGTGGTGATATGGAAGTTTAGGGTCTTCATGTAATTTATTCTTAAGACTGGAGTGCAATTACATTTATATAGTGGAGTTATTTGCAATTAACTGTGGGCCCGGATTGCACATGAGATGTGGGGTCGGGGTGTCCCAGTTAGAGCCAGCTTTCTATGGAATCCCGAGTGGTCCACACGCTAGCCCAAGATTAGATCATTACTAATTCTACTTGAACTCAAAAGGAAAGGAAATAGAAAGTTACCAATTCTATTAGAAGTGAAACTTCTAATTGTGGTAAAGGAAAGAAGAAAGTTACTAATTATTTTGGAAGTGAGACTTCTAATAATTATTAGTAAGTGGATGATGCTCAGAGCTATAAATATACGAGATAAAAGGGGTTGGATGTCCATGCAATAGTCCACATTGGGGTTCACGCCCATTACTCCTCTTTCCCTCTTCTCTCTTCTAGTTTCTCTTCCAATTTGCCTTTGAGGTTCTAGTTGATTTCTTTTGGAGATCACACCCATCTCCTTGAGAAAAGATAACTGATACGGGTAATAGCGTGGAAGACTACGAGGTCTTGGAGATTCTAATTTGTTAGAAAGAAAGAGTTCTTCATCTAACAAGTTGTCAACTTCTCCATTAGAGCATAACCAAGCTCCAAAGGAATAATCTACTTCCTTGAATGTTGTGGATTTATTATGGTTACATGGTAATGCTATATCCTAAGACTACGGATCATGGAAGATGAGATTGACGACTTAGATCCTGGATTGGGTTTTGTAGCATTATGGATACTTGATCCCTGACTCAAGTGGGTCAAAATTTTTTGAAACTTATCCACGAGGCCCACCTATTTCCAACAACAGACATCCATGTCGAACCCACATTCGTCATTGAAGAGATGGTTAGACCATTTCCTAAGGTCCAGTCAATTTTTCTTTGCTACTTAGTTTTCGGACACACATTGCTGCATCTATATGGTATGGGCATGTACTCTTTATTCATTTTGATAAATGTGATTTAATTAATTTTTTTTTGTTAATATATGTTCTTTTGTACTGTAGAAGCGTCCGCCACTAAAATGCTAGAACCATGCCTAAAGGCCCTGTTTGGTAATTTTACATGTAAAATAAAGTGCGGTAAAATATCAAATCAAGAGAGAATAAAATATAATGGGTTTATGTCGGTAATTTATTTTTAGTTGTTTGGTATGCATTCTTTTTTATTTTTTGTATAGAAAAGTGGATCTTTTTTGTCTTTTAGTGGAGAAAGGTGGTTGCTTTTTTACTTTTTTTTAAAAAAATATTGAGGGGATTTTGAATTAAAGTGCTATTGATGCGACCCATTGTCTTAAAAATGGAGGCTTTACTTGACTTTTTCTAATCTACTAAAGTGACAACTGGGTCCTAAAAAATCAACAAATGGGCATGGGATTCAAAAGGTAGGTAGAATGTGGTATTCAATGGTTTGGTTGCCCGGTCAAGGTTGGCTCCATAGATTACGGCATTATATTGATTCATCAATAGGAATGTCGTGTCAGCATTTGTAGAAAGGTAGCAACCTGAGATAAACACCTTCCACATGCCATTTGGTGAGATAACTATCACCATTGATAACGTTGACACCATTCTTGGGATTCCAGTGACGGGTAAATCTATATCGACTAAAAGTTTGTCATATGAGCAAGCTCAATCACTGGTGTACCATGGGTTGGGAGTGACACCCTAGGAGGCGCATGATGAGTTAGCAGCAGCGTGGGGGTTTTCATTGAGGTTGGAGCGGCTCAGTGAGCTATTTAGAGAGGTATCTGATGTGGACCCAAAGCAACGAATAAGGAATTAAGCGAGAGATTACTTATTTTATATGTTGGGCTGCATGCTTTTCACCGACAAGAGTGGCACATGGGTCCGAGTGATGTATCTGATGGTGTTGATGAATTTTGACGAGGTGCGTACATATGCATGGGGTGTTGTTGCCCTGGCATATTTGTATCGACAGTTGGGATTTGCGACCTAGGCTAGTGTCAAACAAATAGCTAGATATTTGACGCTACTAGAAGCTTGGATATATGAGCATTTTCTGCATTACGGACCGAATCCAAACCTCCAGACATGGAGGACCTACCTCGTTGGGTTCCTTGCATTATGTCAAATCTACAGTTGCAATGGGAGGCGCTTGACAGACTGGGTGCTAATGAGGTGTCAAACCCCGACCCCTAATTTTTGTGATTGGTGTTAATTACTTGTGTTGTTAGTGGACAAAGTGAGATTAGGGGCTAATTATCTTTGAGGGTTAGAATAGATTTTGATAGCTTTGGAAAGTTTTAAGAGCCTTTGGACCTAGTTTGTTGCCTTCATAGGACCTATTTGTAATTTCAGGTGAGGCTAGGGGCTGTTTTTAATTTCATATAAATTCCTATTTTAACTTTGTTTGCTAATCTCATCATGCCCAAAAACTTTCATATTTCGTTCGAACCCATTCAGAACCCAAAAACCCTTTGTTTTGCCCTTCTCGCCCTAGCGGACATAACCCTCCCAAAACTGCATCATTTTTCCAAAGTTCTCGAAATTCGTCGTTCTTGGTCTCTTTCAAAAGAAGATTTAAAATATATTAACTTTTGTCTTTGTAGTGCATCAATCTGAGGTTTCAAGCACCGACTTTGACTCTGTTCGATAGATTAGTAGTGGGCCCCACTTTGACATGTATATAAAAGACCCAACCTTCTTTTCCTCCCTCATTTCCATTGTTCTCAGCTGGAAATCTACTGGAATAGTACTTGACCTCTTCCTCTTCTCCTTCTCACTCATTTCTCCTTCAATCTCCCACTACATCCTTCGCATTATTCAAAGGCTTGATCTCACCATTTTCTTCCCCACCTCTCTAGCTCACCTTATGTGAGGCCCCACCCTTATGGACCCTCATATATATCTAATTTGTGTAAATTATAGTATATGCTAGCTAATTATACTACTTAATAGGGGTAGTAAGGGTAGGTTGGTATTTTCTTAGAATTTTAACCTATTTTATAACAAGTAGCCTTTTTTTATATTTTCTAGAACCTTTCTAGAACCTATACGATGTTTATTAGACTTTTATAGGTTTATTAGTTAATTAGAGGCCCTCGCTAGTGATTATAAGTAATAGGAGGGGTTTTCACATGAAAATATTCTAACTATACCTAAAATGCCCAAACGGCCTATATACTTATCCAAGTTTATAACTAACCAAGGATGGGCACTTTGGACCTTTTCTTCTCAACACAAACTATATATACAAACCCCTTCTCCTAGCCTAAACAATCTCTCCCTCTCTTCTCTCTCTCTCTCTCTCTCTCTCTCTCTCTCTCTCTCTTCCCTTATTTCCCTCCATTTCTCTCTTTTCCCTCCAAGTTTTCTTTCTAGAACATAGTTATTAATTTTGTACCATTTCGACCGAAATGGCTGAAAATTTTCGTTTCAGTAAAGTGGCCGAAATGAAATTTCACTAAAAATTTTCAATTTGAATTTAGGTCAATCTTGGCCGAAATTTGGGATTTCAGTCGAAATGTGACTTTTCGGCCGAAATGGTATTTTACATAATTTTTTTTACTTTTTTTTACACATATATACTTTGTATTTTTTATATTTTCCCAAAATGTAATTCCAAAAAAATTACTCGAATGGATTAAATCTATATTTATTATTTTTTTTACATATATATGTATATATATATATAATGTTATTTTTTTCCCGAAGTGTAATTCTGAAAAGTTTCGCCGAAATTCAAAATCAAACGAAACTTTTCATTTTGTAGGCCAGAGCGAAATGGGTCCAAAACAATATTGACAACTATGCTCTAGAATCCTAGATCTAGGGTTTCTACCTACAAGGAAGGAGGATTCTCTACAGGTTCCAGTTATTATCTCTCCAAAGGACCTCTCTCATCTCCTAGATCTCTCTCCTCTCTACAAAATAATGTACTTCTCTCTCTAGTCAATTTCCATGAAATTCTCTCTCTAGGAACTCTCTTTCCCTAATGCAATTCTCTTTTGAATATGGGTTTAGGAGCTTAGATCTCTTTAGATCTGAATTTTTTGGTTGTTTGAGAGATTGTAAGCCATAAGAGCTTGACTTTCTATATTTGGAGCTTGAATTTCTCTTTTATAGCCATTTTCATTACAATTGGATTAGAGGCAAGTACAATATACCTATTTAGCATAAAATGTATATTTTCTTTTTTTTTAATGTACAATTTCAATTCTTATGAGGTTTGATTGTTAGATCTATCTTTTTAATCTTGTTTGCTTAGATTTTGGCCATGATGGATGAGTTTTTCTCATTTGGATAATCAATAGCCCAATTGATAATGGATTTGTGATGGCTCGAGTGGTTTTGGTGATTGTAGTATGACGATTGAGGATGATTTGAGTTGATTTTGATGGAAATTAGAGTTATTTGGAAAAGTTACAAAAATATGAAAATTTGAATTTCATGTGTACCCAGTCGACCGGCGTTGGAGAATGTCAACCGGATACACAGGGAACTCCGAAAATAACCGGGGATCGAAAAGTCTCATAATCACAGACATCCAATGCACCCAGCCTACCGCCTTGGCCAAGATGTCGACTGGATACACAGCAGAATTTCAGAAAAAAGAATTCTACTTGCCAGGTCTTTGTCCTAAAATCTTTGTGTACCCGGTTGACACTCTAGCCATGATGTCAACCGGATACACTAGATAGGATGTCGACCTGGGAGTTAGAATCCTAACATTTTCAATGTACCCGGTCGACCGGCCCTTAAGGATGTCGACCGGATACACTGCAGATAGTGATTTTCCATATTTGTGTAATTTCATGTTGTGATCTTTTGTGGCGTCCATTGACCATCCAAGTGGATTTCCTTTTATGTGTCAAGCATGAGTTAAGGGCTTGGCGACCTTGACTTATGGGGGGCACTAAAGTAGGGTCTTGTGTATTATTTGGGATTGATTTAACCCTTAAATGTCGTCGAAGATGCTCTTAACTTCAGGAGCACCAAATACACAATCCTTGGCATCTGAAACTTCATTTATTGACAAGGACCTGGACTTGAAAAGGGAGCCATGACCTAGGATTGGACCTTTGGTATTCTCTCATTTGATTGACATGGTTGTGGGGATATGTTAGACTATATTCATTACTGTTTACTCTTGTATCTATCTAGTGGTTCATACATGTTAATTAAATGGAAATTGGAAGACTTGAACTTAGGATTTCCTAATGGTGACCTAGTGTTATGAATGGAGGACATTTAACCGGTGTTTGTGGCTAGGTGGGCCATTATATGGCCTAAGGATGGATAGATGTGATGCCTTAGATAAAGAGGACTGTTATTATGGCTTTATAAACCCATTTATGAATGGGAAATGAACTGAACAATGCAGGAACAATGCAGGACATAGATAAAGATAATATTCTTGGATTGTATTAGACTAAGACCATGCCATGGTAGGTTGTGGCCATGGATTTGATGATGCAATTGGATGAGGGATTGTATGTTTGGATTGGACTTGGATACCGGATCTTGTATGAATATATTGTGACCTTGCTCACATAAGAATAGCCTGGACAGACACCGACCTTTACTTGTTTCCTTGAGTTGGCGTTAAACATTCACTCAGTTGTTATAAACATAGCCATTGGACTGATCATCCTTAATGGGAGTTATTTATTGTGGATGAGGCTATCATGATGAGCTATGGATAGACGGCCGGTGGACTTCGGTAGCGGTCTATATATTTCTTAGGATTGTTATATAGTTATTATTATTGGCGGAGCTTGCCATCCTTTGCATTATACTTTATTTTCCCTATTGTGACTAGACGGCAATATGGGAGGGTCGCGGCATAATATCCCGTGGTGGCCAGCTCATGTAAATGTGCCATATTGATAGATGGTGAGATTAGATGCTTTACTTTCATATTGGTTCCATATCTTATACCTTGCATGATTGCCTAGCATTATACCTTTGTTACTTTCATGATATTATTATCGTATATATTCTCTGTTGATGTATACATCATATGTTACTTGTATAATATGCCTTGCAAGATTATTGAATCTAACCTATCATTTGGTGCTTAGGTATTATCCCCGACCCCGAGGGCAATGTGCTCGTCTAGGCGCTCGTAGCGGATGAGTACGGGTGGGAACCAACAGAGCATGAGGTTGAGCCGGAGACCAAAGCGCCTATACTCGGGGTTGAGTGATTTCCATTTTTGGGTTTATAGTGTCATTTGTGTGAGCAGGGTGAGATCTATTCATATGATTTGTACACATAATACTCTTACTTTGAGATTAGTTAGACTATTGCCCTGCTACACTTGCTCATGATGGATTTGATACCTTTACAGCTTCCGCACTTTATTGTTACTGCTTCCGCTATTTTCTTTATACTTCCGCACCTAACCGTTGATTACATATGTTGTTAAAAATTTTTAAATTGGATCTCACTATGGACCTATAATCTTAAAAGTTCTCGGATTTCTCGGGAAGTAGCGAGCCAAATTCAGGTACCTTGGTGGTAAACTCGGTATTTGGAATTGGGGTGTTACACCTTATACCCAATTTTTGTGCAAGGAGCAGCTGGGCATCCCATTCCTTGAGCCAATTGCTGGTTAGATGTCCTAAAGGTATGGGGTCCTCCTCATCTCTTAGAATATGGTAGAGCAGCCCTCATAGACCTTATTCCAAACATGCATGTTCTAATTCTAACAATTTCATAGTTTTCCTATTTTTAGGTGTTCTAAGGGTGTGTTTTTGGGGGTTATTGATTCTAACCCTTTCTTGGTTTTGGTATGGTCAAATGCTTGTCTTTACTTCAGTTAAATTACTGGTTTTGGTGTCTAATTAGAGTGGCTAAATGGATGTTCAAATGCCCTTGAGATACTACTACCTGAAAACCCCTATAAACTGGCCAAAAAAAGGGGAGAAAATAGTCTCCAAACCATTCTGAATAAGGCTGTTGGACACAATCTGTTTGGTCGGGCATGGCTCCATGTTCGACCAGACAGGGGGTTGTGTCCGACTTGCCCCGAATTCAATCCTTTTTTAGGGCTTTTGCAGCCCATTTCCAACCCATCTTTCCTCCATTTCTTGGGTTAGTTTTGACGGGATCATGCACCACATTCCAAACCACTAAATGCCCCGTCAATTGGATTTAAAAAGGGGCTAAAGTGGACATGTTCTATGGCATGGAACAAACTACTTTAGGCTTGATGTAGAAGTTTTCAACCTTTACTCATTGTGACTTATCCTTAGATTTATGTAGGAGTGTGGTTGAGCCTTCCACCACCTCAAAAGCTGTGTGATGCTGTGTTTAAGGCAATGTGGATCCGAATTCATGTCCACGCAAGGTTTGGGAATGCCCATGCATCCCAAGCACCAAATCTACAATTCTATGGACATTGGGACCTTAGTTGAACACAAGTTCGATTTACATCAAGTAAGCATGAACATGGAAGCTCTTGGCTCATAGTTAGAGATTCAAATGGTTTCCCTTGACTGAATTATCAATCATGATGCATCTTGGCTAATATCTTGTCATACTCATGCGCGGAGGCATGCATTCACTACATATGTTGTTTAGTGACCTAATACGCACCCAATGACTTACCCCGGCCTTAGAATTAGTTGGTGGACTTGGCGGTCATGCTCAGGGTTGTGATGTACCCTCTCGATCATCATTTGAAACCCCCGGGTGACAGAATCCTAGGTTTAGAGTGTCATGATGATGGCAAAGTTGCCATAATGTATTGTGTCCATCCTCATGTACTGGATCCAAAATCTACCTTTTTCTACTCTTTTGGGCTCTCCATTCCCTGTTGGAATGTTGTCCCACTGACTCCAGACCTTAGGGCTTGACCTGTTCTTGCTTAGTCGTGTCTTGTTTATTCTTGTCGGACATGACCCCAGCATTGAACCAGATTTTCCAGTCTTGTCCTTGTATGCCTGGTTCATGTCATTTTTGGGACTTAGGAGAATATTCACCTACTGTACTTGTGCCTGACTTGTGTAAGTTGTCTTGGAGTAGTCCCTTCCCCTTCACCACTAGTTTCAAGGTTATGTCCGACCAGTTCGACCCAGTCTTGTCTTCTCTTGAGTCAGCACCACTTAGATTTCATGTCGGTAAGATCAAACCGGCGTAAGATTTAGAGTTGATATTATTATCAGGTGCAAATGATTGCTTGCTTGAAATTAGTGGATACCCCACCTGCTTTTTGCTTGATGGCCACGTAGTAAACTCCCTTCTGGGAATGGGGCTTATTTATGTATTATTTTTATACTTGATCTTGCTAGCTTGCTTGTTGGCTCTCCTCGGCTATGTCCGGGCATTGGGAGAATATAGCTACATGTGATTTTTTCATTTTACTAGTTTGTACTTGTTGTAGCATTGTTTCTTTTTTTTTTTTTTTAATCTTTGTAAGTACCTTATGCAGTATTTGCCTAGTTGCAAACATCATTTGTATCTAAGCAGATTTACTTGTTTTTATATCCTTAATTCCTCAAACATATTATGTTTTTCATTTTCAGTCACTAGCTCGTCCGTTGTGCCTAACTTCACTACTTTTGGTGCATCTAGGTTCTAAGATCCTTAGCCCTGAGCTGGAGGTGGAGAAGTTGGCTGTAGAGCCATAGGTACATATGAGGTTTGGTGTCGGTGATGCCATCTAGACATTTAGCTGGGCACCGGAATTATTGTCATTACTTTGGGGGATTAGTTGTACCTTGTTTTGTTGTAGAGATATTGACTTTTGTTAGCCTATTTCTTAAATTGTAATTAATGCACTTTCATGATTGTAACTTGAACTTATCGCGTAATGAAATATCCTAGTTTCCTGCTTAGTTATGTATTATTATGTTTATGGTTTATCCTAGTCTGATGATGTATCATGTTGTTACAATCATGTGATTAAGCATTGCGTTGTGACCCGGAATCCAAGGGACACAGACTTCAGGTTGCATCGCCATGCAACCATCCATAAGACATTCTTGCTAATGACGAGGAGATTTATGTCCTCACACATGTGGATCATGGGAACAAAATGCACTTGATTTCCCTTAATTCAGATTAGGCGCCCTGACTCGAATGGTTTATGGTAATTCGGGCGGGGGTCGTGACATGAGGTAATATGATATGCAATGTATTTCCTGTTTCCTGTATTTCTTGTTAATAATATTGTACAGATTATGTTATCATATTGTTTAATTGATATGCCTATTTTCATGTTTGCAGGTAGTATGGGGTCCGTATTGCGAGAATAGAGTAGCCATCCATTTCATGAGGTTGCTTATTACACCGGTTGCCTAAAATGTATGGACATCATTGAACCATACCATCTTGTTAGGGTATTGAGGCTGTTTGGTAGGGTTCAGACCATTCCTCCCTCACTACTTGCTCTGATATGCGCTACACGTGGTGCCACCGCAGCACAGTATCTAATTACATACACTTACCTAGACCAAATATGGTAGAGGTGGCACAATCACCTACTATACTTGGCACAAAACCAACTTAGATATATAGCACAATTAAATTAGATTACACAAAGTGACAACATTAACATAACAAGGGATTTAACTCCATCTATTACCTCTTTGGTGATAAATTCACTATTATAGTCCACCATACATTCCTAACCAACCTTACTACATTTATTAGACGCATCATCCTATAATGGCCCGATTATAGCAGTTGGAGAAATTATATTACTGTTCAGCCCTAAGTGGCCAAACAGCTCGCGGCAGAACCCTTTTGAAATAAGAAGAAAAAAATTGAACGCATACCTTGTTGCTGTTAAAATGATCAGAAACCACAATTTGCTTGTCTATTGCTCGAGAATGAGAAATGAGTATGAGAAATAAATGAGATGAAGATGAAGATGAAGAGATGAGTAAGAAGAAGAGTCTGGGACGAATATTGAGAATATGGGTTAGAATAAGAAGGGAAGTTCGAGAGAATGGGATGAATGTTGAGTGGGACTGTGTGACACCCCCATCCCGGGGCACGAGATTAGGAAAATAATAACCGTGGGGTTTATACACCCACGTGTGTGAGAAAGAGAACATCACATCACAACAAAGAATATTTTGCAGAAGCTTATATGGCCTTATGACCCAAAGTTTGTGGCATTTGGATTTCGTGTCGCAACCCAGCGCTTAACACATACTTACTATGGCATTACATCACCAGACTGGAAAATCAAACAATAATGTAGAAAGCAAAACAGTGACTATGATATATCATTATCCAAATCTTAACGTTACAATATAACAATGTGTATTAATTACGACCTAAAATATAAAAGGCTAACAGCATAAATACAGTAAAATAACCCCAATTATTACGATCACTCAAGCTGGAATGGCAGTCTAAATGACACCGTCACCTCAAACCTTCCTAAAGTCTACGGTTCTACAGCCGCTTCCGCAAGCACTCCTACAAGTCAGGGGGTACAAACCTACAGCACCAAGTTAGCAAGAATCAGGCACGACGACCTGGCAGGTGTTTATTATGAATAATAATAACATGTTGTTGCAAATGGGATTATAAGACAGGTAAGCCATAACATGAGAATAAACATTATGTACGAGCGAGCAAATAGTACATGAATGGTAAATTTGAACACGATAAACAAGATTGATGTAAGACAAGTGTAAAACATCAGGTGATATAGACAATATAACATATCGAGCATGAACCAGCAAGCTAAATAGTACTAGCAAGGAATCACAATAGGAAAAGCCTCCCATCAAATACAAGCTAACAAAATGGCATCCACACAAAGCTATATTCTCTCAGCTGCACAATCGCAACCAAGGAGGAGAGTCGGGCAAGCAAAACAAGCATAATAGTAGTAAGCCGAAATAGACATCACAAGTATAAGCACCAGCCTAGGTTCCGGTCAAGATAATAAGTAAACCCAATATGTAGATGACAAGCATAATAAATCTAAACCACACGGCGGTCGGATACTACCGCAATGAGGTTGAAGCTGAGTAGAGCCGACTCGAGAGTTCAAGAAAGCAAGGGACGGGTCCAGGTCCATTCCATATTATTATCTAAAGCTCATTGGGGAGTTTGAAGTACCATTGAGTAACTAAAGGAACTCCAAGGGTTCAAGGTTTACTTGTGCCCTTGATCTATTCAAGGGGGTTCATCACCTAATGGACCCTCAAACTCTACAAGGGTGCCAAGTCCATGGTTAATCTCACATGCTCAAGTCCCTTAAGTATTCCAGAAGTGTAGTTATAAAAGGATAGGAGAAACTACTCCAAAACAAGCAAACAAGCTAGTAGCCCCTTACCTTACTCAAATCTGGATTAAATGGACCCCAGGCAAATTGGTCGGACAAACGAGCAAAAGGACTAGAAACACGAGCAAGATTGACAAAACTGGAGATTAAACAAAGCCTACAGTCTTTAAAAAATCAGGCAACATTCCGGCAGGGAATGACTCAACCCGAATGGGTAAACGAGGTACAAGGTGGATCTGGGTGACCAAGAGGAAACAAGGCAACTAAATGCTCACTATCCACCCAATTTACCACAACCATGGATCTGTCACAAGGGAAGCAGAGAGAAAACCGCGCACTAGATCCCTAACATGACACAAGCTAGATATCATGTGGGTCATAAGTCGAGTACGGAGGTTGTGCAAATGAATGCAACAACATAAGCGAGGCGTACCCCTTGTGCGTGAGAGACAAATAATAATGAAGACATCGCATGATAATATGATCAGCCAAGGAATCATTACAAGTGATATCTTAGAAATTGGGTTGCCATTGACATGTCGGGATAGTGGGATTTGGCATTGCACATACTTAAAGTTTAGTAACCGGTAATTAACCCATTAGCGTTGTAGTAATGTGAGTCGGCTTCCCAACTCAAATCATATACATCCCCAACTCCGTCGTACACCTACATATCTTCGGATAACCCACCAAGGTGAGTTCAAAGCTCAACACACGTTCCTGAGGTCAAACAACTCATTTGGGTCATGTTTGGTTCCTCTCTCCCAAAACTAGCCCCCTAGGGTCACGCCAAGGACCCAGGCTTTGAGTGCGCAAATTTCGTATTTAAAAAGGGTTTAAAACCTCCTAGAACAAGTCCCTAAGAGTATATTTGGAAACAAAATCATGGGGGTAAAGAATCATAATTTCGATAGGATTCAATAATATCCATGATTGAGTAGCTAATATTCCCGAAGATTTGGGCTTCGCAAGATCATCAGTTGAGCAGATTTTGGCATCCGAAACACCCCCCCCCCCTCTCCAATCCGATCTTGCAAATCCAAGGATGAGATGTGCTAGGTATAAAAGATAAAATTCAAGGGGGTTGAACTTACGACTTTCAAATCCCATCTTTCTTTCGTCCCGCTACAGTCTCTCACGAATGAATCTGCTTGCAGTCGTCTGTTCCCATCGACTGTCTCCCTCTGCCAGGTAAACACCCTTTCAACTGATCTATCCTCTCTTCCTCATCTTCCTCTCTATCGATCCCTCTCCCTCTCTCTGTTGTCTACAAAATCCTATGTTGAAGTGTGTAGATTTTCTAGATAATCTATTTAATCTATATTGACTGGGTTGATGTTTGCAAATTATCTAGATAATCTAGATAATCCTGTGTTGAAGTTTGCAGATTATCCATACAAAATCCATCTCCCTCTCTCTGTTATGTACAAAACCCTCTTCAATCTTCATCCTTGTGTTCATGGTTGTTTGAACTTTGTAGTTTCTACTAAAGAAAATATTACTGCAGATGAGCCATGGCCCCAAAAAATTTACAAATAGATTTAATTTAACCATTCAACAAATACATATTAAAAAGGGGTAGAAAGTAACTATTTCACATAAATTCAATGAGGGTGATCCAATGATGTGTGTTTTACAGATAAAGAATTAGTATTGATTCAGAGTCACGTAAAATCTTGTTGTATTTCCCTTGTTTGATTGCTTGATTTTATTTGTATGCATAGTAGTCGTGTGTTTGATCACGAATTTCCCGCTGCGCCCCAAAACTTACCACCTTCATATTCCATATTTTTTAAATCTTTCATTTTTGTTTGTCATGTTTCTTTTTTTTTTTTTTTTTTTTAGTAAAGGAAGGTTGAAACAAACTGATAAATCATTTCAACATCGATAGATCAACTAATGAAAAAAAGTTTTCGATTTTACTTATACAATGCCCAAACAATGTTTTTTTTTTTTTTTTTCCGGTAAAACAAATACAATATTTTTGAGCCATCTTATACCACGCCGACATGTATTTTCTCAAATAAATCTCCCTTGCCTTGAACTCTTTTATCAAGAAATTTAGTTAAAACAATGAGAAAAGGACATGAAGTGCAAGGAATTACACCAAATTAGTCAACAGTTAAGAGCTGTGTTGTCAATTGTCATTTTAGTATCTTGGCCTGATCTCTGAGATATATATTCTAGAAAGAACAGTGGTCCACTGGTTGAAACGATTGAACAAAGAAGTTGATTTGTGTGAAAATAGGAAAATATATACTAGCTTAATTTTGATACCATGTGCTTTGGATTTGTAAAAAGTATTATGGATGTAATCTACACATGCTCTGATGTGTTAGGTTGTGCTGGTGTTACATGAGGCCTTGACTTCTTGTGGCTTTTGGACTTTCTGATCAGATCACATATAGGGTTTATAATTAAGAGCCTATTTGGATGTGTTTCCAATCCATGAATTCTCCTGGTTGTGAAATTGAAGTGTGATGTGTGGTTGGATAATAGCTGTCTAATTAAGAATAATTGTCAGACTTGTTGTCTTATTTTTCAACATTTTGATAAAGTATCATATCGAAGTATGAAATGAACAGGATGCATGATATAAGTTAGAAGCTTTGTATTTTCATTTGTGTTGTAGAATTATCCTTCCCATTGTAGGTTGAGCTCTGCAATACAATTGGAATGCAAGGTAGGATGTCTATGACATTGCCATTTTTATTGCTGGTATACAATTAGTGAAATTGATCATTGATACGAATCTCCCAAGCTATGGTGTAGGATTAACTATGGGATTTTATTGGTATTAGTTTTCTTGCAGTGAATGGAGCATGATATTTGAATCAAGGGCGGCAGATTCAAGAACTTTAATGTATGTGTCTGTGGGTGGAGCAATGGTCAAGAGCATCAACCTTGTTATGCTATGATGATACTAGAGTGATAGGTGCTTGAGGTAGTCAACATTCAACCCTGTGCAAATTAGTTGCAAACCTAACTTTTTGTTGGCAAAATAGTGTTTCATTCAGCACAAGTTTTACTTATGTTAAATTTTTTTCCTTTTCTTTTTATCATTCAGATTGTTGTATCACCACCTGGTGTTGTTGTTGTTCCAATAACTCTTCATTTGAGAGTCATGTTTATTATGTGATTTAACTTCAAGCACCAGATATCATTGTGGCTTAGTTGTAAATGGGCCACACCAGTTAAAGCCTAGATTCATTAACAGATTGTATGCATGTTCAAATCATTTACAGCCTTTCAGTATTTTATCTCAGAATGTTACTTGTAAAAATATCCTGATAATTGTACATGAAATGCCACAATCTTCACTGTTACTTTGACCAAATGAAATAAAAGGTTCACATGTCTACTACATACACTGATTTAGCAATCAAGTTGTACTACCCATGTGACTACCTATCTTCGATTCATTCTAACCATGTGTGAATGATGCGAGCTTATATATATATGGTGATTGTTGTAGTTACTGCATCTCCTGATTTTTATCCTCATCTACTAGAATTCCTATCTTCTAGATTTTTCAAGAGAACAACCCCAAGGCTACACATCAACCAACTTTGGCTTAATTAACCATCAATCAATTTTTTCCATTATAATTATATATATATATATATATATATATATATAAACAAGCCCAATGCTAATATCCACATCAATCACTTTTATCAAAAACAAAAATAAGAAACTCAGACAATCATGATATGTTTTTAGAAAATAGAGGGTAGAAGAAACTAACTTATGATGGAGTTTATTACTTATGTTTAATAATTTTTAATAACTTACTACAATAAAATATGTCTAATCATTTCTAACAATTTGTAGGATGATCACACCCAGTAGCTCGCATGGTCCTCGTGGGGACAAGTCCATCTCAAGAAACATGGGGTGGACAAATATGCAAGATGAAAAGTTTATATATTTCATGTGTGATTTGGGTAAACAAGGAAAATCCATTCCCGATGGGTTCACCACTGAGGGATGGAATGAAATAACAAAACAAATGAAAGAGCAGTTTGGTAATGACTTTGACAAGAGTAAGCTAAAGAATCGTTTTAAAAGCTATAAAAAATGGTACAGTGGGATGAAAACATTGCTTAACTTAAGTGGTTTCTGGTGGGATGAAGACAAGAAGATGGTCACTGTTGAAATTGCAGTATGGGATGACTACCTAGAGGTGAGATTTATTTAAATATATTTTATTTCATAAAGCTTAGGTGTTAACTCTTAATTTCGCCTGCATTCGTTATAGGCACACCCTGATGCTAGCATGTATCGATTGAAACGCATGTCAGAGTACTTCCATTTGGCCAAAATATTTGGTGACTTAGTGGTTGATGGTAGAGCGGGATTTGCAGCGAACGATCCTGTCCAAAACTCCCCTCCACTAGACACTCTTGTGGGGTATCCATGCTACACGAGATGAAGTCAGAGAAGATCACATGTCCACTAGAAAAAGGCGTAATTCAGACACAGGAATATCATCTCGTCATACAACAAAAAGACAAAGCGTGGGGGAGGCAATGGTAGATAATGTAGGCCGCATGGCCAATGCGTTGGATAAGATTGGCTAACACTCAAGATATAAATGCAACTACTAGTATGAAGAAATGTTGGGATGCAATGGATCATCTAGATCTTGAAGATAACTTTAAATATAGGGCTCTTGAGATTCTTGAGGGAGAGATGAAGGTTGCTACCTTCCTAGCATTGCCTGCTGAAAGCCGCAAACGGTGGATATTAGCACAAATTGAACGTAACGTTTGACTTCTGAGGCATACATAGATTTCTTACTAGGATTAACTCTTTTCGTTTATGTTAATAATGTAGATTGGATTGGACTGGATTCATTATCAATTATTTTTATTGAATTTAGAGTTTGGTTGATTTAATTCTCTTTTTAAATGAATGATTATGTTCTACATTTATGTTGTATGTTGTCATTTAAATTATGATTTTGGAGTGTTTTATTGTGTTACACACTCATTTCTTTTGTATAAATATCATTTAATATATTTATATGCAGAATGGATAGAAGACACCTTTTAAATATTTTTTCAACTGCAATTACTATAGTTTGTTTGTTGTGGTACCATTACTCGTACTTCATTAAAGATGCAGTACACGAGTCCTCCTTTAGTGGTCATACTTACATTAAGGAGATTTTGATTGGAAATTCTCAAAATTGTTTTAACTTTTTCAGAATGGGACAACGGCTGTTTTATGCTCTTAGCAAATGAATTAAGGAGACGGAAGTTTCTAAAAGATTCACACCTTATAAATGTGGAGGGGCAACTTGCTATATTTTTATTCACTCTTGGACATAGTGAAAGAAATTGAGTCATGAAGGATCGGTTTCAACACTCGGGAGAAACTATTAGCAAGCACTTCAATCAAACACTGTATGCAATATTAAAATTGAGTAAGTATTATATAAAACCATCAAACGGGGATTTTCCACCAGAGATCGAGAAGAACGCTACATTCTACCCATGTTTTAAGGTACATTTTCAAATAATTTATAGTTACATCTTAAGTGTTGATGATGTATGAATAATTTAATGCATGTCTAAATTGGTTGTAGAATTACGTTGGAGCAATAGATGGAACACATATTCCTGCATGGGTGAGAACCGATGATCAAGTTAGGTATCGTAATCGAAAAGGTTGGTTATTGTAGAATGTGATGGCTACGGTTTTGTTTGATATGCAATTTCAATATGTCCTTGCTGGGTGGGAAGGGTCGGCATTAGATTCTAAGATTCTTCAAGAATCAATTTGGAGGCGGTCTTATAATAAATTCAATGTTCCAACAGGTAATGTATTGAATTTTTTAATTGAAAATGTATAAGTATTGTTTTTAGTATAATATTAACTAATTATTTTGTGCATGTAGGAAAATACTATCTTGTTAATGCTGGCTATGCAAATACACGTGGTTTTTTTTAGCTCCCTTTCGTGGTATTCATTACCATCTTAAATAATGGTATATAACACATGCACCCAGAACATGATCAGAGTTATTTAACTTGAGACATTTGAAACTACGAAATGTAGTTGAGAGAACATTTGCAGCATTGAAGCAACATTTTGCTTTGCTCCAAAATGCTCCACGTTATCCTATCAAGACACAAGCGAAGATAGTTGTAGCATGTTGTGTTCTAAATAATTTTATATGACAGTGGAACTTAGATGATGTTAGGAAGGCAATGAATGAGAGCCTAGAAGATGAGAATATGGGTGATGAACAAAATGACAACCAACTCGAAAATGGTGTCCTAGGACCCACCGATGCAGATAGGAGTTATATGACTTGTTGCAAGAAAGCATAGTGGAGGAAATGTGGACTGTAAGATGTTTTTTATTTGGTTTTTGCTCAATAATATATTAATTCTGGTATTGTAAAATCATCAATTTTTAGATCATTTATACTCGGTTATTATATTTTACGTTTAATATTGACTTATATGGAAATTTGTTTTATGTTCTATCTTAATCTGAATTATTGGTTGGCTATTGTTATGTCATAACTTCAGATTCCAGAAACTTATACTTAATTATAATGTTTGTGGTTTAATATTGACTTTTATTTATTATATTTATGGTTTAATATTGACTTCTAATTTGAATATAAAATGTACTTATACACAGTTTGGAGAAAATCTAGAATGTCTTCTCATTAAGGGGAGACTGTAATTTTTCAAAAAGGTTGATTCAGTTAGCGTAAAAATTGATTTACAATGCATCCTTTTGAAACTCAGTTATTAGATTGCTAATTTAGTTACTTTTGAGACTTATCAATTCAATCAGCTTAATAAAGGAAGGGCATAGGTCCCATTACTTCAATCTGGAAGATGAAAAGTGGGCCCACTTCTTTAAACAATTTAGTTAGTTTGAATTGACTCACAAAAAGTGGCCTTTTAAATCTCATCCATGGCATGTGGCTTGATTAGTGGAAAAAAGTGTCCTGCCAGTTCAATCATATTCACACTTGTGATAAGGGTTCTTACTTTGTTGAATATCATGAAGTGAGCCCCACTTATTAACTAACATGTCTTGGTCATGGCTCCCTGTCAAAGGCCCTATACTAGATGAGATATTTATTTTCCATGTATGCTGGTTTTCAATACCAAACATGGATTGGGGAAATCTTCAGACATTCCATGGTTATAACCAAACATGGATTGAGGGAATCTCCAATCATTTCACAATTCTAACCAAATGCGGAATATGAGAAATCTCTAGTGACAAAATCCTTTGTGGGGATATTCCTTTTCCAAGGGGATTGAGGAATTCCTAAACATGTGAATTCCTCAGTTGTTACCAAACATGCCCTAAAAGTTTGGGATCGATTAAGGGTCATTATGGGCCAAAACGGGCCAAAACAAGCCCAAAATGGGCGAATGGCCGGTGGTAGTAAGTTCCACAGCAGGTTGGCGCAGGTTGTTTAGGTGGCTTATGGTCAACCATAAAGGCCCAAACGGCAATGGCCAGGTAGGCTGTGCAGAGTGAAACCTACCGGCTGGGGCTATTTTCAAGGGGTTTCAAGGGGGATCTATGGGGGATCCTTGGGAGAATTTTTAAGGGGATTAGGAGGGTCTAACCATCTATAATTAGGAACAATTTAGGACCTTAAACAACCATCAAAATCCTTCAAACATAAGATCAAAATCCAACTCCATAACATAAACAAAAACTAGAATTCATGAAATCTAACATGCAAGCATTAAAACCCATAATAAACACTTGCCTTAGGTCCAAGAGCTTCCAAATCAGCTTCCAAGACTCCTCAAATGGGCTCTGATTCCCTAAATGAAAAACCCCCAAATACAAACCCAAAAATCAATCAAAAATAGAAAACTAGGAAGGAGATGATGACAAGGCTTGCATGTCTGGATTTGGTATGTCCCATGGGTGTAGAATCAAAACATGGGATGGAAACTATTTTCTTCTTCTGATGTCAATATAAAAAGACTCAATAATGACCCAGGCCCATGCAGTCATATGACTGATTCTGATTAGCATCATGTCACAACTGTAGTCGTCATCTCTCATTCCCAATTTGGACATTTTGGCAGAAAATGAGAAAAAAGGCACTGGAAAGTTCCAAATCTCACAAGATATCCTGATTTGAAAGAAAACTTGCAAAACATAAGCCCTGTTTTAATTCTTAGGTCTTCTTTTATCCTAATTTGAAATCTAGGCAAAACTTGATCCCTAGTTTGACATTTTCCTTTATCTTTTTCCTCTGCACTGTAATCGAGAAAGATGTAAAAACTCTCATGTGCAATTCTCTAGCATGACTTGAGCCTATGAACAGCCTTCAGGCCCAACGAAACACCAATAGTAAAAAAAACTATGGCTACCTGCACTGGTCAAATTTTTCGTGATAAGCTCACTGATATCCAATGTTATAATTGCATATCAGAGGCACAAGCTTTAGAAACCACAGTAAGTGAACTAAGCAAGGCCATTACCAACCCTTAAAATGAAAAATCTCAATTCAGCCGTAGGATAAAGTCCATAGTGATCGGCCATAGTGGGATCCCAAAGGTATCCCACAATTAGCCTCATTCACATACCTTTCTGCATTTTTACATTGAAATGGGTTCTTCCCCATATGATATTCTTTTAGATAATTTCTACCAAATTATAATGAAATTAGGGACTTTTGTCTTGATTTACATAGAGACAAAAAGGAGATGCAACAAGCATTTATCATAGACAAAAGGTTAATCATCCATACAAGGTCGGACTTCAGTGCATCGACGCTACATACTAATATAATGCAGTGTCTTTCGCAACCAAATTATTGTACGCCAACTCATCCTCAAGGTATAAAACCGAGACCTCCTCTTTTCTACTCTAATGAAAGCTTAATTAAATCTCTTATTTTTTCAAAACTACCTTAGTTCATTTCTTAACAAAACCATTTCCAATGCTACCCTTCATGAATTCTCAATGATATAAAGATAGGTCCCATGTACTATCCATATTCACATTTACAAAAGGTGGCCCATATTGTAATTCCAATAAATGTGGGTCCCATTCTATAATTCTTAAAGGTGGGATCTCCCGTTGTAATTTCTAAAGGTGCATTTTGATGAATTCACAAAAGATATACTTTCATAGCATTATTTTATGAGTTTTCATAGATAAAAGAATTCAAAACATTATTTTTAGCATAAAAATCATAAATTTCCTCCCCATCATGCTTTGCTCATATCTTTTCATTATAGATGGTCATTTGTATGCATTTATATGAGTTCCAATGGCATTCATACAAAATATGTTAAAAAAGTACTCTCAATTATGTTAATTTCTCTTTGTAGGTGTTAATCGAAGATTAATTTGAAGATTAAAGTTGAGATTCAAGAGTTAAAGAGAGTATTGATTAGTTTGGAAGACAATTGGATGAAGAAATGACAAAGATAGGCCAACAATAAGAAGAAAAATGAAAGACATCGGTTTGTATTTTGACCATATCGTTTTACTCGGGTGTCCGATTGAGGTGATCTTAGAAGCATTGGAAAGCTTGTTCTAAGACCTACAAATCATATTTCACAACATGTCTCCCAATTCGGACGTTTCGAGGGTCAAAATCACACATCAGTGTGGGGACTGTTTTCTAACACGGAAATTACATTCATATGTTTATATTTCCATTCTTGTAAAGTCCCACATTGGAAAGAAACCAAAAGAGAGCAAGCAAATGTTTCTATATAAGGAAGGGAGCTCTAGGCATTTAACACACAAGCAATGAGAGCCTCCTCCTCTTTACTTAAGCTATTCATGTAATTGAGAGCAATTGTAAAGAGAAATTGAGGAAAGCTTTGTAAAAATTGAAGATTTATAATAAAAGCTTTGTCTTCTCCAATGGGTGGCTAATCACTTTGATTGGATCTTTAGATGAAGCTAAATTAATACTATTTCTTTTGCTTTTGCTCTTAATTCTCTTTGTTTATGTGCTTAACATGCTAGAATAGATTTTTTTTTTCATTGCAATATGCTATCTTCCATGCTTATTTTTTATTTTAGCATTCTTTTTACTATCGATGCTTAGGTTTGATAAATTATGCTTGGGAGTTAATATCTTTTGATGGTTTATGCTTACTTTTGATAGATAGTCATTAGAAATCTTTTCTTTTATGAAGGGAAGAAAATCTTAGCTATTAGATTGTTAATTTTTAAAGCTTTAAAGTTATATTTTTCAAATCTATACATTGATTTGTCATTAGATTTGAGTGTTTGTTTGGGAAAAGAGAAGAGCATTAGTGTTGGATTAGTGTTACTTAGTGGATTCTAGATGGTTCAATCTATCCATTAGTATTGATTGTTGTTTATTTTACTTACTTTAGTTTGATTCTATTCTATTCTCACACACTTATTCACTTGTTTTAATTCTCACACTCAATTTCTTTATTCACACCATCTTCCACCATGCACCTTTGATTTCACACTTTTAGCACATTTCTTTTTATCTCCATCCACTTATTTTCTATCTTGTTCTATTTATTAGTTAGTTTTCATGTATGTTTTTAGTTTCTTTCTATCTTGATCTTTCACTTATTTTCACACACTTACTCATTTGATATATCTAACATTGTTCATTTGTTCTTGTTATTACCCTTGTTATTTTTCTTTTGTCATTAACTTTGTTACTAACTTGTTACTAACCTTGTTTTCACTTTAGTTCTTCTATTTCTACTAACATCTCTTTGTTATCTAGTTTCTTGTTTTCTTCTAGTTTTCCTTTTTTTATTTCCCTAGTTATTATTTTGTTTCTTGTTTTCATTGTTTTTGTTATTTCCATTTGCATTTGTTAGCTATATTTGAGTTGATACTCCTTTTCATTGATAATTATTATTTTCCTTGTAACGATCCTCGTGGGAACGTTATTCGGACTTTCATAGTCTATATTACTTGAGACAATTGTATACTTGCGGGAAATTCGCCATCACATTCCGTATTATAATTTCTAAAGATGGACTTCACATATGACTTAATTCCTTAAAGGAGGGGCCCATGTTCTAATTTCTAAAGGCTAGCAAAGGTCCCACATCTTAACATCTAGATAGCTCAAAATTATCATTCCACTATAGCTAATAACAAAAAATAATTAAGCTATTAAATAATAAAAAAATATGTGGCACATTTTACACAAATAACTAAGTGATTAAATAACAAAAATCATATTACACATTTAAACAAATATTAAGCAATTAAATAATAAAAATAACACAATTTAAAAGAAGTATCATGCAATATATATATATATATATTATGTGGGCTCAAGCATTATTTGGGTTCAAGTATTTAATAGGTGCAGGACTAGGACTCCTACAATTTCTTATCCAAGAGGGTTCAAAATTCAGGACGTAGGGCCCATGTCAAATTTGGACATGGATGGTATCCCCAATTTTATCAAAATATTAAAATAAGAAAAATAAGAGGAGTCAACTTTCAACTTTAATACTTGATTACATTGTTCATTGATTTCTTACTTGATTTGTGAACTAAAGCAACTCAACTATATATGTGGCATAAATTATTTGACTATTGATATAACAAATTTTGTTTGATGAATTATAATGAAAAGATCTGAGAAAATGGTTAATAGCGATCATCTAATCAAATGGTTGAAAACATTGGCGAATTCTATAACATTGATCAGTTTTAATGAAACTCCAACTATTATATCCCCAATTGACAAATTCATCATTTTTTAAAAAATAATATTAAAATGAGAAAAATAAGATGTACAACAAATTTTTAATGGGATGATAATTTTGAGTTGTTTAGACGTTAAGATGTGGTCTCCTAAAATTACATGGGACCTACCTTTAGGAATTAGAACATGGGGCCCTCCTTTAACAATAATATAATAAGTGAGGTCCATCTTTAAAAATTATAGTATGGGATGCAACTTTAGAAATTACAACAGGACGCCCACCTTTAGAAATTACAACATGGAGCCTACATTTATTAGAATTACAACATGGGACACCATTTTTCTAAATGTAAATATTCCCATGATTACGAATTACAACATGGATTCACTTTTAGGAATTATAATGTGGTCTCTCCTTTTAGGAATTATAGTACATGGGACCCACCTTGATGTCATAAGTTGAGAACAAATAAAGCGTAGCGTTGTAAATGGTTTTGTTAAGAAATTAACGAGGGTGGTTTTGAAAAAAAAAAAAAAAAAAGAAATTTAGTTAAGTGTGTGCGCTTTGATAAACAACAGAAAAGAGGGGAATCACATAGTGTTGTTGCGTTTAAGCACACTCACTCCCATAGCTCCACCCCCCAGGATCGATCCCTAGGTGGGTAGATTATTTCCTTCTTTTCTGGCCATTGGGCCACCTAGCAAAAAATAAAAATAAAAAGTGTAGAAAAGAGCGTGTTTCGATTTTATACTTTAAGGATGAGCTGGCGTACCCGAATTTGGTGGAGAAAGACGCTGCATCATATTAGAATACAGTGTTGCTGCTCCAAGCCGAGCCCCATCCATATAATGGTTGGGTGAAAGTGGGAGAAGAAGAAGACGACCACAACGACAAAGAAGAAACATTACAAGTCATTGACAATTTCACCAATGAAGATAGTCTGGTAAAAAAAATTTATAACCAGCTCTATCGTAATTTTATTATTTTTCTTCATAAATCTTATTTTTCGCTAAATATCACCATTGAGGGTAGTTTGGTAAAAAAAAGTTCACAGTTAGCTCTGCCGTAATTTTGTTATTCTTCTTCATAAATCTTATTGTTTGGTAAAAACTTCATAAATCTATTAAATCTGGGGAAATTTCAATACAGTTTTGAACTTTGGGGTTTTATGAAAAACTAAGTTTTAACTCAGAATTTAAGCTTAATTTCTGAAATTCCCCTAATTATATTATTCTCATGATTCATTTTTGTAGGACACACTACAACAGTACAACATACTCAAGCCAAAATTTGAGCTTGGGGTGATTCTATATGCACCCAGAAACATTGTTGAGCTCACCCACTTGCCGAACCCGCCACATCTATGTTTTATTAAAAAAGAGTTTGCTGAGCCCACCCACCATATTTCCCAAAGTACCCACGAGTCTTCCTCCTCCAAACTTCCCTCTTGTCGACGGTTTGAACTTATCGACGACAGCAACGTCGAGAATTTGGTCATTGTGGAAGTCTTTCTCCTCCAAAAAAGCTCTCCACTGCCCAGTGTCTCTTCTTCTTCTTCTTCTTCTTCTTGTTCATACGAATCTCAAAGAATGTGAGCTCTTCTTCCTCTTTATCTTCTTCTTCACATTCCTTTTAGGTCATAATTTTCACATTCCTTTTAGGTCGTAATTTTTTAGACTAAGAGATTACAAACGTTTTGCATTAGGGTCGTAATTTCTTCTTCTTCTTCTTTTTCTCATCCGAAGTGCATAATCCTTGTGCATTTTGAAAAAAAAAAAAAAAAAAACGATGCATTCAGTTTTCCCGATATGTTCGGTATTGCAAAACTGTGCATGGAATTTATGCATGGCGAATGTTCACTGTGCAAGAAATTTCTACACGGCAAATCTATCTCATACATAACAGATATGCACGACATATATATGCGGTGCACATGAAATATGCACGAAAAAATATGCCGTGTAGAAAATTTTTGCACAGTGAACAGGTGTCGTGCAGAAGCATTTTGTACATTACATTTGTTCCAAGCAGCACAATAAAACATGATTTCTTCTGTTATATGATATTTCCTCTTATTGATTTTTATTTTTAACAGATTGGAAAAATGCCCAGAAGACCAGCTCGCCGTATTGGTGGCACCTCACATCCGATAGGTGGACATGTTTGTACTTCTAGCGAGCCATCGAGAGTGCAGACTAAGACTGGCGTTGCTAGACCTCCTCGCCGAGGTGCATGCCAGTACTTCGACTGGCGTCCGTCAACAGCCAACGATGTCTGAACGAAGACACAAATTGCAGTAGGATCCACTACCTAAGCCGGTTGATGAGCATATAGAGAGTTCTTCAAAGGATGATTCCTCAGAAGATGAGGCAGGGCCGTCTAGTAGGCCTGTCAATGGGACAGGATGAAACGGGTAAAAAACCCAGCCCGGCCCGTCCCAAGCGCTAAAATACAGGGCTTTTAAAAGAAATTTGAGCCCAGTGTGTTGGGTTTGGGCAATACATTTTAAAGCCCTGCCAAAATGGGACTGGGACTGGGCAGAGGATGCCCAGCCCGTTCAGGACCGGCCCGTCCCAAGCTCTAAAATACAGGACTTTTAAAAAAATTTGAGCCTAGTGGGCTGGGTTTGGACAATACATTTCTGTTCTTTTCTTTTTTAAATTACTTGACCCATATAGGAAAATAATATACTCATTCTCATTCATTTTATTGATTTTTTTATTTTCTACTTTCACCGTCCAAAAAAAAAGAAGTTTTTAACTGATCCTACATTACTTTAACTTGACTCATGTATGATACTTATTCATTTCTTGACCCATATAGCCTATAGGATACTCATTCATTTCTATTGATTTTCTGATTTCTACTGTCACCGGTAAAAAAAAAAAAAAAAGGTTTTTAAGTCCGCCATGTTGCTTGCTGCATTGCATTGCCAGTCCCAAGCCCGGAAAAAAGGAGGAGGTTTTAAAGTCCGGTTCACACCGGGTGTCTGGTGACAGCAGGAATAATTAGAGAATGTTTTGCTTCTGTCTAGGATCGGGCTAAGCCCAGGCCTGGCCCTGTCCCAGCCCGGGCCCGTACGGGACGGGATTTGATGTAGGCCCGTTCAATATAGAGCCGGAATTGGACAACACTTGGCAAGCCCGTCCTATTTTTGGGACGGGATTGGACAACCTAAGCCCAGGCCCGGCCCGTCCCATTGACAGGCCTACCGTCTAGTCCTCCTATGGCGGCGGCAAAGGAGGATGATTCCTCAAACAAGGAGGCACAACCATCCAGTCCTCCTGCAGCGGTAGTAGGTGAATGTCTTATTCCCGGCTGTCCAGCTGACCTGTCCGTATTTGTGAGTACTAGGACGCACGTGGCCATATCTATATAGGACGGGGAGCTGCACGTTAATTATTTTAATGTTTTAAGTAATTATTTTTCAAATAAGGTGTTTCATAGTCTATAATAACATATGTTAATGAAGATTTATACTTGTAATGTGCAGGAACGTGGCCTGCTCAAATGTATCAGTCATTGGCATCAGCTGAAGGACTGGTACATACCTCTGCCTGGAGATGGGGCTTATCTTCATGTGTCTCGGTTTCGCGCTATTATAGAAGAGTCTGGACTGGCAGACTTGAGGCGTTTCAGCTACCGATATATCTCCTGCCCTTTGGTTTCGAGTTTTGTGGAGAGATGGCAGCCCGAGACCAATATGTTCCACATGCCTTTTGGGGAGATGACGATCACATTAAATGATGTGGGTACTCTCCTCAGTATCCCAGTTTCTGGGACTTCTTGTCCACGTAGCTACTAGTATGGGATTTACTGAGCAAGTAGATCTACTCGAGCGTGGACTGGGTGTGGAAAGGGCATCTGCGGCAGCAGAGTTGAGCCTGGCACGGGGTGGGGTAGTGAAGATGCGGCGGATCCAACGGGTGTACGGCGATGTGACTCCTGCGTCGTTGGTTGAGGAGGTAGAGTGTGCAGCCAGAGGCTATATTATTTATTTGTTAGGCTGCACACCATTCACTAATAAGTCTACGACTCGAGTCTCATTCTACTACCTATCTTTACTAATGAACCTGCCACGGGTCCGTTATTATGCATGGGGGGCTGCCGCACTGGCGTATCTGTATCGCCAGTTGGGAACTGCCACGAGGGCAGATGTGCGACAGATTGCTGGATATCTGACACTGCTCACGGTAAGACCAGTACATTATATATATATATACATATACATGTTCCATCATAATTGATCTTTTAGATTGTATAATTAATAATATTTGTCATTTGCAGTATTGGGTGTACGAGTAGTTCCCATTCGCCCGTCCTCCTGCACAATGGGGATACACTGCATGGATGCCTTTCGCAAGCCGTTGGAATCCTGATCAAGATTCCGAAAATGCGAGAGAAAACATACAGCTGCTACGGGAGAGGTTGGATGCCCTACACCCGAGCGAGGTGAGCACCCAATAGAGTCCTTGACATATATTTTACGTTTTTTTGCCAAGGAACATGTTTTATTATATTAATGACTTGTTTCATTTACATGCGACAGGTTGCCTAGGATCCGTATGCTAGTGCCAAGGCTCAGCAACCATTACAGCAGATATCATTCTTCTGTGGTTGCTTGAAATCCCTAGATGTCATTGAACCCTACCACCCACACGGGGTTCCTCGATAGTTTGGCTACGTACAGACCATCCCACCCGTACCGCTCGCCCCCATTCATGCTACTCGGGGAACTACTACTGGTAAATACAAGGTCTCCTATACGTTTCTTGACTAGTACTGGGTTGCTTGAGAGGACCATGTATTATCTCTGGCGCACCACGACTATCGAGCACAACATGCATGGGAGTGTTCACCGGACTACCTAGAATGGTACACAAGGATATCACACCCTCGTATACAGAATCTCGCCAGCTATTCCCACTATGACCCTAATGAGGGTAGAGATGACCCGACTCCAAGAACGGTGAGGGCATTTTAAATTATCTTATTCCAACCATTGATGCATCTATTCTTTCAAACTATCTTTGACATATTGTATTGTTTCTTATAGATCCTCGCGCAAATGACCATATTCGTGCCACGCTTGCACGAACGGAGCAGCTAGCTGACTTCTACTATCGGGCATTGCAGACTACCCTCGAGATTCTGGATGGCTTGCCGGTGACGTACCGCCAACGTCCGCAGTAGTGATGCTAGGAGGGTTTTTGGATGGTTCAAACTATTTTTTTGATGAGATGTATAAGAACTTTTTTAGTGGAATGCATTTTTGTTGGATTCATGTGTATTACGAGGATTTATCTGTACTAAAAACTTTTATGTGTCAATTAAAGAATTTTTTCCTTGTGTTTGAACTTTTATGATTTTTAACTTCTTATATGAAATGATTGATATCTTTATTATTTTAATGAACATCTATCGGTTCTTTCAAAATGGAAAAAATGACTCCGCCAACTTACAACACTGCATGGCCAACAGGTGCTGAGCAGATCCATTCTGCTCGGAAATTGTTGGCAATTCATAATTATTTTGCACAGTATCTGTGTGCCGTGCAATACATTTTGCTTTGTGCCTGTTTGATGTGCAGTATGCAACTGAACAGGGGTCTTAAAAGAATAAACATACAACAGAATAACATAAAAGATTGTTCCATTTCAACAACCATTCGTTTAAACAACAAGTATTAAATCTGTTTACATCAAGTTGAGAGTACAAGTATTTAATCGCTGTCAAGATTAACCGACTCCTGTATTGCGACACTGTCTCCAATTATTTCTTTGAATCGCTCGATGCTCTTAGCATATGGTAGTTGTCATCTGTCTGCATTAGGGTGGTGGTGTCTATGCCAACTTATAGCAATGGGACGCATGAGAGCCCCGGGTGTCATGAATACCTGCACAAAATGGTTTCCATTAACGAAACCAATCGCCATAACTTTACGAGAACTTGGTGGAATCGGGGATGATCTCAAAGGCAGGAAAGTAAGGCACTACTGCACAGAAAGGTGGACCAATACAACGTTATAACATGAAGATATGAGGTGACCCATGTCTGGCATTATCATCCAACGATCAAATGAAGGATTGCTATTATAGTACGCCAAGGCATAATACATCTCCCCAACCCTATCCTCTCCTTCATATACCAATGAATAATAATTTTGATAACTCTGCAATTCATTGCTCAAACCAGTCTAACCTGCATCCATCTATCCTCACCGATGCCCAGAAGACCAGTTATGGCTCTAAATCCATAGTTACCATCGGCTGCAACATCCTTAATAGTCTGGATATAGGGTCTTAAAGACTTGGGAAGCAAATGCTCTAACGTGCATGATTGAGTGCGACGGACACTCAGTTTCTCCTTCTTCTTCGTTACATCTAGACTGTTTAATCTAGCTGAAATGCTATCTTCGATCGAGAGTGCATACTCGAAAGCAGATGGCTCCCGACGCGTGGGTCAATCCAACTTTTTCTTTTTCGAGGATGACCGACCGCGAGTATTCAATTTAACATCCAGTTCGAGGAGAGAAGTAGCTAATGGACTCCCCAATTCTCTAAGTTTTTTCAATATTTGTATTTTACCAATCTAATCGGTACTATGAAATTTCTTATTGATCAATTCGAACTCGGAAATTGTGGTCAACTTGGGGACTTCATTCACCGTAGTGGAGTCTAAATTGAGCTTCCTCCAGTAGTGATGAACACAACTTAGTGGTATTTGAATGCCTTCCCTTATGTACTCGGCAATTTCGTGTGCACATGGTAATCCATGAGTCTGTCGAATTACGTACCCACATGCCGCCGAATCTGGACCAATATCATCAGCTTTTATCGACTCATTCAGAACTATATCCATAGCGTTCCTTGATCAAAATCCTCTCAACTCACGAAACAGTGCCAGATTGAACTTATGTTGCAGGCGTTCATGCTCTTTTCAAAAGAAGTCTTTATCTCCGAAAAGAGTAACTCAAGCAAGGCATGGATAACCTGTCAGGAAGCTTCAAAGCTACAATTCGATGTGCCTAGGTGTCTCTTCAATTTTGCATGTGCGCTCTCAGCCCTATTCGTAGTCACGTTTCCAAAGTGCATATACCGATCCCCAAGCAACTATAAATTGTTCGTTGTGATTATTTAACCACGAGTTCTTCACATAATCAACAGCGTGTGGATGCCTGCAATAATTCTGATCCAATGCACTTAATAATTGAATGTAGTCATTTTTAGTGGGAGAGACAACCAACATGTTCCAACAAGAGATAAATGCATCTCATCTGTCATTGGTCTCAAAATACTTATTACAATTTGCCAAGATGTTCCTAGAAATATGCCACCTACATAATAAGTTCGATGCTTTCGAAAAAACAATATTTATTGTATTCATCAGTGCTAACTCTCTGTCTGTGATAATCACACGGGGCATAATGCATCCATCTAATAATTCATTTAGCCTCTTTAAAGCCCATCTATAATTGGCCTCCCTCTCTGATTGGAGGTACACAAAAGCAACGGAGAAAGTCAATTGAGTATATGTGACACCAACAATCTCAAGCAAGGGTAGTCAAAATCTATTAGTCTTGTACGTGGAATCCATTATCAAAACTTCTGGAAATGCATGTAACAAATGAATAGATGATGGTTGTGCCCAGAATAGGTCCATCATAGCATCTGTAGCGTCATTGCTAGTGTGATACTCAATGTAGTTGTTCTGCTCCAAATACATCATGAGTTGTTGCATCTGTGATCGACCGGCCGTCTCAGTCACCCTCCACTTATGACGAGCATTGTAAATACTCTTCATCGTAGTGGTCTTGTGCATGTCCCTTTCTTGCAATGTTCGAAGGATG
The DNA here is from genome assembly GCA_003546025.1 of Camphora micrantha. Classification (NCBI taxonomy): domain Eukaryota; kingdom Viridiplantae; phylum Streptophyta; class Magnoliopsida; order Laurales; family Lauraceae; genus Camphora; species Camphora micrantha. The sequence continues at coordinate 11,513,632 of QPKB01000011.1, read as the reverse complement.
TTCCTTGGCTTCACTAAACTCTTAGACATATCAATCAAAACATAGATTTCTTCCCTGAAAAGCCTCCCAGTAGACGAGTGCCCCTTGAGATGTTGCGCGTTTGGATGATTGTGCACCCCACAAACCACAGTTAACATCCAATCATTGTCATTAGCTAACTTTCGGCCCTTCAATGCAAAAGGGCAACTACACTTCTTCGTTCCCGTTGCCTTATTAGAATTTCTCGATGGACCCCTGTAACTTCCACTTCTCTCACAAGATAAAACTATTCTCGGCTTCCTACCATCTCCATTGGCATATGACGTTTTGATTACAATTACCAAGCCATATTTCTTTTCAACTTCCCTTGTCCATTGGATTACGTCCTCTCGGCTTCTGAATATCGTGGTGAAGACATTAGTAAAATTCAAAGAGCACTCACTGGCACCAGTTGACTCAATATCCTGAAAATATGATTATAAATTCTTAGTACATCAATGCACGAGCCTTTACCCCCGTGCAATATTATACTACACGGTATATATATACCGTTCTTCAAAGATATGTTTAGTTTACTTTTGTCGTGCAATAAATATTTGATCGGCATAATTATGCCGTGCAAAAGTTAATTGTCAGATGGTAATTCGCCGTGCAATATTCATTTGCATGGCTTTGGAATACCGAGCACGACACAAGAAAATTAATTAAACGGCTGGAAACGAAATCAAAATGTATACCTCATCTTGGTAGATCATCAGTTGCTTGTCCATATTGAAAATCCCTACTTCCAATAGACAATGTGGTGCAGGGAGATGAGTACCTCCAATATCGTTAAACAAATGGAGGAGACTTGAGAATACTTTCAAAGTATTGAAGAAGATGATGAGGAAGGAGATGAATATCGATGATGATGAATGAGTGCAGAGGAATAGTGACGAAATAATGGATAAAAAGGAATCATAAAGAAGAAGAAGAAGAGGAGGAGGAGATGATTAGAGACACCGGCAAGATACACTGTAGAGAACCAAAGGAAGAGAAGAGGAGGCCGATGGTGAATGGGTGATTTCATTATTTCACCTGGGTGCATTTTAGTAATTAATTTTTTTTTATTGTGGGTGTGTAAAAAAAAAAAAAAAAAACAATATGTGCGTTGAAAATCACCTTTTGAGCTTGTCTCTACAAGAATCTTTTGAGCCTTAGCAGATTCGGACCCACTCACGTCAAATCAAATAGTCAACCAGGGGCCAAAAAAACGTAAAAAATGCGTCAAAGACCATTCAAAATCCCGCCGCGACACCGGAAACGGAAGAAATGCAAGTCAAGCTGACGTCTCTCTTGCAAGAGCGGATATTAAAACCCCTTTGCAATTGCATCAGATCAGACCATGCTCCAAATCAAACGCCATTTAAAACGATTTGGAGATTAGGGTTTCCTTTCTCCTCTCCCCTCTCTTAGCTTCTGGATAGGGAAAGAAGAAGAAAAAAAATGATGACATGGGTCAAACAGATGCAAAGCGCATTTGGATTTCCATTCTTGTGGCTCATTACCTTGATTTATTTCACCCAGGTTCACATTCCAATCTCTTCTTCTTGTTTTTTTTCTCTTTCGATGAAATCAAATCTGACTGGAGATCTTCTTCAGTGGGAAAATCACGATGAGAAAACAAAAAAATACAAACGGTTTGTAAATGAGCTCTGAATAAGACTTCATAAGCATTTGAATTTTGAATTATTATTAATTTTTTTTTTTTTTTTTTTTTTTTTTTTTTTTTTGTTGTTGCTATTGGATCCAGTTTTTTTCATCATTGGGTGCTCTATATTGGAGAAGAAGATCATATTATTTGTGTATGAGGTATTTTGAGGAATACCCAGTTGGTGAATTGTGGATTCTGTATTATGATTGGTATTGGGTTTCGATTTATTCCTCTTAAGCCTAGCAATATTGGAGAAGGGATGCCGCAGAAATGCGAATGTTTTGTGTATGAGGTGTTTAAGGAAATACCCAGTTAGTGGATTATGGATCCTTTGTTACTGATTGGTATTGAGTTCAAATTTCATCCTCACAGGCCGAACAATATTGGGGAAGAAATTGCAGTGGAAGTGCAAATTTTTGCAGGGATGTTTTAAAGAAATACCCTGTTTGGAAATTATGGATCTCTATGATTGGCACGGGGTTTATATTTTTTCCTTCTAGGCCAAGCAATATTGGATAAGAAATGCGTCATAAACGTAAATGCTTTCCGTGTAGAAAATGTTTAAAGATTGCCCATTGAGTGAAACTGTAAGCATTTCAATTTCTAGCAGCACTGGTTTTGACGATCAGATCCATTTGTGTGCACGGATGCACACATGTGTATATATATTTGTGATGCTTTTCTGCACCGTTGGTATTTATTTTGGCATATGTCTGGTCAGATGATGTGATATCTATGTAATTGTATGTGAACACTATTATCATCACTGAAGTGATTAGGTCCATTTCTTGCACGGCGTGGATCATGTGTAGGGCATAGTATAGAATGATGTGCAATGAATGATGCACATCTGCCCATACATATGTTGTGGTGATTGCCCCCCTATAGACCTCATATGATTATGGTATGATCTATGAGATTTTTGGTGTTTGTTGTTTGTAGACAATGCGTTACTAATTAATCAAACAAGAAATTAAGCAAATGATATGTTCACTTTGGAGAAAAGCCTGTGTCAATTGTCTTGAGATTAGTAGAACCGAGATAGATTTATCTAAGGAGTGAAGTTTGTTATTTCGAGAGTACAATCATTGTCCTAGAGAAAATTGGAAATTGCTTTTTGGTTCACAAGATGGGAGATTTCAATATCTAGGAGCAACCATACCAAAAATATCAAAAACATGTTTAAGTCAGAACGAGAGAAATGGAGACAAGCTAGTGGAGTGTTGTGTGATCGTTTTGTATTACTAAGATGTGCATCCTACGATGGATGTGTGGGGTCACAAGAAAGAATAGGATTGTGAATGACTGCATCAGAGGAATCTTCGAATTGCTTCCAACAGATGAAAAAAGAAAAAAAAGGAATATCACTTGACATGGCTTAGGACCAATCAAAAAATTTAAAAAAAAAAAAAATGAAAAATAACATGGGTTAACCATATATAATCCTTAAGTGAATAACTGGGTGTTAAAAGTACAAGGAACTAGGAAAAATAAAGAAGTTGGAAAAGACATGTTAGATTGTAGAGTGATAGAGAACTCAGCTCCAAATAGCAGTGAGTGAAAAAATATATCTCATAAAGCCAACTTAAGATGGATCAAGTAAGACTTAAAAGATGTCATCATATGGCAGTGATTCTCTTCTAGCAGTACATCTGAGGCATCTCAGGTTAACTACACGAGGACAACCATATCTGAGGCATCTCCGGATTAACTACACATGAGGACTACCATTTCATGTAGTCTTTTTATTTTCATACCCCTGCACTGTAACATATTCTTTAGGTAATCACTTTGTTATTTGTATTAGATATTTTAAAATGAAACCCCAACCAAGGGGATTGTTTGAGCTCTAAATATTTTCAGAAGAGGGTTAAGGGTTGGGCATGGTAGATCACCAATGTCTTTTCCAAGACTCTTATGTTAAAGCTAGGTTTAATTTTCCTAAACCAAATATGGTATCAGAGCAAGGTGTGATACCTTTCTACTGCTGCCTTTTTTTTTATAGGTATGGGTAACATGACTTGAACCCTGCAACCTCCAACCGTGCCATGGTCTCATTGTAGTATTAGCAAGATTAGTTCTGAAAATACAATGTGGCCCACCCGTAACTTCCATGATTTTGGGAGATCAGCTGCTTTACTTTTTGGGAAATACTGTGACAGAGAAGTTTCATCAGACAACCATAAATGCATATATACTATGGGGCCAGCCAGTGACTGGGCAGCAAAGATCAGAACATGGCGCACAGGTGCATTCATTGGTTTTTGGGGATATTTTGAAGATTTTATAGCATTTGGAGGTTATTGTTTAATCTCTTCTTCACTTTTGAGTTTTTTTGTGTACACTTAATTTCAGCTTTCTCGGTGCTGGGATAGTGGACTTTCTTAGACTGCGGAATTGGATAACTTTTCTTGTGACGAGATTCATGTTTTACAGTACTATCATGGGATAGTATTAGATTTGGGTTTCAATTCCAGTTTCTATAGAATTTTGTAGTTCTCAATTCTCCCCTTTACAGTCGAACATCCCCTTTACAGTCAAACGTCCATCATGTTTTTGGGATTTATTCGATACCTGCAGCAGTTTTTCCGTCAGAGACCATGTCCTATCTGTTAATTTTTTTTTTCTCTAAGTCTCTGATATTTGTATTTTAACACTTTTGGACACTCAATTGTCTAATCTGGGGTAGTATTTTGAGGACTAACTTTTCACATGTATCTGGCTCTTGTAAATGGTTGATTTTAGAATTGGTTGAGCATGCAAGATGATTTTTTTTTTTAAATTTTTTTATAATAAAACTCAAGTGCGTTGAGTCCATGTGATTATCTGATTAGAGAAATCTCCATCATGCCTTTTCCGAGGTTTGAAAAATAATTCTAAAAGGCTCATCAAATGTTCATTGTTCAAATGATTTTAATACAAAATGATCTCTTTATTGGGGGTCGATATTTGATGGTAGTTTAGGCAACACTACTTGCTGTACCGATCCGCTAGAAAGAGTCTGATGCCTGTTGGATCGTGAATTGGACATTGATTGGGTCGATGTGGCTTGTTGATCTTAGTGTAGATGCCATTTATGATCGATAACTTGGGAATCCTCAACTGGGCCAGGCCTTTTGCTTGATTATAAGGGGAAACACCCAACCTAGAGAAATAAATGTCAAATTTAAATATTAATCCAAAAGCTCCATTTCTCATTAATTGCAATCAACTGATGCAAGACAGATGCAGTCGATCTGATGCAGGATAGAGTCCAACTATAAGGAGGAAAAAAAAAAAAAAAAGAAACAGAGAAAAAGAAAAAGAAAGGATGCAATGGATGGAACCTTAAGTAGAGAGATGCAGAACCTATAGAGACCCACTACATGTGACTACGACTTGGTCAAAACTTGATCTTATTGAGGACCATACATCCATGTTCTTGTTTATTTTAGCAAGGTTCCAATTAGCCACATAAAACAATATAGAGCCACAACAGTCAATAGAACCTCTCATTCAATCAGCATGATGAATGTGCAGATCAAAACCATGGAAGGATATGATCACCAAGTATAAGGTTCTAAAGCATGAACAAGGTTCCTAAGGAGGCCTTAGATGGTAATACAAGTTTTTCTGCAGAAAATCTGAAAGAAAGAAATCTTATTCCCATGATTCTTGGCTGTAGTCTCACATGTGTATATATGAAGAAAACAAAACCCTATGACTGTCTCTGGATGTTGCTTAGCTTGTTAGGGGCATGTGTAGTGTGCGTGGGTGCATAAGTTTGAGTCCCTTGTAAAAGGAGAAAAATAAATGTACAACTATATTTCTCAAGTGAAATAGGAAACTGATTCTTATCCTAATTAGCCTTTTTTATTGAGTCCTTGCCAAATAAGAAAACAAAAGAGAAAAGACTTTAAAGGAAAGAAAATTGCTAACTGTGAGACTCCTTTATTTGGGCCTTGAATTGAACCAATGGCCCGGCTGAATTGGACCTATGCCTGGGCCTGAATCTTAACCTGGCCTAGTTTGACTAGGTTTCATTTTGAGTCCAAATCCATGTCCTAGCTGTTTGGGCCCCTAGATTCAAGCATGAATTACCAAAGAGTAACAATTCTTAAAAGTAACAAATTCTTAAATGGTTCTACCTAATTTAAACAACTAAAGAAACATAATCTAATAACAAACTCTTGAATCATTAATGCCAACGAATAACAATTTGGAAACAATCCCAACTATGTTGGGTCAGCTACATGAACTCAGTTTCACCATTCCGATCTATTGTGAGCAAAATCCTCAAATAGGTTACACTTCTTCAGATCCATCCTTGCTACTTCCATCCATATCCTCTTCAGCCTGCCCCAATTCCTTGAGCGGTCATCAACCTGTATAGAGAAACATTTCCTCACCGGCAACATGGGACATGTTCAAAACATTTCAAACATTGATATTACCTTTAAATTCTCCTCAATTTGCTTATTTCTTATTCTATCTTTCCCAGTTTTACCACACATCCATTCCAACAGCCTTATTTTTGCTACACTCATTTGTTGCACATGTTGTATCCTAATTGGCCAACATTCTAATCCATAGGTCATAGCTGTCCTAATCATTGTCTCGTAAAATTTTTCCTTAAATCTTATTGGTATTTGCAGATCATAAAGCACTCCAGAAGCAAGTCTCCTTCAACCTTACAGCTCTTATATTATAATTGACATCCACCTCAATCTCCCATTCTTTTTAATTATAGAGCCAAAGGTATTGGAAGCAACTAATACAATCCTAAATTATCTCAAAAGATACTAATGGGCATTTAAAATATTTTGACTGATTTAGGGAAAAACTATTAAGATAAAGACAAGAATGACAGACTGTTAAAGAAGTTGGGCCTTTGGGCCTAGATGAATTAGACCTGGTGCTTGAGCCTGGGTTTTTCACAGCTGGCTTCACCTTGAACTGCATCAAGACTTTAATACAGTTGGTTTCTCTCTTCGAAATTTGGGTAAAGTCAGATTACTTAAATTATGTGCTAGTTCTCTAGACTGTTTAATGTGTGAAGTTTGATTGAATCTCCATATTTAAGCAGGTTCACGTGGTCCAACATGCAGCGAGGGTACATTGCAAATTGGATCGATTTTTTGGTTTTGGACTGATGGGATTCCACACACACACACCGCTCCAGTATTTGTGATTATTTTTACCAAGAATCCTATTGGATCGCAACCACATTGTGCTTGATGCAGCAGGAATTATTAGGGGACTGGTGTCATTCGCATTTGAAAATAGTTTATTTGACGTGAATGCATTACCTACTATTATTGATGGGTTGTGGAAAGAATGTGAAATGCAAGGATGGGCTGGCTATTTCTGTTCAATGAAGTTGAGATTTCTAAAATCAAAATTGATTGCCCAACAAAACTTATGCCCCCATGGTTTGCTGAGGGAGCTGTGCATTACAGTACCCACATGGCTCGATTACCATAGCTGTCAATATACTTTGGGACACTTTCAGTTTTTGTTCCAGATTGAATTATTTTACGTTTCAGTGTTTCATTTCAGGAGTTTTGTTTCGGAAAAATACTGACAATTTGAAAATTCATACAGATTTGGAACACAGTAAAAGATTAAACATGTTTATTAAAAATAATCCAATGATATAAACTACAAAAAATGAGATTTTAGGATTCCTTCTACATTTGCAAGAGATGAAAAAGTTCAAGCAGCTTTATGATCCAACATTTTATTTGTAAACAAAGTTAATTGGGGAGTGGTCGAATAAGATTGGGATTGGGATTGAGATGTTGCGCAAATTGACGCCTTAATATACATCTAACCTGTAGCTCCTATATAATACAACGAAATTATAGTTGTATTGAAATAGGATTACATTGAAGACACCACCTCGGCCACGCTAGGATTGAAATAGATTACAGTTGTATGTGGAGCAGTCATCTGTACAATAATTATGTGTACTCTTTCTCAATGGGTTTAGTACTTTTCTAACAGCATTTTACTCTATACTTGGTGCCTTTTCAACTTGTTTTTCCTTTGTATTTGATTATTATCAATTATATTACTTTGCTACCAATCTAAAGAAGTGAAAAAAAGAAATCTGTTAGGAGGTCCAGAGCAGTGTGCAGAAACATATGGAAGCGATAAATTGGCAGCCTTATCTGAAAATTTCAAAACTGTTTTCAAAAGAAAAAATGTTGGAGATCAATTGGCAGCATTATTGTGGAATTTTACAACCTTTTTACAAAATAAAAAAAATATTGGAATATAATCTTTTGCTGAATTGTCTTGCCGAGATATTCTTGCATTCCGTTTTAATGATGGCTTTATCTGTGTTTTTTAGTTGCAGTTGAATCTCCTTTATCCCTTTCTTACTCAAGTTCAATTCGTTTGTCATTATATAATATAAGCCCACTTCTCTAATTTTGACATGTTTGAATGTAGGGTTTCAGATCCTTTGTATGGACAGCAGTTTCTTACCAGCTTAAAGACATTCTTAAGTTGTCTCCCTCAGCCTCACAATTTTTAGTTTCAATAGCATATTTCCCGTGGAGTATAAAGCCAATTTATGGGTATGGTCTAGTTATTCAATTCTGCATTTTCAATTCGGGGAGTGATTACATGTCGTCAGCTATATGTAAACCAGTAAATACGGTCAATGGAGCCATGGTTATGACAACTCAAATGATCAAAGTCTCCTCACATCACATTCACTTGGATTAATCCAATGGACCAAAATTCTTCAATGTGGCGGGCCTTCCCTACACGATATCCTGGTCTTGAAAACAGAAGGAAAGAAATTAAAAAGGATTAGACGACGCAATGAAAGCTGCTGCTTCTCAAAAAGTGGCTGCTTGTCTTCACTTTGAAATGGATGCAGGTAATTTCAGACAGACGATTCCTGTGAAATCTCAAGGCTTACTCGTAGTCATCTTCAAATCTCTTGTTTCTCTTCTCGTGAGCTCCTTTACTATAGATCCTATGGTTTTTTCCTGTGTAAGGATGCAAATCAGACTGTATCTGCTTCTGGTTTGCTGTTGGAACTCTAAGGTGAATTTGTTTTGAAATTTTTTCTAGTATTCAGATGGAGATTTGTCGCTGTAGTCTGTAGAGTCCTCATCCTGACCTGATTGGCCTGATCCTGTTGCAATTCATCCTAAGCCGCCTTGGACAGGCTTCCCGTTGCCCTGCCATTGCTGCAACAACAGATCATACCTCTGTACTTCTGTTGTTTTCAACCTTGTCACAGCTATGAGCTATCAGCCTGTCATACTCACCTAAAATCACAACCACTGCATCTGGTCTCAACTATTGGCCTTCTTTTCATCTCCACACTCTGCGATCTACTATTCAACTGCCCTTCTAACCTCTGCCAGCTGTCTAAACTATCTGCTGCTATATAGCACTATTATTCACGGGCTACGACCTATTTGTGACTTCAGCTGCAGTGTCTAGAGCAACTCATGATGTGAATTGTATGAGAGAACTTGTCTCACCCTCAGGAACAAATGCGAGCAGCACTTTTTATTTTTGCTTTTTAAATCCTGTTGAAATCCTTCAAAAATTGTCAAAAGCAGCAGCCTTGGGATCTAATAGTGGGTGGGGATGGAAGGATGAATGGATGGAATGCTTTGGTGAATTGAGTGGGAGAGATTAGATGCCCTTTAAAGAACGGCCATATTGAGCGGCAACATATGGCTGGCTGTATGTAATTGCTCCCCTTGTAACTCTTCCCACTGAACAGATATTGTGAATCACATTAGAAAAAGAGAGGTATTTGTCTCTTGCCCTTTCTTATTAGTGATTTTTCAGTTAATTGGCACATGGATATGAACTGTGAAGTCTAAATCACTCACCTTCTGGCTCCACCATGGAAGAGGCATAACCTAATTGAACAATCCTATGCTTTCTACTAAAGGACTTTTATCCATCCATTTTCTTTCCTGTAAAGTTCTCAAATAAGTTGGTGAGGATCTAGTGAGTTGATTTTTTTGGTTGATGGCCTGAAGGATAATTGTTCTTTATCTCATAAAGATGTGCCATATAGACGCATGGAACTCCAGATAGAGCAAGGGAAACGAGGACAAACATCGTTCTAGCCCCTTCTTTCTGTTATCCTTATTACCATCTCTCATCTGTCTGCAATGCTTGCTTCACCATAATTTCTATTATTTGCTATAACCAGAATTTTTCATTCTGTGCAGAATCTTATCAGATTGTATTCCTATTAGCGGGAGGAAGCGTGTACCATACTTGATAATAGCCACACTGTTCTCCCTTTTCCCATGGCTTATTCTTGGAGTAGAAGCTTCTTTGAGGAGTTCTCATTTATCCCTTACAATTTTGTTGACATTGCAAAACATAGGTTCCGCCATGTCTGATGTTGTAGTTGATGCAATGATTGCTGAGGCAGTTCGGCTGGACCGGTATATCCAAATTTTAAAATCTCTCTAATAATTGTAAGCAATAGGCTAAGGTACAACATATTACTCGATTGGGGGATTCATTTGACTGCAGTGGAGATGGTGGTCCCACCTTTGGTAATTTAGGCCAAAATTTTGGTGGGCCCCATCATGGGATGTGACATCTCGCATAGCAACTGATCTTAGCTTTTTAAATGATGTGCAGATGGAAAATAACCACTGCTAATTTACATTTTATTGGGGCAAAATCATATGTAATTATAGTATCACCTATCATGTCAATGATTTGAGTCATTTGGAAGGTGGGACTGATACATATGTCAATGTGGCTTAATAAATGCTGTGAAAGAGACTTTGTTTCTTTGTCACGTGTCGTGTCTCGGCGTTTGCCGGTCCCAAGCCAGACAGAGGGTTGGCATGAGACAGGCAAGCCAGCTGTCAGAAAATCTCTTCAGATGAGTGTGCTACATTGTAGGACTCAGCCACCCTAGTCTATAATGGGATATGGTTTATGCTAATAATTATAGAGAGGCTGACTTGAAGTCTTACTCCATCAGGGCAGCATTTGCTGGAGATCTCCAGTCAGTATCTTGGTCTGCAATGGCTTTGGGAGGAATATGTGGGAGTTTGTTGGGTGGATACACACTAAACAACTTGCAGATAGGCACGATATTTCTTCTTTTCTCCATACTGCCGACCATCCAACTTCTATCTTGTGTTTTTGTCATGGAGGATCCTATAGGCAGAAATGCTTTGCTGGACCAAGCAAAGTCAAGATCTGAGGAGAAGCTTGTGGCAAATGGAAATGCGAGGACTGCACCAGATTCTGAGGATCTACAGCAGAAGCTTGGTTTTATCGATTTGGGTGCAGATGATTCCTTGGTTGAGAGATCTTCATCTAATGGCAGGCCTTCGAGAAGGAGAAAGAGAAGACATAAAAATAGTAAAAGGAGGGCATTCGTCAAGGAGTCCAAAGTTCAGAAGCAGCATATGTCCAGAGCCATGGAATATTTCACGTCTCTGAAGTCGGCTATCTGTAGTCTGTCTAAGGCATTTAGGCAGCCAATTATCCTGAGGTAATTTTGAATTTTACTCCAAATATCAATTGTTTGAGTATTTTGGTGGAACATGTGGTTATAAATTTCTCTATGCATTCGCTTCAGAAGGAAGTTTGAAAATTCATTTGGTGGGATACTATCTCTTTTACCCCTTCAAGTAATTCTCATTGCCAATCAGTAACCTCAAATGAGGTGGGAAAAGAAAAACTCTAAAATATACATTATCTCATCTATATATAGTTTTCAATCAGCAATATTCCCTGCATTTCATATTTTCCTAATTTTTTGATTTGTTGTGGGAAGGCCAGACCAATGGCATGGTTTTTCATTGCACATATTACCATTCCCAACCTCTCAACAGCCATGTTCTATTACCAGACTGAGTTCTTGCACTTGGAAGCATCCTTTTTGGGGACTGCACGTGTTGTTGGATGGTGTGGTCTGATGCTTGGAACGTTAACCTACAATCGCTATTTGAAGCACATGAAATTAAGGAGTTCTCTCATGTAAGTAGTCTAATAATACATCTCTTTTATTTTTATCTCATCACATTAATTCCTAGTACTTTTAGTTCCACAATTCATATTCCAGTGTGGTGCATCCAATTATTTTGGTATCATTAAATCTGAAAATAGACACATGACAATGCCCAGAAAAAGAAAGTCACTCGATTGGAGTCCTTTAAGCTGTACATGTTCTAATTAGGTTTCCATCCAGAATGAAGGATATTAGGTGTTGAAAAAATTCACATGGTTAAGATTGCCTTTAGTTGGTTAAGATTGTCTTTTGAAGGGATACAAGGGCTTATGCCTCAAGCCATTCCTTGAGGCTAGAAGTGATCAATGAACTTAGTAGTGGCTTGAGGTGTACCTCTTTCCATCATAAATCATAACGTGGATCCTTGATTTTTATCAATGCATCCATGTCAGATATGGTTCCATTATATCCAAATACTTTTTAATTAAAATATATTTAGATTATAAAATCATATATGAAAAATAATAATCACCCATCTTGGAATTTGGATTTTGCATTTGCATTTGACCTTATAATTGCAAACACCTACTTTAAAAAGAGAGAGGATCATTTAATATTACATATTAGAGTAGAACTGATAATAACTGGATAGCAGTTTTCCTACTTAGAAAACATGGACAACTAACTTGCAAAGATCATAAAGTTATTCCTAAAAAGAGTTTGACCACACAACATAGGATAATAGTTTTAGACTTTTGCATTAGAAGTAGAAAGAGAGGGATAATAGAAAAAAAGGTGCCTTAAAACAAGGTAGTGAAGAGGGGTTTGAAAGGAGGAGAATAGAATTTGAAGGGAGAAACTATGATGATGTGTAAGTTTATCAAAGGGCCGGGCTGGGGTCTGCCCTTACCCTACCCCTCACATATGCCTGGGTCAAAGCCCTCGATGGGCATGTACTAGCTAGGCCCTTACCCTACCCTCAAGGGCCAGGGCCAAAGTAAACATAATTCTTTTTAAAAATTTTTCCCATGCCACCACCAATTGTCAACGTGATGCTAATCAATGCAATTTGTTGTTGGTAATTTCAGAATAGTTTAAAATCAAGAAGGATCCATTGTCTATATCTACTTTCAGTTTTCGGAGAAATGGTGTCCGTCCGTAGTTGAACTTATCCATACTGTACACCAAATCATTGGATGATGGGACTCGAATCATTTGTCATTTGTGCTTTCATTTTCTCCTAAATTCATGGAAAAAATTTTCTGAAAGCACCCTACTAGTAAAGATGTGATATTTATAGAATTGGGTGATGAGGCACAGATAAAATGATTTGAACTGTTCAATGTGATAGCCCCCACAGTTACAGAAGATGACCTGCATGTAAGACTCAGCTGATAATGACATTCTTCATATTCTCAAAGCGAACAGCTGTGCCTTTTCTCTCCAGCTTAGGTGATTCTCCTTTTGAGCATGACCTATTTTAAGGTATGGCCCACCTTATTGATGGCTTGGACCACTGAAGCACTATATGATGCCCACTGGATGTAACTGTATGCAACAAACTCCTAAATCTGGTGCATTTATGCCAATGACGAGTGAGAGTGACAATCAGTCTCCAAACACAACAAGGACCCGGTTGAAAAAATCAAATATGAGTTCAAACACAGTATTAATTTGTAGTCCTGTAATCATTTCTACATTACTACTGCACTTATTCTTTTATTGTATGGAATCCAAATACCCTTTTCAACCTTTTCAATTGGTGGATTTGTAGACATCAACAACGATTTCATAGAGGGTTTAACGCCTTTTTTTTTTTTTTTTTTTTCTGTGTATACGATGGTTAGTTAACCAACCCTTAAATATGCCCCCAAACAATTTACACAATGCGATACTAATGAATTTTTAAGCGCCCTTTGGATGACACTCAAGTTCTCACTCGAACAGTTTCTAAAACACTTGGGTTCTCACTCGAACAATCCTACATATATATTTATTATATAATATATAATATAATATAGTCAACCTCTGTACAGTTTCCTTGAGCAATGAATATATTCACCTTTTCAAATTTCTTTTTATTATATATTATATAAGACAAAGGCTTGGGCTTGGCCGGTTCTTGTCCTAAGGTGGTGGGCTTTTCAAAATCGAGCCGTACCCCACCCTCGGGCTTTAAGACAAGAAGCAAAGCCCTCATTTTATGGGCTCTGGCTGGCCAAGTTGGGACAGAGGGCCGAATTGACAGGCCTAGCGATGTGGAAGTAAATTGCTAGCTTTATTAGAAGGGTTTTAAAAAGAGATGCTCAAAGAGTCGAAAGGGAAAAAGGTGCCCTGATAAATGTTAAGTAGTTAGTTTGCCGCAGCTTTAATGCCTAGGCATTTTGGTCGCATTGGTTAGCAACTTGAGATAGTATCAATGCCAACATGTTCAGAGTTCGAATCCACACAGGACAAAAAATGTCCCATGCCACGTCTTGTTGTGCGGGCGCATGTGCGTAGGCCAAAAAGGCCCCATGCTGCGTCTTGTGTGGGCATGTGGGGGGGGGGGGGGGGGGGGGGGGCGTGTTTAAGTAGTTAGTTTGCCACACCTTTAATGCCTAGGCATTTTGAAATCCTTGGAGACATGTTACCTCAGTCTGTTGGCAAATTTGAACGGCTTTTTGTTCGACGAAGGGTGTTGATCTAAATTGTAATGTCGTTCACTAACAACTCAAGCTTCTGTTGTTTCTGGTTATTAGCAATGGAGAAACTTGGTGGTGGAGTGTAGAGGTTATGAAGTTGTTTGAGAGAAAAGACGTTGCTCCAATATTTGACAAGGGACTAAAAATATGGAAAATTGTAAAAGGTCTGAGAAGGCAAAGATAGAAGTTAAGAAAGTAGCAAGTGTTGCAAAGTCCAAATCATATAATGACCCATATGATAAGTTGGGAACAAGAGGAGATAAATATTTTCAAGCTCAGAAGAATAAGGGAAAGGAAAAGTGAGGACTTAGATCATATCAGATGTATAAAGAGTGATGGCAAAAAGGTTTTAGTAAAGGACAATGATATAAAAGAAAGTTAGCTAGAATGTTTTAACAAAATTTTAAGTGAATATGGTATAGGAGGCTTGGTAGGAATGAGAGGATGCTTATTTGCAGGAGGGTACCTTCTACCATAGAATTAGGGTAGCAAAAGTGAGAGTATTAGCAAGAATGAAGATAGGAAAGGTTATGGAGCCAGATGGCATTCTAATAGAGGCTTGAAAATGCTTAAGAGAAATTGGTTTGGTTTGGTTAACTAGGCTTTTCAATAAGATATTAAGGATAGGGAAAATGTTGGATGAATGGACAAGTGGTGTTAGTACCTATATATACAAGAACAAAGTAAATCTACAAAGTTGCATCAATTATCATGGGATTAAAGTTATCACAGTATGAAACTATGGGAGAGAGAGTAATAGAGTAAGGCTTAGATAAATGACCAAGATATTTGAAAGTCAATTTAGTTTCATGCTAGAGAATCATGGAAGCTAGCTTCTCACTTAGACAGTTAATTGAGAAATATTGAAAGGGGAAAATCTTCATATGGTCTTCATCGATTTAGAGAAATGCCACAATAGAGTACCCAAAGATTTGATATGGTAGGTTTTACATAAATGTAGTATCCTGAGAGGTTATATTGACATTATTAGAGACATGTATGAGGGAGTAGTAATGAGTGTAAGAACTACTTGTGGAGAGACAATGATGCAAATGGACCTCAAGCCAAATGTGTAGGGCCCAAGTATATTTAGGAATTTTTCTATTTATTTAATTGTTATTAGTTACTGGTTTTATTTGATGATTTGTATTTAGGATTATGTTTCCAATATTATTTAGTTTCCTAGTTTAATTAGGTTTCTTAGGGCTTTAGTCTTCTTTTACTATTTATATGGCATTGTACAAGATTATTTTCAGAGTTGATTAATTGAATTGGGTTTTCCCATTGAGGTGCGTCGTCATTTATCGTCTCTGCGGAGATTTTTGAAGCATCTTTGGACACGCGCTTCGGCATAGATTATGCTTCAACACTTCCATGGAAGCCCTAACCCTAGGGCCTGCATCAGTTTGGTATCAGAGCGAAGATCCACATCGCTCCGATCAATCTCTGGTCTCCGATCGGAGCATATCCATCCATCCATCCCTTTTTCACCTAACACCCACATCCCTAACCAGCAACCCAATCGTCCGGAACCATCCTTCCTATCCCTCCCCTAAAGCTCATCCAAATGCCCATCTCCGAAAAATCCCAAAAATCACCTCAATCCGGAAATCTAGCCACTCATACCATCAAGCCCCACTGTTCCGAACCATTCCTGAAACTATCGAACCCTTCTCGACTCCTGTCCCCTTCTGCAAAACTGACTCCCCATCATCTCCGAGCCCTACTCTCAGAATGAAACCCTAATTGATAGCCCCAACTCTTAGACCCAAACCCAAATCATCCACCAAAATCCTTTCGCCAACTTCTGCACCCTCACTCATCGTCCATCTCTTTGCTCCCATTACCTAAACCAAAACCCATCGCCTTCCCCTCATCTCCAAATCCGTCGAACCTATCCCACCTGAAACTGAAATTCCTCCCATTCCCCACTTCTTGTTCGATAGAACCCATACCCAGAAAAAAAAAAAATTAGAAAGAAGAAGAAGAGAAGAAGGCAAGAAGAAAGGAAGCAAAGACCGATAGGATGTACCTGACACGCCAAGCGCTGCCGCCCGCTTGCCGATTGCAGCGTCCAACCTAGTAGTTGTCGCAGGTCCCTGTTTCAAGATCGCCGTTGCACTTCTTCAGTCATCAACCGGCCTGCTGCACCGCTTCAATCGCCCACTGCAGTCGTTGACTGCCTTGGTCACAGCCCCATCCACTTCATACCCCTTCGAGAGAGATAGATTCAAAGGGTTCGAAGAACCCATTCGTTTTCTAACATGCCGTAGAACAAGAGGTAGACAAAGAAGAAAAAAAAAAAAAAACTCACGTGTTTTTGTGCTCGGGTTCACTTCAGGTCTTGAGCAGATCAAGTGCAATTGGCCCATTGTTGAAGAAGCCCAGTTTAAAGCCAACGCTAACAAAGTAGTACAAAAAAAAAAGACAACAGCTGGCATCATCGCTGACCTCATCCCTGCATCATCAAAGAGCAGTCAAGTAGCAGATTTGACGATATCAAAGGTTGAGAATTATCTGAAGTACAATTTCAAATCCATTTTTGCCTGTGTGTTCCGAGAAGCAGATCTACAGATAAGGTCGGTCTATTCTTAAATCCAAGATGAAACTCCATATCAGTAAATTCTACAATGCCCTTCAAAGAACCAAATATGCACTTAGATATGGCATATGGTACATTGAGAATGAAGATTATTTTTGGAAATTTCTTGCTTTTAAACGAGAAGAATTGTCCATTCTTGAATATTCTGACCAATTTTCAAGGCTCCAAGATGCATGTGGAATGGAGGATGACGAGGAACATGATTTAATTAGTTTTGTAAGAGGCTTGAGACTAGATATAGTGTATAGAATGAATGATCGTACGATCATTCATGAGGCATATTGGAAAGCAATTCATGTGGAATGCATGCTAAAACGGTTTCCTCTGGAAAAAGTTGCGCCTCAAGACGAAAGGTCATCACCATTTACTGAAAATCATGTTGAAAAACCAGTGGCAGAAGATATTCATAGTGTGAAGCCAGAGCAAGACACTTCTATGGGTAATGATGATATACAGGCAGCTAGGGAAAAAGCATCAGTTGTTGAAACTCCCCACAATAATTCTCACATTGATTTTGTATTCGAGGATCAACAATGGAAATTTGGAGATGAACAACGGTGGATAGTCAGAGATTGTGATTTAATGGTGTAGGTTCTACAAGTAAGGCATCCAACGATTCAATTGCACATCAACACAATTTTTAGCCACCATAAGCAGCTATACATGAAGCTGTACATGTAAGTTGCAGATGGACCAACAATCGGAAGTTCGTTAGATTGATATTCGACCCAGGTGGACTTTTATCGAACTCGAGGTCAAGTTCTTTCCAAGCCAAGGAGGATGATGTAGATGAACCGCAGGCCACGTGTAAGGCCCAAGTATATTTAGGAATTTTTCTATTTATTTAATTGTTATTAGTTACTAGTTTTATTTGATGATTTGTATTTAGGAATAGGTTTCCTATATTATTTAGTTTCCTAGTTTAATTAGGTTTCTTAGGGCTTAAGTCTTCTTTTACTATTTATATGGCATTCTACAAGATTATTTTCGAAGTTGATTAATTGAATTGAGTCTTCCCATTGAGGTGCTTCCTCGTTTATTGTCTCTGCGGAGACTTTTGAAGTGTCTTCGGACACGCGATTCGGCGTAGATTGTGCTTCGGCACTTCCATGCAAGCCCTAACCCTAGGGCCTGCATCAGACATGTGATTTTCGAATGACCATAGGTTCTCATTAGGAGTCAACTTTAAGCCCTTGTCTCTTTACACTGATTATGCACAAGTTAGTTGCTCACATTCAAAAGGAGATACCATGTTGTATGTTGTTTGTGGATGATATATTGTTAGTGAATGAATTGAGCAATAGCATGAACGCAAAACTTGAGAGTTGGTGGGATGCTTTGATTCCAAGGGCTTTAATATAAGTCATACAAAGACAATATATGGATTGCAACTTCAGTAGGGAAGTCCAAAGAGTTGAAACTACTGTGAGAATTGAAGCTCAAGAGTTACCACAAAGCGATTCATTCTGACACTTTGGTTCCAAAGTTAGTAAGAATGGAGAGATTGAGGAAGATAACAAACATCTAATAAGAGTGAGATGGTTTCAATGGAGGCTTACTTCTGAAGTGCTTTGTGATCAGCATTTACCAATAAGATTTAAGAAAGACTTTTACAAGACAACGGTTATGTTGGGAAAGTCCCACATCCCACATCGCGTTTGACTGGGCTTCATATACCTGTTTGGGCCTTCTACCTATCATCTTAAGCCTTTTGGGTTGGTACATGGTATCTTACAGGTTAGATTGGCTATAACCAATGAAGCAAAATGTTGGCCCATCAAAAAGCAACATATGCACAAAATGAGAGTAGCATAGATCAGAATGCTAAGATGGTTTAAAATTAGAAAAGATAGAATCAGAAAAGTGTGCATCTAGGAGCATTTAAGGGTAACATCTAGAGAATTGTTTGAGATGGTTTGG
Organism: Camphora micrantha; assembly: GCA_003546025.1. Taxonomy (NCBI): domain Eukaryota; kingdom Viridiplantae; phylum Streptophyta; class Magnoliopsida; order Laurales; family Lauraceae; genus Camphora; species Camphora micrantha. The sequence goes on along the minus strand of QPKB01000011.1, from coordinate 11,494,805 downwards.
ACATGTCCAATGCAGGCCAACAATGATGATGGTGGGAAATTTCTCTATGTAGTTTGGTGGCCCCTCAAGAAAAAGGGCTAGGTCGAAGAGGACATGAATGGAAATAGTAAGGCTAGATCTGAAGAATTACAACTTATATGAGGATTTGGCCTAGGATATACTAGAATGGCAAGACAGAATTCTTGTAGCTAACCCTAACATAGTTGAGACAAGGTTTTGATGATGACGATGTATGAAAAATTATAATAGTTAAAAATAAATATTAATTATTACATTTCCCCTCTTTAGTTGTGGAGTGAAAGTCTGATTCCTTGAGGTGTGCCCTGTTCTGTGATAAATCATAACATGGATCCTTCAATTTTCATAGTGCATCCATGTTTGATATGGTTCTGTATGCCAAATATCTTTTACTTAAAAATAGGTTTAAATTATGAAATCATTAATGAAAATAAATATTAGTTAAAAATACTAAATATTAATTACTACATACCCCCTTTTCCCAAGATACTGGGTGAAGCTAGTCAAATTCATAGAATCATTACTATATCCAAGTACTGCCTTCAAGTTGCATGCCTTGAGCTTTGAATCATACGTGTGAGGTGGAATACAAATTTTTTATATCTGGATTTTAATGAATGTAGGAATGAAAATTGTGAAAACTGTAAGGGAAAGGGAAAAGAGAAAAAAAGAAAAGAATTGGAGTAAAAGAGAGATGGTTGTTCCACTTAGGTTTGGCAACTATTTATATTTAATTATTTTTCTGAAATTGTTTTATTTACAAAATAGTCCCAAATTTCTATAAAATCGCAAATCAGTCCCATTTCTGCCTTTCAACACTCCCCCTCGAGCTAGTGTGAAGACACTTATTTTCATATAGTCCTCAGTGTGCCATAATCTCTAGAGGATCACCTTTATTTGATAGTCCCTCATGTACCATACATCTTCTTAGATTCAAGTAGTTAGTCAAACTTCACTGTATTTGTGTAGATAAGCTCATTACTAATATTGATCTATCCAAATGAGGCCTTAGTGTCCTAGGCTCCTAGCAATATAGCATGCTTTGTGAAAGGACTCATCATCGTCATCATCATCATCATTTTGAAGGGACACCTACTCTGTGCAGTTTGTGCCATATGCTTCTCTATGTTCACCGTCAATAATGCTACTTTCTCCTTCTCTTGGACTTGGTGCAGGTGGGCTCATATTGGGTTGGCTATCATGAGCCTCCTTGATCTTGCTCTAGTCTTTCGATTAAATGTCCAATTTGGCATTTCAGATAAGCTTATGGTGCTTTGGGGATCTGCTCTTGCTGATGCAATAAACCAACTTAAGTATGTGCCCTTTGCTTTGTCTGTACACTTTCTTTTTTCCCTTTTCCCCTCTGGTCATGCAAAACCAAAGTTTTAGTAAAAAAAAATTTGCATTCATGCATAAATATAATTCTGAAGCAATCTTATATGTCATGCAATAATACAGTCACTTTCCCCACCAATGGACAAAGTTAATTCCGTATGTTTACAAGTACATATATGGTATCTTATGCTCTCTCATAAGGTCTTTTTTCTTGATTTCTGGAATAGAAGAGTCTGTTAGTAATGTTTTTTCTTCTTTTCTACCAGTCGTGGAATCTGTAATTAGACTTCTTCCATTGGTTTTAGCTACTGTATTAGTACCAGTATTTATTTTATTGTGAAAGTACATTTGAGAATGGCCTTAAGAGTTAGTCAAAAGGAAATCAGAATATTTTTGTGTTAGATGAAAAGCATAACTAATAGCACTATTCTTTTGCTGTTCAGATCTCTTATTTCTAACCCTTTTGTCAAAATAACTCTTCACAAGTTTTATAATTGATCAATAGTTTGTACATGGTCATGCAGGATGATGCCATTTTTGATAATTTCTGGACAACTATGCCCACCTGGGATCGAAGGAACACTCTTTGCTCTCTTCATGTCTATAAATAATCTGGGCTTGACTGTTAACTCATTCCTAGGTGCTGGCTTGGCTTCACTACTAAGCATTTCGTCGAATTCTTTTGACAATCTCCATTTAGGCATCTCTGTTCAAGTGGCATGTACTTTCATTCCAATTGGGTTCCTATATTTGATACCAAAGGGAGCGTCAGGAATGGCCTGCTAATTGTTTTGCACAATGGTTCAAGAGTTCACTAAAAGAATCTTATGGTAGGAAATGCAGCTTAAACATTTTTGGAGCTTCAGAAGTGTTTTTTGTTTCTGAAGTGTTGGTTTACTTGTACAACAGAATAGAATATACTTGGCGGCTTAAAATTAAATTAGGCTATGTGATAGACTGATGACCTTTTCTATGTAATTTTCATGTTTTTATATCAGCTTCAATCAAATCACATAAAAATAAGAGCAAATTTTTCTTAATAGTACATTCAGACTATGTTTTAGAGCTTCACCTTGATACTGAATGATAAAGACTTACAGATAGGCAGCTTCTGGATGTGTCTCCATTGCTTGGGATGAGCATCTATGCATTGTTTCAAGTATAAGACATTTGATATCCCATCCAAACTCAAGTTCTTTTTGTGGCGTATGGTACTTGAACGTCTACCCACTTGTGAGAGGCTCAGTTATATCTTGCCCAACATTGATCACATTTTTGTGCTTTGTCCTCACAGCCAGAAACAGTAGACCAATTTTTCTGTGCCTGCCCAATGTAATGTCCCATCGGGCTTTGGCAAAACTTCCTATTCCCATTCCCATTTGACCACCAACCAGACCACCATCCACTGCCTGGTCATGTAACCCTCAAAGTCAAGCAGCATGTATGTATAACTGTGAGATTCCTATGGTATTTTTGGGAAGTAAGAAATGTCTACATTTTTCGGCTCTGCCTTTTTCATCCAAAGCATATTCGGCAGAAAAAAACATAATTCTCTTTTACATGAATGGAATGTGGCAACTTGCCTAGCAGGGACAAGCAACCATGCATCTGTACCAAGAGATAGTCACTCAGCCCCTCCACAGAACTGGCACAAGTTGAATTTTGACAGTTCTATCAGAATTCGGGAGTTGTGGGAATTGCCTGGTCAAGTACAGGATCTATGGCAGCAGCCCTCTCCGGCGAGATACAGACCCAGATCCTCTTGAGGCCGAAGCGAGGGCAATCTTAGGTGGTATACAGCTCTATGCTCACAGCCATTTACATCAGTCACCTTCTATTATAAGGAGGCACTTTGATAACAATTGACACACTGAGAGCCCAATCACTACTGTGATGGAACCTAGCAAACACTTGAAAGAGGGGTCCTCTAGCAGCTCGAATTTGATCCTACAACAAGTACTGTGGTAGATCTCCTGGCGAAGCTAGCAGCACCCCAGATTTACCATCTTCTCATCATCTCTACCTGGTCATTTCTGGCATTCATACTTTCTAAAACTCTTCTTACCAAACATATCTCCCACTTTTATGCGTGCAGTCTCTTGCAAGGCTTTTCCAAATTTAAAACAAATGCTTTTCATGATGCCTTCTCATGCATGTAAGACTGTAAGCGCATACCTTGTTGGGCATGCTTGCCTAAACTACTTGTATCTATCCATGTATGATAGTTGGATAAAAAGGGCATCATAGAAAGATTGTGTACGACTAGGGTTAACTTCGTTTAATGATTATATCCATCCATAGCTAGTGTTTAAACCTGGACTTACCCGTTGATGTATCAGTTAATGACGGATTCTCATGTGATGTACATGTGATCCAATTTAAGGTGAGCTGAAATTTTGTTGAAGTGAAATTTGGCTGGATGGTATATAAGATAAGGAAATTTACTTTTTTTTAATTCTAATTTTGATTATTGATGAGCGTGCGGTTGTCAAGCGAGAGGATTCTATTCTTTGCAGATTTCTAATTCCGCAATTCCTCCCCCACATATGAAATCAATATCCTCTCTATCAAATAAAATCAGTTTATTTTTTGTTTTTTACTTTTGTATGGGGAAAATCCTTCGCACCAAACATTCGAAAAAGGGGTTGCATGAAAATCCGGAATAGTTTTCCTCTTTACTACATGTTCCTCTTGTTCCACAACTGCTCCTTTAATTTCATATGAGAGGGGACGAGAAGTTACTTATCATCAAATGTGGCAAAATTGGTGGTCGCCCCATTATATTTCTCACAAATTCTTCCCTCAGTAAAAACTAACAGAATGTTTGGTAATATATGAGGAATCCATAGATCTGATAATTCTTTACTACAACTGGAACAAGAATTTCTCAGTGAGAATTTGTATAGTTGATGATTTTACATTGATATTGGTGTGTATCAATGTATATAGCTGAGAAAAATATGGTTCAATGTGAAAATCCACTTAAGTGATGATTTTAAGATCTTATGGGGAGTGGTCAAATCTAAAAATCCTAACAAATAAAGATTTTCATTCGTCTAAGTCCTCAAGAATTTATAATTGCCAAACATGGATTTACCACAACTTTAGGAAAATCGAAAATCTTTTCCCAAAGATTTTGTTGCCAAACGTGACCTTAATGTAATTTTCTGTTAATTGTGCATTGTAAGCCGATCACAATTACTGGCAGTATGTTTAGATCTTGCCATAATATCATGGAATTTTTTCTAAAACAATATTCTCCCAATAATCTCCTAATGTTCTCGTGGCAATATATTGAAACTTGCCATAAGCCTACTTTTGTATTTCATGGGAACTGACTTTATTTGATGGCCAAAATGTAATTTAGAATAAAAATAGGTACTAAATAATCCTTAATGGCCAATCTATTATATTGTGGATAATTAATAGATCATACTTCTCCTTTTCATTTTGTGGGCTTATTTCCAAACATAATAACCATTAAACCATTATAATTGGTCAGTTAATATATTCATAAGAAAGAAAGATGACCCAATCTGTTGAACCATATACAAGTGCCGTCTAATAATATTATGAATCATCTAATCAATTTCAATATTTTCTAGCCTAGGTAATCATTATTTGACCTTTTCAATCATGTGTTAGAATTTTATGCTGAGATCCACTCCTATTAAAGTGAAATTTAGGAATAACTAATTAGTTTCAATATTTTAAGGTCTGGGCAATCATTATTTCACATTTTCAATAATATATTCAAGAGGATTTTACTGAAAAATTCTCAGTATATGGACGTTGTACGAACAGGTTCCTTATAATTGGGACCTTACGAAAGGGTTCCTTCATCTGACGCTAGCGTCACTCGTCTGTGACTACCATCGATGCTAGCGTCGCTCCTCCTTTCCTTTCTTTCCTTTCTCTTCTTCCTCCTCATCTTCTTTTTTCCCCCCCAAGTCGTTGCATCCACCTACATGCTTCCCCCTACCTTCTTTTTTCCTTTTTTTTTTTTTTTAATTTCTTTCTTTCTTCTTCTCCTCCCTCTCCCTTCACTACCTGCACACCCCCCACTTTCTTCTTTCCCTCTTTTTCTTTTCTTTCTTTCGTTCTTCCTCCTCCTCTTTCTCTTCCTCCCCCCGCCGCTGCACTCTCCCTGCACACGCTGCACCCTCTCTGTTCTCTTCCGCCAAATGCATCTCTCCATATTACAATCATAATCTATATTCAAGCATCAGCTATTACCTCGATCGCCTTCTGAAATATTTGTTTGCTCTCATAAAAAAGGTCTGACTGGGGCGACGCTAGCGTCGCTTAAGTCAAAGTAAGAAAAAAAAAATGAAAATGGGATGACGAAACCCTTTCGTAAGGCCTCATCTACGGGAAACCTTCTCGTGCGACGTCCGTGTACCAGGAATTTTTCGGTAAAATCCTCTATATTCAATCTTATGGTGAGACACACTCATATTAAAGTGAAATATGAGGATAACTAATTAATTTTAATATTTTATGGCCTAGGCAATCATTATTTTACGTTTTCAATTATGTCTTCAATTATACTGTGGGACACACTCCTACTAAAGTGAAATATGAGGATATGTCAACGGAAAGAAAGTGGTCATCATGAACGGTCCGAATTATTCCTTGTGAGCAAAGAGATGGAGTTTTACATGATCCTTGGATGATACCTACATAAGAAGATCCAAATTCTCTTCTTAGTGAGCCCTAGGATGGATTTCCCAACATAGTGGTCCATTTGTAACAGGCCCTGTAACTAATTATTTTTAATTATTAAAATTTAATTTATTCTGCTCATCATTTTCCTAATAATTTCTAATTTTGATAACATCCTTGTATTTTCATATAAAGGAAAAATCCCTGCATTTTCCAGAGACGACAACATGTCGTCAACATCTCCAGAACGTTGTTTCTGACAGTCGCTCTGACACAAACACACTCCTCCGACTCTCTGTGTATATATTAGAGTTTTTTTCGTTTTCTGTCAATGTAGATCTCCTCTTCACCTTCACAGATCCGCTGCTCACAAGAAATTTGTGTCTTTAGGCTCTTTGCTGATATATGCCATGTGATCCTAGAGATTCGCTTCTCTATATTTTACATACAAATCCAATCTCTCTCTCTCTATCTCTCTCTCTCTCTCTCACAAGTGATTTCCTTCGCTTGACTAATATATTATTGTGGAGACTTGGATTTCAATTTCAGAACAACCCCTCCCCAGATATGCCTTCTCTGCATGTGCAGATGATTGAAATCGAGGAGACCCATTTAGTAATAACAATGTTTTTCTTAATGGGTTCCTTCAGAAACCCAATAAAAACACGTTTCAGAGAGCCCCCATGAAACTTCACTGCACTTCACTACCTTCTTCTTCATCAGAACCTTTGTGGGTGTCTGCCTTTTCCAACTCTGGAGTGGAATATAGAATATCTTTGCAAGTGGGGCACTTTCAGAGAAGGAGAGGAAGAGAGAGATGGAGAAAGGGAGGTCTCTGGCAGAGACGCCGACGTGGTCGGTCGCAACGGTGACGACGGTGATGGTGGTGATCTGTTTTGTGGTTGAGAGGTCCATTTATAGGTTCGGGAAGGTATGGAATGAGGAAATTTTGAAATGTAGGATTAGGATTGTATTGGATTGATGAGTTGGTACTGTAATTAGATTGTTGATGTGATTAGTTAATGATTCTATTAAATAGCTAAATTATTCTCATTGGAAACTACCGTAGAGAATTTGGCAAATTGTAGTCTTTGAATTTCTTTATGGAATTGAGGGAGTTGGATTGAGTACCCTTCTGTTTGCAGTGGTTTTTATTGTTTTCTTGCTGCTGCTGCTGTTGTTGCAGTGGTTGAAGAAGACGAGGAGGAAGGCTGTTCTTGCTTCCTTGGAGAAAATAAAAGAAGGTGAGAAATGTTGGGGTTTTAAATTTAATCCTTCCTTTTCTTATTATCAGCTGTTTTATTGGAGCTTACTGTTTGGACTTTAGTTATAGCAGTACATTGGATAGCATGATTGAAACAAGATAAAATTGAGCTAGGAACCTGTTTAAATCAATTTGCGGGGCCCAATTTGACACATTTTAATTACTGGAGGTAGGTTGGATTTGGATGTCTTAATATGGATTAAGGTGGTGTGATTTCATAGCAATCTACTTGAGAGCCTGATGGTTTGATTGTTTCACAAGTGCATATATAACTGTTAAAATTCTGGGCTCTTAAATAGAGGCCACAATCATTGGATCCCACTGCTTTTATGATGACCCATTTTAAGACCTCTCAATCTCACCTACTCCATGGTTGACATGCATTGAGGTGGGACCTATGGTTTTGAAGTCAACAACTTGTGGCTTGTTGGAAGCTGCACTTTCCTCCGATATAAATGGCTAAAATGAAATGGTTTTATTCTGTATGATTGACATGCATTGAGGTGGGACCTATGGAATGGTTTTATTCTGTATGATGCAGCCATTGAACTACATACCTTAAACCTCAATTTGACATCGATGCAGCCATTGGCTAGAGGTGGTGCCCGTGTCTGATCAATGCGTACTCTCACACAGGTGGGACCCACCACTGGTTTTCTGGACAGTTTATCTGGTTGGCCCTTCTATTTATGGTTTCCCAAGTAAGATTCTGTGAGCAGTCTCAGATTAGTTTTATTTGTGAACATGCTAATTGCTGGTTATATCTCACACCAGAATGGCCCATCCATGATGGACCCTTCTGGATGGACAATCTGGATCGAGGAAAGGTGGATCCCACCTCTATAAGATGTTGCTGTGGATGATGAATACTTCGGTAGTTAGTTTGGGCTTCTTAACTGTATATTTCCTCTTTGGTGTAATGCTGATATGGAGATTCTTTTGTTGTTGGTGAAGAACTTATGTTGCTGGGGCTTATATCTTTGCTGTTGGGTCAATGGGCAAGGTGGATCTCTGAGATTTGTGTTGATTCGTCCTTGTTCAGCAGTCGTTTCTATCCTTGTTCAGAAGAGGATTCTTCTGTCAATGACATCTCAGGTACTGGTTTGTACACTTCTAATCAGACAGGTCCTCAGGAAACAGTGAGCTCTTCATTTTCCCATGTTTGCAGCAAGGTGAGCTATGCTAATTGCTTCCAACTATTCTTATTTCAGCATGAATGATAGGGAATCGGGAAAGACTGCTTTGAACTGTTCTTGATTTTAGTGTGTATTATAGTGAATTGGGGTTTTAATTGGTAGCTGATATGGTTTCCCTTGCAGGGTCATGAGCCTTTCGTTTCTTTAGAAAGCCTTGAGCAGCTTCACCGTTTCTTGTTTCTTCTTGGGATCACCCATGTATTGTACAGTTGCATTGCAGTTGTTCTGGCAATGATCAAGGTGTGGTATCCGTTCACTTGTAACCATTTCTGGGGATTAGTTTCTCCGTTGAGATCTTCTAAATCATTGTATTTTCTAATAGAATTGTGCCAGCATATTTGTTTCTTTGTTTATTCAGATCTATAGTTGGAGAAAATGGGAAAATCAGGCTAACCCATTGTCTAATGAATGTTTGCAAGGTCAGTTCGTATATTTTAGATACAATGTTGTGCAATGCTCCTTTTTTATCTCATGATTCCCATCTGTGGCCATTGCACATTGATGGGCTTTATCTGTTTGGGATTTTTTGTTTTTATGCTTTGAGTCAAGAGTTCTGTGTTTAGTGTTACCTGATGGTATTTATGCATTATATCTTGTATCATTTGCTGCATTCAAACCTAAACCCCTGGTCCTCTGCTCAACAGATTTGTGTTGGGTTGTGAACTCCCCTGCTGCTGTACATCGTCGGGACCATGTGAGAGTAAACATGGTCAATCTTGTCAGGATTATGAGTATGGCCAGAGCAACACTGTTATGCCCCGGATTGGTGGCTTGTTTCTGAGGATAGGATTTGATTGGAGTGTAGGAGTGATATGTGGCTGTGCTTTGGGGGATTGCGGTGGTGGCTTTGAGGTTTATAGGTTTTGAGAACTTTTGGGAATCAGTTTGGTCTTTGGAGTAAGGGCATTTGGTATTTTGGTTACAGTATGGCTAGTGGACAGACAGCTAGACCGAATTTTTTCATATTCGATTTTCATTTCAGTCAAGGCTCCCCTTCCAGATCAACCCAAAATTCTCTGTGGCCTTGGTTTGGATAGTTCAAGGTTGATGCATATCCTGGCGAAGGTCAGGATTGTTCGGGAAAAAAATGTCTATGTTCTAGCAATGATATAGGATGATAAGGGAAAAAAAAAATTGTGAGTCTAAATCGTGTAAGATGGACTCTCCAACTTGTAAGGAGGCTTCCTAATATCAAGACAGAATATCTCCTAAGAATTGCTTCCTCATGTCCTGATAGGACTCTCATCTCCTAGATGTTGCTTCCTAATATCCTGATCAGTGTTGCAACTCTTCAGAGTAGCGGACAGTTCGTAGCCGAATATCACTCCATATGGTTAAAGTGGCTATGTAATTTGAAATTTTTTTTTTCCTTATATCATTTTTTTTGTGTGGGTATTTAGTAGTCCAAAGTTGTATTTTTTTTAATTTTCCAATTTAAAAGTTGTGTGTTGTGCCTTGTTATTTACTATTGTCATTTGTCAAATAAAAAAATGGAAAGAGTGATTATATAAAATAACAAATTTTCCCTTAACTTTGTCAGTCCTACATAATTAACTCAAGTTTATGGTAATTAAGTTCAGTAAGTTAAAATATTTTGGCACATTTTATTCATTGTAGTTGTTTCTTGTAGCGAGGAGGGACATGTTAATGAAGCGTCAGTCCACTTTTGTTTTTCATCATGCATCTCATCCATGGAGCAAGAGCAAGATTCTCATTTGGATGGTGATGTTTCATGCTTCTCATTTTGTACTTAAAACAATTATTGTTGATGTAACTAGATTTTCATGGTTTCTAATTGTTGGCTGAGAACATTTATTTATTTATTTCTTTGAAAGGGGCAATGCTGATATATTTATATGAACAAATTAGTACGAAAAGTTTACCCATAGCCAATACATATGGGCGACAGTATAAGAGATATATATCAAGCACCACCCAACAAAAGCTACGCAATGATGACACTTAAATTACATAACCAATCCACCCCTTGTTTGTCTAAAGTGTACGCCATCCCATTAGCGCACCTTCTAACTTGCTGAAAAGAAATACAAAATCTTGTAGTTGACTCCTTAATCTCATTGAAGTAGAATTACATCTTCCAAGGCCAACTAAAGGTTCGTGCCCAAGATACGGCATTGGTAGAGTTGCTTTCCACTATGAGGCTAAGATGGAAGGAACGTCGGTAAAATTTCTGTTTCATTGGAATCTTTGACACTTGCATGTTTTGAGAACATATACAACACCTCCTTTATTGTTTCTAAGAACTCCGTCAATACCAACCAGCCCCGGTTTGTGAACTGCCCCATATACGTTAAACTTTGGAAGACCCATTGGAGGAGAGCTCCAAGACACTTTCTTCTTCCCTTTTGATCTTCTCATCAACAAACAAGCTCCCTAATTATGTAGGATGTTACCTTTCTCTAGATTTGAGAACTCCTTTCTAGCATAAACCCATTTAGCAATCCTCAAAGTTACTGTGGACACAGGGCCTTCCAAGGACGATTCCTTTCCATTGAAAATTCTCTCATTCCTCTCCTTTCATATAGGCTAGAGAATAACAAAAGGAATAATCCTCCACAGCATCAAACCACGCCCGACTAAAGTATTTCCCCTCCATTCCTCGAACAACTGACCTACCAAACCGGGGCACACCATGCTACACCATATTCTTTGGGGAAAAACTCTCCAAAAGTGACAATGCAAAGCCACAGTGAAGGAATAAGTGATGGATTCCCTCTCCCTACCATAAAAACATCATGTCTGAAATGGAATCCAACACCAATTCTCTCCTCCTCAAGTTATCAATTGTCGATATGTTTCCTGCCAATTCCAATGAACAAAAGGCCTTTACTCTAGGTGGAGCAAGACCCATCCAAACTGAAGTACAAGAAGACTGTATCCTATCACATGGGTCCAACTGCTTGTAAAAAATGCTTTGAAGAGAAAGCTCTAGAGGTGTTTTCTTTTCAGATGCTTATCATCATGGTTCAAAACGTAATGGCCACATTATCGGCTGTAGCGTTTGAGGCCGCTATGCTATTTTGAAAATAGCGGTGCTGCGGTCTAAGACCTAGTAAAATCAGGTAATTTTAATTTAAAATACTATTTTTCCTATTTCTTCTCCTCAATAGTCTTTTCTAAAGTTGTCTCTGCCCTTATAAGGTTCCAAATCACTGAAAAGACACAACATTGGTTGCTACATAAAATTCAAAATCTTTTTACCACTTATAAAATTCACACCGCTACATATCGCTGCAACCACTATGTATCGCCCGCTACATAGTGTTTTGGCCATTGGCCGTTACGCCCGGGGCAACTGCTATTTTGATCCTTGCTTATCACCACCCTTACCACCGATTGCCCAAACAAGATCTTCCCAACATATAATCTACAAACTTCCAAACCCCATGATCATACAACTTTTCCAAATCAATTTTAAAAGTAGCTCCTTGCTTGCCCGCTTCCTTGAGTCAATATGTTCATTTGTCACCAAAATACCATCAAGAATCTGCCTGTCCTATACAAAAGTCCCTTCAAATGAGCTAATGATGGCAAGGAGTACCTTTCTCAATCTGTTGTCCAGAACTTTTGATAGCAATTTATACACTCAATGAACTAAACTTATGGGCCTAAAATCTTTCAATCCCACTAGATTCGGCACTGTGGGGATTAGACATAAGAAAGTTGCATTTATTTCTCTTTTCAACCTGCCCCTTTGATGAAATCTCGGTAATAGTTGGCAAAAATCTTCTTTTAGTACATCCCAAGCAGCCTTGATAAAAGTAAAATTGAAACCATCTAGGCCTGATTCTTTGTTGGCCGCATAGTCCATTGAAGTAATTTTCATTTCTTCTTCCTCAAACATCCTTTCCTACCATACCCTAAGGTCCTCCTGAATTGAAGGAAAATCAATACCCTCCAGTGTCAGCTTGACAATGTCTTCACTGGAATATAATTTCTCAATAAAAAAAAGAAAACAAAAAGAGTAATCTCCTCCTCGATCTCTGCTGAATCCATGAAAAGAGTTTTGCCTCTTCTAATCTTTCTGATACAGTTTATCTTTCTTCTAAGAATGGCCATTTGATGAAAAAACTTGGTGTTCTTATTTCTCTCCTTAAGCCGTAACGTTCGAGATTTCTGCCTCCAAATCATTTCCTCCATTCGATTAATCTCCCATAGTTTCTTCCTAGCCTAGAACCTCGTCTTCGTCTCATCTTGATTAAGCTGTCTTTCCTCTTTTAACTTATCCCACCCCTCCAATTCCTTTTCAACCCATTTCTTTATCATTTAAACTGCCAAATGAAATTTTATTCCATTCCTTAATCTTTGCTTTAAGCCCTTGTAATTTCTTCATCAGTGTAAAGCCGGTGAACCCATGGAACTCCAATTGAGACCACCAGTCTCTTACCTTAGGCAAGAAGTCTTTGTGTAACAACCAATAGTTCTCAAACCGAAAAGGTTTGGGTCCCCAATTCATTTCATTAGTTGCAATTTTAATGGGACAATGAGCTGAAACTAGTCTGGGAAGTGCAATGTGAATTATTCCTGGAAAAGGTTCATCCTATTCCCTTGATATAAGAAACCGATCATTTCTACTCATAGCTGTCCTTTCTTGATTGTTAGACCATGTTTGTCATTCTCACAGTTGCAAACCACAAGAAGAAACGAGAGTTCTGGGAAAAAATACTGTATTCAATTGAGTGACCCCTTTGGAGATCCTCTCTCACTATATATAGGTATTACATGCCTTTAATCAAGGCTCTAAGTTAGGAAAGCATCTAATTTACATGAATTGAATCTAGGCAAGTATATCAATTACAACCAAAATAGAAAATATACACCTTTGTACAACTGTATTAATTTGACCCAATCAATCCACATGATGTATTATGACTTGGGCCGGATCCCTTCATGGGTCGTGGGTCTGTTTAACACCCCTTCTCAAATTATAACGGGAGAATCAACAAGCATCAATTTGCTAACCAAGAATTGATAGCATGGTCGTGGAAGACCTTTGGTGAGAATATCAGCAATTTGAAGTTCTATGGAGACATGCGGGAGGCTGATGACATCATGTTTAAGCTCATCACGTATGAAGTGACAATCAACCTCGATGTGTTTAGTGTGTTCATGAAAAATCGGATTTTCAGTAATCCGAATTGCACTTGTATTATCTGCATAGAGGGGGGTAGCTCCGTCTGTTGGAAAACCAATGTCAAAGAGAAGACCTTGGAGCCAAAGAATTTCGGAGCATGCAGCAGACATGGCTCGGTACTCAGCTTCGGTAGAGGATTTGGAAACTTTTTCATGTTTCTTGCATTTCCAGGAAATCAGACTATCACCCAAAAACATGCACCATCATGTCGTCGATCTACGAGTATCCGGACAGCCAACCCAATCAGCATCTGAATAAGCTTGGAGAGATAAAGGATTGTTAGATGGAAAAAACAACCCGCGAGTCAGTGTGCGAATAAGGTACCGAATGATGCGGCAAACAGCAGCCAAATGAAGGTGAGGATGAGCAGTCATGAACTGACTTTTTAGGTTGACCGCATAGGAGATATCAGGATGGTTGATCGTGAGGTAGATTAAGCTACCAATCAACTGGCGATATGGGGTAGGATCTGGAAGAAGGTCACCCTCCTCTTTACTGAGTTTGACATTCAATTTGACTGGTGTATCTACGAGAGCTGAAGCAGTAAGGCCAACCAATTCAATGAGGTCAATCGTGTATTTGTGCTGATTAAGTACTATACCTTTAGTCGATTGATGAACTTCAAGACCAAGGAAATAGTTTAAGGAGCCAAGATCCTTCGTGTGAAATGTCTGATTAAGAGAAGCTTGGAGTTCTTGAATCTTATGTGCATTGGGACTAGTAATTACAATGTCATCAATGTAGACCAGTAGCACAGTAATCCCGGACGGGCCATGATGCAAGAACATAGAAGGATCATACTGGCTCAGATGAAAATCCAAGCGGAGAAGAGCATCTTGAAATTTCTCAAACCATGCACAAGGAGCTTGCTTCAGATCATAGAGTGAGCGACAGAGCTTGGCAACCATACCCTTCCCGGATGAGTACCCCTGAGGCAGACGCATATAAACGTCTTCTTTGAGATCACCATGAATAAATGCATTTTTGACATCCATTTGATATAGAGGCCAGGACTGAGATGCAGTAACAGCAAGAATTATGCGTATGGTGGTCATCTTGGCGACGGGAGCAAAAGTTTCATCATAATCAATGCCATATTCCTGCCGATTTCCAAGAGTGACAAGGCGAGCCTTATATCGATCTAAAGTGCCATTTGATTTTAACTTTAGGAAAAAAACCCACTTATAGCCAATTGGTTTGACACTCACAGGAGATGGGACAATATCCCACGTATGGTTTTGCTCTAAAGCCTCCAATTCATCTTACATAGCCTTGTTCCAACATTGGTCCTGCACAGCCTGAGAATAGGATTGGGGAATGGACGAGGAAGACAAAGTGGCCATTAAGGAAGTATGTGAGAACTCATAGCGGTCTGGGGGTACCGAAATGCGAGTGAAGCGACGCAGAGAAGGATGTCTAGATGGACCAAGTGCCGGGGGTGGACCGGATGCCGGAGGAAGATCAGAAGGGGGATCCTTGGGAGGTGCTTCTTTGTTCCGTCTGTGATACACAATTAGGATTAAAACGAACAATGGACGTGTCGTCAGAAAAACCAGGTAAAAACACCAAAGAGGAGGGGTCAGGAGGATTAAGAAGGTTTTGAAAAAAAATACTGTTGTTAAAAAAAAAACCCGACATTCCTAGAGGTACGGTAGTGACGAAGTGTGAGGATCATAGCAAAAGAACCCTTTCTGGAAGGGCGCATAACCTAAAAACACTCATTGAGTTGATTGTGCGGTAAGTTTGGTTCTCTCAGGAGGAGGCAATGCACAAAGCAAACTAAGCCAAAAACATGAAGATCATCATAGGATGGAGATGTCTTGTACAGGCGGTAATATGGGCTCTGATTTTCAATAGAGGTTGAGGGCATACGATTGATAAGGTGAGCTGCAGTAGCCAATGCCTCAACCCAAAAACGGGTAGGAACCAATGATTCAAGAAGAAAGGAACGAGTGACATCAAGGAAATGTCTATTTTTCCTTTTAGCGACCACATTCTGCTGTGGAGTATAAGGACAAGTTCTTTGAGAAATAATACCGTTGTTTTGTAAAAATTGTTGAAAATTTGAGGACATATATTCTTCACCCGAATCTGATCGCAAGATTTTGATGCATGTGGAAAATTGATTCTCAACATAAGCCAATTTTTTTTTAAAAACAGTGAAAACATCAGATTTGGAATGTAGAAAGTAAACCAATGTGAACCTACTGAAATCATCAATAAAAGTCATAAAATATTTATAGCGAGCGTGAGAAAGAGCAGGAGCAATTCCTCATACATCGCTATGAATTAAATCAAAACATTGAGTCCTGTGTAAAGTGGAAATAGGAAAAGGAAGAGTTTTGCTCTTTCCCATTTTACAAGTAGCACAATCAAAAGGCACAGACGAAGAAAAGCCAATAGATTTATTTAATAAACTAGAATTTAACATAAGGGAGAAAGCCTTGGAATTAGGGTGTCCGAGTCTATTATGGCACAATTGGCAATTATCTCTAATAGAAAAACAAAACACATCATTGTCAAATTTGTTCCTAGAAAGATTAGAAAAATTCAGTGGAAACAAGCGTCCACACTTAGGCCCCCTCAGGATCTCCTTCCCGGACATCTGGTCCTGCACAACACAACCAGAGGAAGAGAAAGATATGTTACAATTATTTTCAACAAGTTGCCCGACTGATAATAGGTTTGAAGTTAAATTGGGACAAAGGTAGACATTTTTCAATGGGATGGGACCAGGGATATCTCCGAGAGCAATCATGGGTACATTGCCTCTGTTAGCAGTTTGTATTTGAAGTTTGTCATTGTATTGTGCCACATTGGAGAGTGTGTTACGGGAATACATCATATGATTTGACGCCCCGGAATCAAGAAACCAAGTAGAAGATGGAGGTGAGGTACCTGAGAGACCAAAAGCAGAAAGGGCATTGACAATTATTTGTTGAACCAATTCAGGAGTCAGAGATGAAGAGGGCCCAGGCTGTGAGGGTGCAGATGTAGGAACAGGCATAACTGAAGAAGCAACATAAGCGTGCGGAGCCTGAGACTGAGGAGTCTGAGACCGTGTAGTCTGATATTGCGGAGATGGACGTTGTGGCCGGCGATGACATTCAGAGATGATATGTCCCAACTTTTTACAGTAACTGCAGACTTTCTGTCACAACCCAAATTCCGGGGCCCTATCGGATATCTAGATTGTAATTATACAGCATTATTCACCATGCATTCATCCAATAAGATTCACAAGGTATTAGGCATTTATCTCAAAAATAATTTCAATTATAAATATCGTTAAATCTCTGAGAATTCAAACTTTATATATAACTCAATCCATAATATGCTTGAAACATTAGATAATTTTCCTAAACAAGTACTAATGATTCCATCACCTACTTAAGTTTTTCTCGTTCTCTCTTTTCAGCCACCCATGCCGAAATCTACGTGCTGGTCGTCATTCCGCTCTGGCCCACCCGCAATTTGATTACCTGAAAGGGCAACACGACATCAGTATTACTGGTGAATGAATTTTTCCTAATTACACAAGTCATACATTACATAACATCACATAATCAACAAATCTGAATCAATAATCAAATGTCATTAAAAATACAACCATATGCATAACCGTGCCCATGCACATTACCACGCCTAAAAGGCCAATCGTATACATGTATACCAGTCACCATGATCCTGTCTCATCAGGCACGTCCACTAAGGACCAGCCATCATAATGGCCATTCACGTCCACTAAGGACCAGCCGCTATAACGGCTCGGACACAAAGTCCAACATCCCATGTACGTCTGGGACCCAGCACATAATATCACATAACAACCAGAATATGAATATTAAATAATATAATTGAACACACATGCAGCAGCGTGGGCCCAACCTACGCATATCTCACTGATTACTGCCCCACTTCTTATCATCACAGGTAATAGATGATATAGGAATGGCCCACCTTCATAGCATACTATATAAATAACACAAACATACCAGCATGACCAAATTAGCATAATTTACACAAAACTTTCAATTACTATCGATAGAAGGGCCATATGATAATTACACACTCATCCTAGGGTTATTCCTTAATTATCATACACATCTGTACACACATGCACCATTACAAAACATAGTCCACGCCTGCAACATTCCTATTATAGAATCCAGTGGGTCCCGCTGGACCAAACCAAGATCAAACCCAATGTCTAAGGTCACCCAAGTATAGGCTTTACCCTTAATGGATTGGATTTACCATCAAATATCTTTAATGGGCCCCGCAGTCTCAAAAATACAAATAGTAATCGTAATTGTTAACAAAATTGAAGTTTCTAGATAATTGGGCAGATGGAGCCCAGGCCACATGGGACCACCACCATTCAGACCGTCCCTGGGCCCTCTTCAAGACGTGGGGTCCTAATCTTTGATTGATTTAGGTAGTGGGTCCCACCATGGATGTCGACCTTCAACCCTGTATTCATTAAATTCACACTTGGAATTCATTACACCTCTTGAACAGTGGGACCCAATGGTTCAAAATCCAGATGTCCAACTACACAAAGGTCGCCCAAGAGTCCCACACTTGATGGTCGGAGTTGATTTTCAATTGAGTGTACAAGTGGGACCTAGAAAGCCTAGCGACGAGAACTGTAAAATTCCTGTAACAGTTGCTCTGTTTCATCATACCCATTGGATAAAGGCCCAGATGGGGCCCACTCCTTTTGGGTCCAAGTCTCCTAGGGTCGACCAGGGGTCCTCTACATGATGTGTGGTCTTGATCATTGATCAAGTCAATAGATGGGTCCCATCAAGT
This sequence comes from Camphora micrantha, assembly GCA_003546025.1. Lineage (NCBI taxonomy): Eukaryota > Viridiplantae > Streptophyta > Magnoliopsida > Laurales > Lauraceae > Camphora > Camphora micrantha. The sequence goes on along the minus strand of QPKB01000011.1, from coordinate 11,476,357 downwards.
CAATAGATGGGTCCCACAACTACAAACGACCATTATCAAACACCCCATCAGGCCTCTGTTTTCCATTAGATTTGCAGAACTGTTTCATATTCTTGCATCCAAATCTATTAACACCATTATCATATCTATTAATATGAGATTCAATAATTTTTGCAATACAGAATATACATAATATATGATCCATCAGATCTTCTTAATGTCGATTACTCATAACATATGATTTCATAACCAGTAAATCTTCTCACACAGATTATCCAACTCACATCACAATTCAATCATCTTAATTGATCAACTAGTTAACTAGGAAAATCCACTCACCTTTCGTAAACGATCGTTGCTTTCGCAATGTGGATGCAAATAGAACATCCGTCAGTGACCTCCTTCCCCTGAATTCCAGCCACAACTTCACAACTTCCTCTCTCAGAATTTCTCAAAGAATTGGATATCACCCTACAAGAGGACCGTGGTTTATTTATATACATGAAGAGAAGACAGAGTCCTAGTCCTTTCATGCCTTCCAATTAGAGTTGTATAACAACTCCTTATCTTTCCTTTCTAAAAACGTCCACGTTAACACTTCTAATTCAAAAATCGGTTAACAACTAAGGGTCCATCCTGGGCCAAAATAATCCTGGGCCCAGGTATTCAAGATATTACACGTTCTGTTTGCATTGAGATGCAAGATGCCCAAAATTTTGACAACTGTAGCATTGGGTTTTGCTCAAGTCTCGAGGCGGAGGCTGAGAAACCTTGTTAGCTGAGAACGCGACTAAATAGGTCTCAATCTTTTGTTGAGCTATAGGAGCTGATGTCGCAATGCGCTATTCTTCGCGTAGGAGTTCATTCAAGCATATATCCAAAGAAGGTAATGGCGTCCGATTTATCAAAGCAGATTGGACACTTTCATATTCGGTGCGCAGTTTCATTAGAAATTGATCCCTTTGACTAGAGGCCTGAAGATCGTGAATTACGATCAAAACATCCGCAGCCACATCAGCATACTTAATACTATCGTATTCCGACCACAGTGTACGAAATTCCGAATAGTAATCTTATATAGACAAGGTCCCTTGTGTATATTCAGCAATCGCACATTCAAGATGAAATCGACGTGCTAACTTATCTTGATGATACACTTTCTTCAGATACCCCCACATGTCTTTGGAAGTTGGGTAAGGTTAGAGATTCGTGATCAGATGTGGCTCGACAGAGCCAAGGATCCATGATTTGATCTTTGCATCTAGTATGCCAAGAGGAGATCTTCTCATCTTCAGTGGGTTAAGGGTCGGTTCCAGAAATATATCCCCACAATTCCTTAGCTTCAAGGTATGTCTGGAATTGAAAAGACCATGCGGGATAATTTTTGCCAGTGAACCGGATCAAAGTAACCTCAGATTTCTCCATCTCTAAGTGATATTTGCCAAAAATACTGATTGAAGCAGTAAAATAACAAAAAAAATCCAACAACAGAGAAGAGATGAAGGCTACTATTTGTAGAACAAGTCTATCCTGTGTAGGAGCCAATTTCTAGCCAAGCAGAGGAGAAAAATCAGCCCAGAACACTCCCAGGGCAAAAAAACACCCCTGACGACTTGAAAATTGGCTGAAAAACCTCTATGTGGGCCCCACTGATGGGGCGGGACCAAGATCAGATGAGATTGCTAAGGGAGCACATAAATTTGGCTTCTATTGAAACAAGGATTATCCAATTCCACTAAAAATCCAGGATTCTGGACGGTCTAGATGAAACAGTTATTAAAAAACTGGAAATTTTCGAGAATGAGTAAAACTCCAACCTGGAAGAGATGAAAAAATATGAAAAAATGTCCAATAATCCTAGAAAATCCAGGTGACCATGTCTGGATAGGTTGCTGAAGTTGTCTTGATGATCAGAGGTGGCCACCATACAGATCTGTGATCTGTCTTGCTTGAAACTGTGTGGATTTCTCGAAACAGATCCCTGATCTGTCTTTCTTCACTAGAGAGATTGGTTTCTCTCTAATCTATTGCCTTGATGCTGTGTAAGACCAAATACCTAGACTTCTTTGAACATGGCTCTGATACCATGTCATTCTCATAGTTGCAAACCACAAGAAGAAACGAGAGTTCTGGGAAAAATACTGTATTCAATTGAATGACCCCTTTGGAGATCCTCTCTCACTATATATATAGGTATTACATGCCTTTAATCAAGGCTCTAAGTTAGGAAAGCATCTAATTACATGAATTGAATCTAGGCAAGTATATCAATTACAACCAAAATAGAAAATATACACCTATGTACAATTGTATTAATTTGACCCAATCAATCCACGTGATGTATTATGAATTGGGCTGGATCCCTTCTTGGGTCATGGGCCTGTTTAACAATGTGAACCTCCTCCCCATCATTGGCAAATCTATTAGTTCGTTCTTGTTGATAAACTCTGAAAGTTTTTCCATGCTATGTGTGATGCGCCTACCTCCCTTCTTATGAGGGAACTGAATAACATTGAAGTCCCCTCCAATACACCATGATACTGCCACTGAGAAATCATACTTGAAAGCAATAACGAGAATCCGTCTCTTAGATCATTGACATTTGGCCCAAATATGTTCTCTACTGCCCAATCGTCCTTGATGCTCCAAGATTTTGTAGCCAACACCCTTTGAGATTTAATTACATCTTTAATTTTCAACAAATTATTATTCTTTATGGAAATGAGCCCCCCCTACACCTCTTCCGAAGACACCCATTCCCATCCAAAATTCCTCGAGCCCCAAATGTTCTGAATGATGCAAGCAATGTCTTTGGTTACTTTTGTTTCTTGACAGAACATTAACCTTCTGTTTCTTAGTTAGCTTCCCCACTCTGCCCTTTTCTCAGGCTTCCCCAAAACCCCTTATATTCCAGCTTACAATGATCATGATGATCTGCATTGTGACAAACTCCTGGATACATAACGTCCCTTTTTATGCTGTTTGACCAGCATCTTCCTGTATCTTCATAACTGACCCTTTCTTCTTGTCCCAATGAAGCCTTGATTCCTTCATCTCAATCTGAGAAATGTGATGTAACAATTCATGTACATTTGGCCCAAAATTAACCTCCAAGTGTTAATAGGACAAAAAGAAATGGGAAATAAAGACACTTCATAGAATGTCAAACACAAACTCAGCCACCTACAAGTACTTAAATTCATTAATAAATTAAGATACAGTGAGTCCTTAAATTCTATAATAAGAGATGATTATTTTTCATTTGTTTAGCTTTTTATTTGTACCTTTACATTTAAGTAATCATATGGGTTTTTGGTGCGGCTCAGTCAGACTTGGCCAGGTCCCATGCGGTTTGGCCTAGTGACTTGACTCAAGGGTTATGATTTGCATCCCAAGTCTAGTTTTAAAACCTTAACGGCGACTGAACATTAAGTGTAAGAAAGCCTTGTCTTCGCTTGAAGTGTGTGTTTTCTGAACTTTTGTTTACTTTAGTCGGCTCAACACTTGAAGATGACGATCTGACTTTAGTATCATTAGGCTTATTAGCTGTAGATTCTAGAATGGGAAGAACAAACTATCATCAAAAGGAAACTCCTCTTGCACAAGGTATGGGCTTAAGAGTTAACTTGTGAAGATATAATGAGACATTCTCAAATAAAGTTATATACTGATTGCCATTTTTGATCGGTACCTCCTTTAGGTTACCTAGAAATATGCATGGCATCTAGTTTATCAAGAAGAATATTATGAACATCTACAAATAAAAAACAAAAGAATACCTTTAGCATTATGGAAATGAGGGTTAATTAGGGTGAATCTGGATAGACCTTTTGATGTAGTACCAACCAAGCCCAAGTCAACTGGGCCAACCCATTGACCCATAGGTCAACCGGCCCATTGGGTTCAACCCATAGGCCCAATCTAACCGAGAGCTATTGTGGCTTCCTCTTTCTATCCTATTTCTATTTTGTATTTCTAATTCTAATTCTAATTCTAATTCTAATTCTATTTTCTGTTATTGTTTAATTAGGATTTCTATTATCTATTTCTATTTTATTTAAACTTCCTTAATTTTAGAAACTCCTAGTTGCTTAAGTAATAGAAGGGATCGATGCTACTCCTCTATGTAAGGATTTGACAGATTTCATTGCAAACTCATGCTTATTATCAATTAATATTTGATTTCTGAGTTTTCTCTTCAATTATGACGATGTTTTCCATTATCTTGAGTGTGCCCTAGTGCTTGAATCCATCTTTGGATTCGATCAATCCCATTGGAGATTGAACTATTTTCGATCATGGATCTAGGGCTGTGTCACCTTTTCTCCTTATAACACTGGCAAGCATATTGTTAGCGTATATCCAAAAGGATTGGATGTTGGAACATTCATCTCTAGGGGAGCGTGTGCCACATTAAGATGTTTGTTCTATCTTTTAATTGCACCATTTTGTTGCGGTGTTAAAGTGGGGCACGGATACTTTAAAATGGGTAGCGCATTGTGTCGTATCGTATCCGATACTTCACTTTTTATGTGTAAAATTCATGTCCTTGTTATATCTAGGCATGTCTTTGTTATACCAATCAACATGAGTATACACTTCTACCTTTACATGCCCATGACATGTAAGTAAGATGCCTTTTCCCTGTTATATCGAGGCGTGTCCCTGTTATACCAATCAACATGAGTAAACGCTTCTACCTTTAGATGCCCATGACATGTAAGTAAGATGCCTTTTCCTAGTGCTCCTTTTAATATCTGAGAATCCTTTTGATGCAGGCCCTAGGATTAGGGCTTGTGTGGAAAAGTCCCGAAGCACGATAATAGGCATCTGTAGATACCTTCACACGAGGACACACCTCCAAAGGGATAAAGATCCACACAATTCTATTGATCTTCAAAAGTCTTGAGATTCTAATCTCTACAATGCCATATAAATAGTAAAAGAAAACTTAGGTACTTAAGACTCCTAATCAAACTACGAAAGCAAATTAGAAACTATCCTAATTACAACTCTTTAATAAAAGTAATAAAATTAGAAACAATAATATTCTATATAATCTTTGGTGATCCCACACATGGGCCACAGGCCTTCTTGTAACAACTTATTGGTGATGCTGCATCACCTTTAAACTGCAGCTAAATAATCAATTCAGGGGGCATGTGTGAATTGGCTTACCAAACTTGCAACATAAGATATATCAGGTCGTGTGATGGTCAGATAAATCAATCTCCCTACTAATTGCTGGTATGATCTTTAAAATAAGCAAAAACTGAAAAATAGTGAAATAAGCCAAAAAAAAAAAAAAAAAAATCTGCAATGTAGCAACCTAGAAGCTGCTACATGCACGGCCATGACGCATCTAAGTGCCGCTATTTTCAAAATAGTGTAGTGGCCTCGACCAATACGGGCAATAATGTGGCCGCTATTTCGAACCTTGTTAACGATCGGTTTCTTCACTTGTACTGCATCTTGGGATATCACAATATTACTGATGTATGTCGATGATATTATCATTACCGGGGAAGATACCATCAGCATATAGTTTCGCAAAGTGCACACTCCTTTCACGTGAAGGACTAGGGGCAACTTACCTACTGTCGTAGGCTTGAAATTCAATGTACATCTACAGGAGTGTGCAACAACAAAAAAATGGGGAGGATCTCCTTACACTGGCACTCTTTACAACTTCTCACATAGCTGCTACTAAATGTCAAATATAGTAAACATGAAGGGAGGCCAATTGAGAATCCCACCCTCTTTCGACAACTAGAGGGAAGTCTTTTTTACATCACTATGTCTCGTCCTGACATTTCACATGCCACTGCAACAACCTCATTTGAGAGCCGTCTGTCACATTCTTGGTATCTTTGAGGAACCCTTGATCGAGGCTTATTTTAGTCTTCCTCCCCACTCGCCCCAAGTGGCTACACTAATCCAAATTAGGCCGGGTGTCCCGATACAAGATGCTCCACCACAGGATGATGTATGTTCCTTGGTTCTTCTCTTGTTTCATGGAAGTTCTAAAAAAAAAAAACCACGGGCTCCATATTATCTGCAGAGGCCAAATATCAATCTATGTCATCTGCTACTAGTGAAATTGTTTGGTTGCGATGCCTTTTGGCCGAAGTTGCATTTTTTCAATCAGATGCTACCACTTGTTATGCAAGACAATACAAGTCCCATTAGAATCACATCCAATCTAGTATTCCATGAATGAACCAAACATATAGAGGCTGACTGCCATTTAATCAAACAACATTTTGTCCCTGAAAATATCTCTCTACCACAATCAACACTGAACATCAATTGCCGGATTTATTCACAAGAGCAGTGAAAAAATCAAGTCATGATTTCTTCACTAGCAAATTGATGCTTTGTTCCACTCCACATCAATTTGAGGGTGAGTGCCGAGAGAACAGGGACCCAGTTGATGCTTTGTTCCACTCCACCACAAATTGATTCTTTGTTCCACTCCACAAGCAAATTGATGCTTTGTTCCACTCCACATCAATTTATGGGCTATTGGATCAGGTGACCCAGTTGTTCTAACTAATAGATAGTCATTGAAATAGTCTTGTAGAGGTCGATAGTCCTCTAAATGAGGCATGTAAACTTGTAACTTCTTATCCCTTTCGAATCCAGATGGGCATCTAAATGTAGATGCCTCAAATCATCAATGCTATCTTTCATAAAGGTTATTGCTTTTGGTTATGTGCTTACATTTGTTGATGTTGTGGCAGCTTTGTTTTGTTCGCCAATTCAAGGTCTCTATAGAAAAGTCAGATTACATGGCATTGCGACTGGGATTCATTTCTGTAAGTATAGTTGTATGGTTATGTAAGTGGGAAGCTTTTAGTGATGCCATTGCACGGTTCATTCTTTTTCGCATATTTTGTTAGTATATTTGCAAGCATGATTAGTCAAACATACTGTTGCATATTTGCCACTCATCTCTAGGTTATATATTTTGGGGATTTTGACCATATGGCTGCCCTTGGACCTGACATTTTCCCCTGAATTGTCAAAGTTTAAATATTTCCCTCATAGTTGATATCGCATAGTGTGATACGTGTGATATTGCACGAAACTAGGATATCGTACGAATTGCTCTGTGGGAAATATGTAGACTTCGATAGATTAGGAGCAAATGTTAGGTCCAAGGGCAGTTGTATGAGCAAAATCCCTTTATTTTGTGATTTGTCTTTTAAATCATTTTATGATGGTTAAAAGAATTATCTTTGATACTGTAAAGTAAAAGTTGGGTATGGGAGGTCTTTTAACTGCAGTATGCTTCATTAATGCTGCTCGGCAGACAGAGAGCCTTGTGGACTTCCTGTCTGCAGACAGTTTTTGGTACATATGGCTGCTGATCTTTAATCCAATTCCAACCTTCAAATGTACAAGAGTTTAGTTATGGCCGCCTAGGGGTACTTTGGTTGCCGGGGTTTGCTTTCTCCAAACAGTGGAAGCACCTCACCAATTTGTATAGAAATGTCAAATCTGATATTTTCCCTCAATTTCATTTTGTGGTATGTAGGACATTCTGGGGTCCTTTTCCACAGATTTTGATAGATCAGAATCATGTATCTTTGAAGATCGAAGTTACGATTTATTTTGACTAAGTAGAAAACAAATGCCGCCACTCTTTTTTTTATCGGTAACAGAAATTTTAGTTAAAGAAAGAGAAGTATAGAGAGGCGGTATGAGAGACTTACAATGGGGGGAAGAAAACACCAAGAAACAAAAAATTACACTATGAGACAAAAGGCTAAACTCTGTCTGCCCCCCCTACTTAGCCAACAAACCCAGAGGATCGCGCACAGAACAAACAACTTCATGACATGTGTCTTAAATGCACGCACTTACTACCACTTAAATTCATTCTTAATAGTTGAAACGCATGTGTTAAAATTTTATATTCATAGGACCCTATTTTCTATTTTGAAAGATTTTTTAAAAATCATTTTTACACAATTTGAGGGTTATTGGGCTCCAGGATGAGGGACAAATAAAATTGTTACACACATTTTCGCTAATTAAATAACAATCTGCTTCTATTTGCTTTTTTCTCTCTTGAAACACTGGGTTTTCTACTGTAAAAACAACTGCCTTATTATCCAAGTTTCATTGGAAGATATAGATTAAAACCAAGATCTATCAACCATGTCTATGAGGCTTCAAAGGCCCATAAGCACCCTATATTCTGCCTTTGCATGTGAACAAGCATCAACAGATCATTTTTTTCCTCTTCCACGTCACCAAATTGGCACCGAAAGAAGTACAACACCCCAAAATGAACATTTTTCATTTGTTTTGGCAACCTTTCACTTGAAATTAGTACAGATTTCCACTCGAGGTTTTGGAACTCGTACTCAGAGTCCATATGTAATTTTTGAATTATTGAGTAATTAAAGCTTATATTGATTGAACTATAATTTGATGTGTATTTCTTCTCTTCTATTGTTCTGCCTTTTTTGTTATGTTTCTTATTTCATTCCTTCTGAATCCTCTCTATTCTCATCTTCAATCTTCATAATTTTTATTAATGTTATGCTAGTTCCTTTGTCCCTGAGGGGAGTTTTCTTAGATTGGGACCACTCCAAGTAGATTTTCTTAACTTAACATCAACCAGATGTTTCTACCAAAAAAAAGTAGTTTTTCTTAACTTATTTAATGGAGGTTAATTTAAGGGGTTTACTTCTATCAAGAACCAGTTTGTCCAATTGGGACTCGGGTGGAGTCACTATAATAGTACTGGTAGAATCTCATGGCAACTGCTATGAGGCTCAAATCCACAATTCATACCAAAGACTAGGGGCCACACATGACACAACCGTAAGCAATTATTGAACAACAACTAAAGACTCACGTGATTCAAGAAAACTCCAAAATAAAGTCACATGACCACTAGGCATATCCCAAGTAGGCGATAGAATGTTCATAATATTAGATAATAGTCACATGAATGCTTCTTCAATATCAATAACCTTCTGAAAGCGTTCATAGTGAAACAAATTATAGAAGTTAACCTGGGAAAAGCCAAAAATATTCTGGGTGTTGAAAAGGTGGGCTAGAATCATTATATCTTCCTCAAGTCTAAACTAATCTCATGCAACTAGGCTTGTGTTACACCCTATCCCGAGTTAATCAAGATTAACTCTAATTAATCGAGATTAATGCGATTTAAGCATGATTAATCAACTTAATGGTGATTAACGACTAATATGGGTCAAATTAGTTTTTAAAGAATGAATTAAACATAATGAACAAGTTTGAAAGAGATTGACTCAATAGAGTTTATTTTAGACCCAAATTAGTGGAATTGAGGGCTTTTTCCGTAAATACGGATTTATGCGTATTTTGTCGAATATGGTGAAACTTGGTGTCAACATGCGTATCTCAGTGAGTACAACAACTTTCATAAAATACTCATGTTAATTTGACCTCAAATGAGTCAAATTGGCTTTCATTTGACTTAAACTGAAAATAAGTAATAATGAGTGGGGTTTAAATGCAAAAGTCTTTTATATTATGTTGGAGAAGAACCCAGAACCCATTTCTGTCGGTTATTGAGTTCTGAAATTGTTGGAAGCTTAGTCTCAACTCAATTCTTCTTCCTTCCTTCCATTTTCTTCATCGATTTGCAAGGTTTGAAGTGTGCAAAGGGTTAGGGTCATCTTCATCATCATCTTCTTTGAGTTTTTGGAGCTATATAGAGAAGGAAATCTCATAAGCTTTCCTTTTCTTCTAGTCACAGTAAGTGTTCAACTGCTAATGTAGAAATCTTGAGTTCTACTATTTGATTTGAAATGGTGTATAGTATGAATAGTTTGAGAAATTCGTTTTGGGATGTTCTTGATCTTAGGGTTTGGAAGTTGGTAATTTTGAGTCAAATAGAGATTGAAAAGAAAAGGGGTTTTTGTATCAAACTTGACTATAAGGCAAGTATAACCGTTATTGGTGATTATGATGCTAATGTGTAGATTTTATTTGATTAGTTATAGTTGTGAGCTCAAACCTGTTACATAGAATTGGAATTGATTTGTTCTGATTTATGGATTGGTTAAATGGTATTAGAATGGATTATATGATGAATAGAAGTGTTTTATTGTGTATAAATAATGATTGAGGAAGGGAACAGGAGGTTCCATATTTTGTGTGCAGGTTGTGAATGAGTTCGAATGAAGAAGAAGAACTGTTCAGAATTCCGGGTTTGGAATTCTGATGCGTTTGCTCGAGCGAACAGGAGTCCGCTCGAGCGAACCACATTCTGTATGGCATCCGCTCGAGCGAACCTGAAGTAAATGTATCAGTTTATTTCTTGATTGAGATTCAATTTTCTTCTTCTAATTAGGAGATTTAGTTATTATAGCCGGTAACTAAATTATATTTAGTTAATCAATAATGGAATTTGTTTAACTAAATGGTCAACCAAATATACTTTATGTATACTTGGATTTTTCTAGGAATTATACTCCTGGATTTGAAACTAAAATGAATCGCGAGTTAACCGGAATTAATAGAAGTTCAGATTTAAGTTCTGAATCGTAAGAAAAGAGCCTATTGATTTAATCAAGGCTGTTAACGTTTCTTTACCTCCATGGGTGTGAATTAAGGGGACTTTAATGTACAAAATACACATAAATTGTGATGCCATCAAGAATAGCATGTACATTAAACAACTAAGGATTTCAGCTAATTAGTTGGTATTACTCGATTGAAATTGTATATTGTGTTGTATCCGAAATTGATCATAATTGAATTGGATTTTTTATTGGATTGTATCCATTAATTTGTCATTGAATAGAATTAAATTTTAATTGTACTGTTTCTTGAGTCTGGCATTACATAGTGATTTCTTTAAGCTCATTAGAGCTGTTACTGTAGAAGCAGATTATTTGGAAGTGTTCCGGAACTCCGTAGTGATGTCAGTAGTCCCTGGCCCGAGCACTGATAAATCCCACAATATATGAATCCTTCCGTATGGAAGATGGAAATCCTTCCTTTTTAGGAAGATGGGAATTGAAATGAAATGCTATTGTAGTTTTGCCAAATATGAAAGACTCTTATTGATTTGAATTAAATAATAATTGTATTGGTCTAACATTGGATTAGACAGATTAAATTTGTGAATTAGCATGTCAAATCATGCACCTGTTTATACATTGCTGAATTGTCAATTCATAGTGTTATTGATGGCATTACTGGCACAGCTGCCCATGCCGATCCTTCTGAGGCCTCAACGTCAGCGGAAGAGACCACTCCGGTTCCTACAGGAGGATTAGTAGAGTGGAAATGAGATGATAACAATTGAAGTGAACTTTAGAAAAATGAAAACAGTAAATGAAATGAAAACTTGTAGAAATTGTTAGAAACGTTTTGTACTTTTCATTACTTGCATTGTATTTAAATGTGCAAGTGAATGGTTGTTCATAGTGCAAATAAATTTTTGTTTTTATACATGAGTAATGTATATTTATTTATATTTCGCATATGTGTAATTGATATCTCTTGTGAATTTTGATGTGATTGAAGTTCACGGGAGTAAATATGCGTCACGACTTGGGTTAATTTGGATTAATTATAATCTCGGGTTCGGGTCGTGTCATACTTATTGTATGGTATCAGAGCAAGTGAAAAAGTTGAAAGAAAAGTTTAAAATCGTTAGAAAGTGTTAAGGACACGATGAGGAAATCAGATTACGAATGAAATCCTAATTTTGGATTTGTAGTTTATTGCTTTCACTAAATGTGATTTGCTTCACTGTATGTGATATATATGTGATGGAAGTATAAAGATGTAAATCTTATCTTCTCGTTTTATTTTCAGAATGGCATATGGCTTTAGAAGCGGAGGAAACGGGAATGATAATCCTGATTATGTGGTTACTGGGAACGAAGGTCCTCTAGCCACACCTCCTACTCTAAATAGTGATGCTAGATTCACTGCTATCTTAGAGCAGATGGCTAAAAGCCATCAGGCGCAATTGAATATGCAAGCTCAAATCAATGCCATGCTACAAGTACAAGCTCAGATGTAGGCTCAGATGCAAGTTCCTCAAGTGCCACCAGTTCAACCACCACCTACTGTTGGTACTCAGGTGGTGGTACAGTCCAAAGAGAAAGATCCTAACGTTCTTTAAGAACAGTTTAGGAAGAGGGGAGCCACTGAGTTTCAAGGTAAGGAAGATGCATTAGTAGCAGATGAGTGGATAAAACATTGATACAATTGTTTGTACCCCAAAGCAAAAGGTGTTACTTGCCTCTTCTATGCTATGGGATGTAGCGAAGGATTGGTGGAAGGGTATTAAAAGTACAATAATTGAAACACCTGTAGCTACTATTTGGGAGAATTTTAAGAAATAGTTTGAGAGAAACTTTGTTCCAGAGCATGTGAGGCAGAGAAAAGAATCAGAATTTCTGAATCTGAAAAATGGGCAAATGACTGTGACAGTGTATGTGCATACATTTATACAGCTGTCTAAATATGCTAAGGACCTGATCGATACAGAAGAAAAGAAGATTAAAAGATTCATAAATGGTTTGAATCCATCCTATAAGAAAATGGTCCTAGTAGGTCAGCAGCCTACCCATTTCGATGATGCAGTAGACAAAGCATATACTGATGAAGAAGTTCATCGAGAAGAGCTAGAAACAAATACTGGTCCTAGGAGGAGTGGTAGCTCTTAGTTTAAAAAGGGAGGCAAATTTAAGAACAAGAGGCGGAAATATGTTGCTAAAGCTGAAGTTAAACCGGTTTGTGAGACATGTGGGAAAGCTCACAAAACTGAAGCTTGTTGGAGAAACACTGGGGCATGTTTAGCTTGTGGTTCAATGGAGCATAAAATGGCTTAATGTCCCAAAGTTAGAAGAGATAACCTAGCTCCACAGCAACAGCCTCCTCGGGGACAGGTAGCAATTCTTGCTCCTCCACAGCAGCGTGCCAGCGTCAATGGTAGCAACGTCAGAGGCAACAGCAACCACGGCAACAACAACATCAGAATCGACCTCAGGTTGCAGGACAAGTCTATGCTGCAAATAGGGAACAAGTTAAAGCTGCAGCTAATGTGGTAGAAGGTATAATTTATGTTTGCATTATTTGACCCTAGATCTGCTCATTCATTTGTTGCACCTCCATTTGTTTGTGATATGCAAGAACAGATTAAACAGTTATCATATGATTTTACTGTGACTACTCCATTGGGAAGAAAAGTTGTATGTGAATTATATGTACCCCAATGTAGTGTTAAAATTGTAGAGGTGTCAATGCCAGCAGATCTAGTAGTGTTGGCTATGAATGATTTTGATGTAATTTTTGGCATGGATTGGCTTGCGAAGTACAGAGCCTGTTTGGACTGTTTCCGCAAAATCATTACTTTTAAAGTAGATGAAACCAATGCCAATGTATTATTTGAAGGAACACAGAAGAAGTTTGATACAAAGCTTGTTTCAACAATGAAGGCTGAACGAATGATGCAAAGTGGTTGTGAAGGCTACATCGCATTCATCACTGAAAATAAGCCAATGAAGGAATTAGAAAACATTCATGTAGTCTGTGAATTTCCAGACGTGTTTATGAAAGAATTGTCAGGTTTGCCTCCAGCAAGGGAAGTAGATTTCACTATAGAGCTTGTGCCGGGTACTGCACCTATATCTCGTGCACCATATAGAATGGCACCGTCTGAATTACATGAGTTAAAGAAGCAAATACAGGATTTGCTCGACAAAGGTTTTATTAAACCTAGTGTCTCACCATGGGGAGCACCTGTATTGTTTGTCAAGAAGAATGATGGCACCCTACGCATGTGTATTGATTATAGGCAACTTAATTAGATAACGATTAAGAACAAATATCCATTGCCTAGAATTGATGAGTTGTTTGATCAACTCGAGGGTGCGGCGTGTTTTTCTAAGATTGATCTCCGATATGGATATCACCAAATTCGTGTTAGAGATCAGGATGTACAGAAGACAGCATTTAGGACCCAATATGGGCATTATGAATTTCTAGTTATGCCTTTTGGATTAACGAATGCACCTGCAATGTTTATGGCTTTGATGAATAGAATTTTTGCTTCTTATTTAGACCAGTTTGTTGTGATTTTCATTGACGTCATCTTGGTATATTCAAAGTCAGAGCAAGAACATTCACACCATCTAATAACAACAATGCAATTGTTGAGAGACAATCAGTTGTTTGCAAAGCTAGAGAAGTTTGATTTCTGGTTGCAACAGGTGGCATTTCTGGGTCACATAATTACTAGAGAAGGATTAGCCGTGGATCCCGCTAAGATTGACGCCATTACTAAGTGGCAATGTCCGAAGAATGTTCCAGAAGTGCGGAGCTTCTTAGGATTGGCTGGATATTACAGAAGGCTTGTGAAAGACTTCTCAAAATTGCAGCACCATTGACAAAACTGACTCAGAAGAACATTCCATTTGTATGGGATGAAGAATGTGAGTACAGTTTTCAAGTTGAAACAGAGATTAGTCTCAGCCCCAACTTGTCAATGCCTGATGGAAGAAGAGGATTTGTAATCTATTCTGATGCTTCCGGTATAGAATTGAGATGTGTACTGATGCAAAATGGCAAGGTTATTGCCTATGGTTCGCGGCAGTTAAGAGAACATGAGAAGAATTATGCTACTCATGATTTAGAATTCGCGGCAGTTGTATTTTCTTTGAAGCAATGCAGGCATTATCTGTATGGAGAAACTTTTGAAGTCCTTTGTGATCACAGAAGCTTTCAATATTTGTTTACTCAGAAGGACATTAATCTAAGACAACGCCATTGGTTAGAGCTGATCAAAGATTATGATTTTCCATTCACCTATATACCTAGAAAAGGTAATGTAGTGGCTGATGCTTTGAGTCGCAAATCTGCTAACTTGGCATCGTTGGTGGATGGATGGTATTTGATTGAAGAATTTAGAGATTTGGATGTGTCCATTGAATTGGTGGACAATAGTATTATGGTTGCAGCAATGTCTGTGTTTGAACTAGTTTTTATCAAATAAATCAAGGAAAGACAATTCGAAGATCCTGAATTGGTAAGAATCAAGGATAACATTGCAGCTAGACCAGATTTTGTTTTGGTAGAAGGAGTTCTCTACTTCAGAGACAAATTGTGTATACCAGTACAAGAAGATTTGAAACAAGCAGTGATGTTTAAGCTCATCACACGATATTCTATGCATCTAGGAAGTACAAAAATGTATAGAAATCTCAAAGGTAGGTTTTGATGGAATAACATGAAGCGGGAGATAGCAGGTTATGTATCTTCGTGCTTGACCTGTCAGCGTGTGAAGTTTGAGCACAGAAAACCGCCTGGATTACTTCATCCTTTACATATTCCTATATGGAAGTGGGAACACTTGACTATGGACTTTGTATTTGGTTTACCTATGACCAGGAGACAACATGACACCGTATAGGTGATTGTGAATCGTCTTATGAAGTCTGCACGTTTTCTTCCATTTAGAAAGGATATGGGATTCAATGAAATGTTCAAGTTGTTTGTGAGGGAAGTGACTAAATTGCATGGGACACCAGTTTCGATTGTGTTAGATTGAGACAGTCGGTTTGTTTCCACATTTTGGCAGTCATTTCAGAATTCAATGGGTACTAGACTTCGATTTAGTACTGCATATCATCCACAAACAGATGGGCAATCTGAACGGACGATTCAGACATTAGAGGATTTTCTTCGTGCTAGCGTTATGGATTTTTGTAGTGATTGGGATGAACATCTCGCGTTGTGTGAATTTGCATGCAACAACAGTTATCACTCCAACATCGAAATGGCACCATTTGAAGCATTGTATGGTCGCAGATGTAGGACTCCAGTTAGCTGGGAAGAAGTTGGAACAAGAAGTTTCCATCGTCGTACTATCATTGCAGAAACAGCTGAAAGAGTCCAGAAAGTACAGGACAGATTGAGAGTAGCCCGATCAAGGCAGAAGAGTTATGCTAATAACCGTTGGCGAGATTTGGAATTTGCCATTGATGATTGGGTATTTCTCAAAACCTCTCCAATGAAAGGTACTATTCGATTTGGGCAGAAAGGGAAGCTTTCACCAAGGTATATTGGACCTTTCAAGATAAAGAGCAAAATTGGAGACGTGGCTTATCGTCTAGATCTTCCATCGCAACTCTCCGGTATCCATAATGTATTTCATGTGTCGATGCTTCGAAAGTATGTGGCGGATCCTACACATATCATTAACTATAATGAGATTCAAGTTCAGCCGAACACCACATATGTTGAGAAGCCAGTCAGGATTATCGATACCAAGGAACAAATTTTACGCACAAGGATGATTAAATGGGTTAAAGTCCTTTGGGTGCATCATGAACCCAATGAGGCCACATGGGAATTAGAAGAACAAATGGCTCGAAAATATCCGGAGCTATTCGTTCAGGTAAGTTTTACTTATTGTATTTATATTTGTTTTTTTCTTTTTATGTTTCATTCGGAGGGCCGAATGATTCTAAAAGTTTAGGAGAATGTTACACCCTATCACGAGTTAATCAAGATTAACTCTAATTAATCGAGATTAATGCGATTTAAGCATGATTAATTAACTTAATGGTGATTAACGACTAATATGGGTCAAATTAGTTTTGAAAGAATGAATTAAACATAATGAACAAGTTTGAAAGAGATTGACTTAATAGAGTTGATTTTAGACCCAAATTAGTGGAATTAGGACTTTTTCCGTAAATACGGATTTATGCGTGTTTTGTCGAATACGGTGAAACATGGTGTCAACATGCGTATCTCAATGAGTACAACAACTTTCATAAAATACTCATGTTAATTTGACCTCAAATGAGTCAAATGGGCTTTCATTTGACTTAAACTAAAAATAAGTATAATGAGTGGGGGTTTAAATGCAAAAGTCTTTTATATTATGTTGGAGAAGAACCCAGAACCCATTTCAGTCGGTTATTGAGTTCTGAAATTGTTGGAAGCAAAGTCTCAGCTCAGTGCTTCCATCCTTCCATTTTCTTCATCGATTTAGGGTTAGGGTCATCTTCATCATCATCTTCTTTGAGTTTTTAGAGCGCTATATAGAGAAGGAAATCTCAGAAGTTTTCCTTTTCTTCTAGTCACAGTAAGTGTTCAACTGTTAATGTAGAAATCTTGAGTTCTACTATTTGATTTGAAATGGTTTATAGTATGAATAGTTTGAGAAATTCGTTTTGGGATGTTTTGGATCTTAGGGTTTGGAAGTTGGTAATTTTGAGTCAAATAGAGATTGAAAAGAAAAGGGTTTTTGTATCAAACTTGAATATAAGGCAAGTATAACAGTTATCGGTGATTATGATGCTAATTGTGTAGATTTTATTTGATTAGTTATAGTTGTGAGCTCAAACCTGTTATATAGAATTGGAATTGATTTGTTCTGATTTATGGATTAGATAATGGTATTAGAATGGATTATATAATGAATAGAAGTGTTTTATTGTGTATAAATAATGATTGAGGAAGGGAACAGGAGGTTCCATATTTTGTGTGCAGGTTGTGAATGAGTTTGAATGAAGAAGAAGAACTGTTCAGAATTCCAGGTTTGGAATTCTGAAGCGTCTGCTTGAGCGAACAAGAGTCCGCTCGAGCGAACCACATTTTGTTTGGTATCCGCTCGAGCGAACCTAAAGTAAATGTATCAAGTTGTTTCTCGATTGAGATTTAATTTTCTTCTTCCAATTAGGAGATTTAGTGATTATAGCCGGTAACTAAATTATATTTAGTTAATCAATAATGGAATTTGTTTAACTAAATGGTCAACCAAATATACCTTATGTATACTTGGATTTTTCTAGGAATTATACTCCTGGATTTGAAACTAAAATGAATCATGAGTTAACCGGAATTAATAGAAGTTCAGATTTAAGTTCTGAATCGCAAGAAAAGAGCCTATTGATTTAATCAAGGCTGTTAACGTTGTTTTACCTCCATGGGTGTGAATTAAGGGGACTTTAATGTACAAAATACACATAGATTGTGATGCCATCAAGAATAACATGTACATTAAACAACTGAGGATTTCACCTAATTGGTTGGTATTACTCGATTAAAATTGTATATTTTGTTGTATCCGAAGTTGATCATAATTGAATTGGATTGTTTATTGGATTGTATCCATTAATTTTTCATTGAATAGAATTAAATTTTAATTGTATTGTTTCTTTAGTCTGGCACTACATAATGATTTCTTTAAGCTCATTGGAGCTATTACTGCTGTAGCAGATTATTTGGGAGTGTTCCGGAACTCCGTAGTGATGTCAGTAGTCCCTGGCTCGGGTACTTATAAATCCCACAATATATGAATCCTTCTGTATGGAAGATGGAAATCCTTCCTTTTTAGGAAGATGGGAATTGAAATGAAATGCTATTGTAGTTTTGCCAAATATGAAAGACTCTTATTGATTTGAATTAAATAATAATTGTATTGGTCTAACATTGGATTAGACAGATTAAATTTGTGAATTAGCATGTCAAATCATGCACCTGTTTATACATTGCTGAATTGTCAATTCATAGTGTTATTGATGGCATTACTGGCACAGCTGCCCATGCCGATCCTTCTGAGGCCTCAACGTCAGCGGAAGAGACCACTCCGATTCCTACAGGAGGATTAGTAGAGTGGAAATGAGATGATAACAATTGAAGTGAACTTTAGAAAAATGAAAACAGTAAATGAAATGAAAACTTGTAGAAATTGTTAGAAACGTTTTGTACTTTTCATTCCTTGCATTGTATTTAAATGTGCAAGTGAATGGTTGTTCATAGTGTAAATAAAATTTTGTTTTTATACAAGAGTAATGGATATTTGTTTATATTCCGCATATGTGTACTTGACATCCCTTGTGAATTTTGATGTGATTGAAGTTCACGGGAGTAAGTATGCGTCACGACTCGGGGTTAATTCGGATTAATTATAATCTCAGGTTCGGGTCGTGTCAGTTTGGATGCTGGGAAAACCTCAAAACTCCCTTGAAATTTTAAAACCTGATCAAGTTGGCCATTTTAGTGATCTCAAAAACTCATTGGTGGTGGTGGTGGTGTTTTTTTTTTTTTTTTTTTTTTTTTTTTTTTTTTTTTTGCCATTGGAATTAAAATACACCCTTCAAACATATTCAGAAAATCATGAAAGAGTGTCAAAATGCTCTATAAATCAAGATGACATCTCATATAGTTTACCCCTTCAATACCCAAACATTTGATAGTACTCCTGATTGCTGATATCAACATCAGCACATTCCCAAAATGATACTCCTTGCTCTGATACTGAATAGAGTAGATTAAAGGAGTGATTGGAGTTGATAAAAGTTTGTTATATAGAAGAAAGGAGAGAGCGGAAGTAGGAAAGGAGTAAGAGAAGCGATGGTTAAATGAATGGAATGACCAACCCCTCCTTAATTATTATTAATTCATTAGGTTACATATTTGTTTTATGACTAAATTACCCTTCTCTTCAATAAGGATTAAAAAACTTTCCATGTACCTCAATCTTGCTTATTTTTACAGGTGTTAACTTGTATGCTCGTTTTTCTAAAATATACAACAATACAATTGGAAGTGTGAGATTGACTAAAATAAAACCTTGCATCCTGTAATGAAGGTGAAATTCATAGGAACCTTATACTTCTAATCAGACAAAAGCTTTGAGAATCCATCAAATGGGTCCCTTCAATTAGAAGTATCAAAGTTAGCTTGGAGTATTTTTAGAACTTCTACTGATTTTCTTCCAATATTTTTCTGATAGTAATTGAAGAAAATCCCCTAACAAGTTAAAATGAACTTTTGTCCAACACTGATGGTGTTTTTTTTTGGCCCAACACATGTATGGATGATACAGACAAAGATCTGATAGCTCAGAACAAGAATCACTGCAAGTTTGGAGCCATTGGGACCAGCCCAAGAGGTTCAAGGGTCTGAAATAAGCCCAGGATCAACATAGGCTATAAACAGGTCATAACCAGTCCTGAAACTAATGTGTATCAGACAGATTTCCAGCAGCTTAGCAGTTTATTGCGCCTTATTCAGCTCCGCCTCAATGGGATGAGACCCACCAAATAAACACCAATTCGTAGGATTGCCTGGAAGTCCTCTTGGATCTGGTGTACGCAGCCCCACAAGCGAGTGACAGTTTTCTGGTTCTGGTTACGGCCAGAACTTTTCGATCCTTATCATTGTCCAATGTTTAAATTCAAATAGAACTTATTTTAGTTAAAGGATAAGTTTGTCCAAGAGTCTAATCATTGGTAGTGATTATCTATTTTTTTTTATTAAAAAAAAAAAAAGAAAAACAAGGATTATAAGGAGGATTGACCAGCTTCGGCTGGGCTACTTTTGCATAGTGACAATTTTACAGCAGCTTCTGCTGTTTTCTTCATTTGGAGGGTTGTAATTTATGAGATTGAAGATTACAAGTTATTTCTGAGTTGTTTTTCTTTTCCTTTGCTTCAACTTTTTTCTAATTTTGTGTCATTTGGGTGATTAGATCGCCACCAATCTGCTGGAATAACAATTGCACGTGTAGGTCAACTTTTTGTGGGTTGATCTACATCAATGGGCCCAATTTGATTTTATGTCAGCATCATTACTTTAGGGTTTTGTGTTTCATACGGTTGACTCTGTATTTGACTTGTGTTGAATCAAATATATAATGATAGTGTATTTTATTATGCCTAATTAATGCAAGTATGGGTGCCTTTATAACATTGTACGTGAATGAGCAATAAGTACCCAATGGTATGACATTGATATTTTGAGGAGCACTTTCATTGGTGCATACAGATAACTCTGTGGCTTACTGGGAAATCATTTGTTATTTATTTGAATTGATAAAAATATCAGATTTTGTGAACAAAGCCATGTCTTGGCTACTGGAATAATTCTATTATTTGATTTGCGACTCAATCTGATAAAGTAGACTATCATGAAAATTTTGACATAATTGTTTGTGAATTTAGTTTGATCCTTAAAATGAGTTTACTAAATAATGAAATGAGAATTTGTTAAGAAAATTTTTCATAGTGGAAGGTTTGTACTTTACCTTTGTAATTTAGATTTGGTATCAAGTAGTGTTCATGAATATTGCTATAGTCACATTGATAGTTATATAATAATATTGCAAATGGGTTATATCATTTACTTTGTCTAAATCTACCTTACACATTCACTTACCATTTTTGTTTGCCATTTACAGAAGCACAAACTACCACTTTCTTATGATTTCCATAGATACATGGTGCGTAGCATGGAGGATGAGTTTCATGGAATTGTAGGCATCAGGTATTCAATCACACTTGAGATCCAACCAAGAAGTACACATTATTTTTCAAGTGCATTAGTTTTGTGATTTATATTGGTGGCCGTAAGATATCTCATTTGTATTAGGTGATAAAGGATATTATGGTCAATTGATTACCAGTTCCAATTTATATAGCATTCCTCAATGATACTTTTGGTAACTACAATCAATCTGAGATTGCAAAACATAATTATTGGATGAATCTAATCTTCAACATGACTACAAAAGTATTGCAGTCTATGGTACACTTGAAATTATGTCCCTTTGTATTGGTAGTCTGAAGGTCTATACAATATTTTGCTTTCTTTACAGAAGGAGGGTGGTGCGATGGTTATCATGGAAGAGAAAGGAGCCAGGATCATGGCTCCCTTGATTGCAAGATTGGAGTTGACCATGGCTCTGATACCGTGGAACCTTTAGAGATTACAATTCATGAAACCTTAATAGATGTTTTGTATTTTTTATGGGGTACCATTAAAAAAAAGATTATTTACGGGTTACACAAGATAAATCAGGGTTTTATCACGTCATATCCCACTCTAGCCTAGTCACAATCTTGAGAGACTACCCACTTTCACTTAATAACTCTAATCACAAAGATCCCTATCATGCACGAACACTGCTATAGATTTTCTGCACCTAATTCTACTTCCATAACCGAACCAAGAAGCACTTCAAGCATCCAGGAAGTCTTCTCTATCCATGTGTGGAGAGCGACATCACAAAGCCGGAACTGCAGGTTATAGGATAAGGATACTGTTTTTTTTTTTGGGAGATTTTGGGAATCTAAATGTACTGATCCCAATTTGGTTTTTATGTTATTCTATAAGGGACTTTTTTCCCCCTTTTGCCTTTATAAGGGCATTAGGGCGGGCCTTGGCGTAACGGTAAGGTTTCTCCATTGCGACCTGGGTGTCATGGGTTTGAAACGTGGAAACAGCCTCTTTGCTTGCAAGGATAAGGCTGCGTACATCTGACCCTCCCCAGACCCCCACAGTGGCGGGAGCCTCATGCACTGGGCTGCCCTTCTTCTTCTTCTTTTTTTCTTTTTTTTTTTTTTTTTTTTTTGCCTTTATAAGGGCATTCCTATAATTTTTACTGAAGACTCTAATAATAACCATGAGGGATTCTTGCGCAAGATACAACACATGAGTATCTCTCTCTCTCTCTCTCTCTCTCTCTCTCTCGGATTCAGGGTTTTGTTCTTCTTCCTTAATCCTTTCGTGCATTTCAACCAATATATTCAAGTCTTCGAGCTCCTCAGCTTGCCAACTTGGCAGATTATGACCACTCCTTATAATTTTCTCCATTGGACAAATCAACTGTAATTCTAGCATCAGGGTATATGATCTCTATTGAAGAGGATGAGGAACTTGTGGTGTCATCTCCCCGTCATAGGCTCCATGTTAAACCCTTAACTCGAGCAACCAAAATAACCTCTTCAATTCATTTGAGAGAAAAATTGCCCTCTTTTAATAACCAAACAACTCAAATTACTCAATCAGGGATAACTAGTAAGTCCTTTGGTGTTGCTCATAATATTTGGATGAATAGTTAAAAACAACACCCCACAAAGAGGGCTCTTCTCACGAACACTTCATACAACCATTATGAACTTCCACAAAAAATTGTAACGAAAATCCTCTACTGGCTGTTCATAACTAATTTTAGAGTTTTGAGACTGATTCAACACAACCTAGCACCAATCAACCCTCAACAGTGCTGATGTCAGAACATATAGGCTGACGTCAGCCATAGCGTACGCACGTCATAATAAAACAACACTTGCAGGTTTTTTTCACTGTTGTGCAATTCTCTACTCAGCTGCAATCCAGAAAACTCTCTTGAAAAAAATCTTGAAAATCTTCACTCAGATGAACTGGGACTGATCTGAGACCTTGCTGCTGAATTTCAACTGCCTCTTCAGTTTAAAGAGTATTCTATAATCCAGACGCCTATGAACCTTCATTAAGAAGTCTACCGCTGAGAAGAAAGATCTCCTTGCCAATTGGAATGATAAACTGGAAGGGTTTTAGGGTTTAATTACTGAAGATACTGAAACACCTAAAATAGGAGAGAAAATAGGGAGACAGAGAAAAATGTGAAGAAATGAATACTATGGTTGTGTTCCGTATGATTGGGGAACCACTCGCGTATATATACTTTATTGACATTTTCTTATTTACAAAAAACTCCATACTCATTTATGTAATTACAAACCAGTCTTTAACTTTTCTAGATGTGCATAACAGTCTATTAATTATTTCATGACAATTATCCAGTCAGGTAATTGTTAAATATATCAACTTTCCAATTAGCCTTTGATAAGATGTAGCAATAGCATAATGAATGAATTTTCCATTTTCTGTACTTATGGTTTTGCTCTATTGTTGCGCCTGCTGGTTTTTGCACCAAACATATTTGTTTCTTCAAGTAGATACATCATATACTTCGGTTGGTAGATCACAGTCGTCTTTCTTGATCTAACAACTTCAATTCCTTTAAAGTATTTCAACTTAATCTTAGATTTTTGCTCCAAGACATTTCTTTAAATTTTGTATCCCCACTGTATGATTTCCAATAACAACAGTGTAATTGACATCAACAACTTCTTTTCAAAGCTTGAGAAAACCAATCAAACCTGGCTGAGGGGATTGTTTAAGACCATAAAATGCCTTTTCCAAATGGCATATTTTCCCATTTTGTCCTTTCAAAATTAGTCTAGGAGACAATTCTATATACACTTCTTCAAGATCCTCATGTAGAAATGCTTTTTTAAAAGAAATTGCAGCAATAGTGTTACCCTCATAGAATTCAACTTTGCAACTAGAGTGTCTCAAAATAATTGTACCTTCTGATGTAGTGAATCCCCTTGCCACCAATCTTGCTTTGTCACGTTGAATTGTACCATCTCTGTTGTATTTTAATGTGTGCACCCAGTTACAACCTATGGCATGTTTCTGATTGGAACATCAACAGTTTTCCAAGTTCCATTCTTGTCAAAAGCTTGCATTTCTTCTATTGTTGGATGCTTTCCATTTGGATCCTTTAATCTATCTGTAACATTTGAAGGTATGCATTCAGTAGATAACTGTAATACCAATGCTCAATATATGGTTTACAATGGTGTGACACATTTTGAATAAGATTATGTGTGACGCAAGAACATTTTCCCCTTAGGATAGCAACTGGAAGATCAACATTAGTATCAAAGATAGTAGAAGTACCTAATGATGGAGTGTTAGAATCCGGAACTTTTATTGAGGATGCATCTGATGAAACAATGGTCCTCTCGTTTCTTTGAGAATGTACCTGGAACGGATGCTATTCCGGAGTTGCTTCTGATGGATTATCAACTGCAACTGGCACCGCTGGATAAGTGGGAAAAGGCACAATCTGAACTAGAGAAGGAATTATGTCTTTAAGTTTCTAATTCACTTTCAAGTTGCAATTTACAAAATGTAATTCAGAATCCAAATGTTCAATAATTCAAAAATGCATATATCTTTAAATGAAAAACGTATTTTTAGTATTATAATCTCAAAATTGAAAGATCTAAGAATCTAAGAACCTCTCACAACTTTAAGTCAAACTCAAAGATGACCTCAAAAATGGAGAAAAAAATGTCAAATCAGATTTTTTTAATGAACGCTTTTTTCTATTTAAAAACTTAAATCTTCACAGATCTGAGCTTTTGATCCAAAGAAATCAACTCAAAAGTTCTGTAACATCCTCCCAAACAGTCCAAGTGAAAAATGGGGAAAGAAAATCCAAAAGTCCCGTATAAATAATTTCATGTTTGGCTTTACAAGTCCTTTTTCGCTCGGCTGAGTCTAATGTCACTGGACCAAGTCCCTATAGGACTTGGCTGATTCTCGCACAAGACTCTTTCTAGTATTTTTCGCTCTTTCATCCTCGGTATTGGACTCTACTTGCTAGTGCTCGAGTCTGATACAACCTGGCTGTGTTGATTCGGCTGAGTTTTAAATCCATGGATCTGGTTAGGTCCTTATGCTTAACTGTCAGAAACTCAAAGCTTATAGACTTTCATGCATGTTATGTACATTAATGTCATAAATATTTGTTTCTATATTATTGCAGCTGGCCACTTTGGATCTATGCCATATTGTGCATTATTTTTAATGTCCATGGTAAGCTTTTTTTCCATTTAAAAAACTTAGAGCATGCAGTATCTTCTTAGTTTTGTTCGCCTGCTCATGGCTCTTACTTCCGGGCACATGTTCTCACTCCTCATGTGTGGAACGTCCAAACTATTTGTAATAAGCTTTCTCATCAAGAGGTTCTCATGTGTATGTTAAATGGCAATTTCATTCAACTGTCAAGTTCTTTCATACACATGTGCAGTATATGTTGTTTTCTTCTTCAGCCAGTATCATCATGGTTGCCCTACTGCACATGTTACAGGTTGTAGCATGTGCCTGTGAGTTGGTGTATTTGTAGGGAGGTGTATTTAGCTTTTCTATATGTTTTTTATTGTTTGATTTGATGGAGAATGCATGTCCTTTTAATAATGCAGGACTTAATGTATACTTTTGGCTGTCTTTTATTCCTGCATTTGTAAGTATCAGCACTAATCGTTATTAAGGAAAACAAAGTGATCTTTCCTGGTCTCGTTAACTCATTTATGGTATTTTCTGCTCCTTCCTCATCTCACTGTATCATAGCTGGTCATGTTGGTGGGTACAAAACTTCAACATGTGGTGGCCCAGTTAGCTCTTGAAATTGTTGAAGCAACAGGTCCAGCGGTTGGAAATCAATTAAAGCCACGTGATGATCTCTTTTGGTTTGGAAAACCTGAAATTCTGTTATGGTTAATACAATTTATCTCATTTCAGGTGATATGGGTTTTACCACCCTTTTCATTCATTTATGTGTTTGTTACTGTTTTATCTTTTTATCATAGACAACTATTGTTCTGCTTACATTATTCATTGTACATGCAGAATTCATTTGAAATGGCCACATTTATCTGGTCCCTGGTGAGTTAGTCTCCTCTATAAGGTGCATGACACTTTTCATATGGAAGTTCTTGATGCTTGAATTTCTCTATTATATTTATGCACAAGGTAAGCTAAATGGATGTGGATTTGACACATTAGGGAAAATGGAATAGAAAAACTATTCCGTATTGTGTTGCAGACATTTAATGTTAACTTACATTGCATCCACAGTTCCACACACATTCCCAACATTAATTGCATACTTTATTATATTCAATTATCAATACAAGCAACTAGGTGAAGTTGTCTCATGTCTGCTCGAATTTAAGATAAAAATCAACATACAGAGGAAGAAGATGGATCTGAAAAAAGATGTAAAAAGGAAAAAGAGGCTTTAGAGAGAAAAAAGAAAGAACTGAGAAATTAATCCTGCTGGTCGTACAGGATGGGCTACCAGCCTGGTGTATTTTGTATTAATGAAGCTTCCACTATTCATGAAAAAAACAATATATTTTGTAACTCCCTGCTCTCCCCCTCAAGCTGGTGCATGGATATCTACAATGCCCAAGCTTGGACAAAAATTAAACAACAATCTTTTTGAGACTGCTTTTGTGCTGCCACTTGATCTTCAGCACAGGTATACTCCAATTGTATTTATTTCTTTGTCACTTTTTCACTGATGAAGTGATGAAGTGACAGTCAACTTTTCTGATTAGGCCACTTAAAATGTGAGGGCCTGATCTAACACAATCCTTACTGATTGGACCACTTAGCCTCCATCAGGTTTTGAAATATTGAGGAAGCAGTGGATCTAATACCAACCTGCTGCAATCGCCGGTGCAAGAAATGGGTTGCTTCTCCAAGAAGATTGTTGTGACAATTTAAGGGCTGAATCTTACACACACACACACCCAAAAGTAGCATCAAGTTGGAGAAGTAAAAAAACTGCAATTCAACACTAGGATGATTCCCCACTTTAACATCTCTCGAAGGGACTGATTCTCTTGCAAACATCAAACAGCCAAAGAATAGGGCTGTTGGCAGTTTCATGATTATTAATATGCTTAGAAGAAGGATTTTTAAGCCCTAATAACAATCCTAACCGTTGTTTTAATAATGACTAAATAAGATAAATAAACCACAACTATTTCAACAATTCAAACCAAGGATCAAAATAGCAGTTGTGGTGGGCATAGTGACAAATGACCAAAATGCTACGTAGTGGGTGATACGTAGCAGCGTAGCAGCATGAATTTTGAAAGTGGTCAAAAAATTTCAAATCTTGTGTTCTTTTAGTGATTTGGAGTCATATAAGGGTAGAGACAACTTTAGGAGAGGCTATTGAGGAAAAGAAATAGGAAAAACATTGCTTTAGATTAAAACTACTTGGCTTTACTTGGTTTTAGAGCGTACTGCTAATATTTTCAAAATAGCGTAGCGGATCTGCTATGGCCGATAATGCGGCCGATACACTATGTAGTGGCCGCCATTTTGAACCATGCTTCAAACAAATAAGAAAGAAAAGAGCAATACTTGCACGCAGCTGTTAGCTGGTCGTTAGGCCCAAATTGACTAGATGACCAGGCCTAGGGTCTGTTTTGGGGTTAGGCATTGTCTTATCTTCTATGAACCAGAATATGGCTTACTTTGGGCCCCCGAACTCTTAGCCCTTTATACATTCTCACGGGTCCCATGAGCACAATCTATGCTTATAATAGTCCCAAATGTCCTCATGCTCACAATCATATGCCTCTAAGAATGTCAATGCCTGAGCCGCCATGAGGTCTTCTCAACTTCCTCCACATTGATGCACATTATAGTTAATGTCGTCTCTCTCAAAAATTTCAAATTATTTTTTCTTTGTGTTCATGAAGTTTGATGAACTGGATAGGTGCTTTGATTGTGAAATGTGGTGAATTGATTATTCTATTGTGCTCTATACGTTGCTTTTGTAGCCAAACTGATTTAGTTTATAAAGTCGTGCTTTTTAAAAGAATAATTAAAAAAATGAACGGCCATTCAATGGGACGCATCATCTTGTCATGTGTCCCATTCAACGGCCCAAGCGCACGATAAGTGTTCTCTATGTAGTTTCCTTGGCATCATTGTGTGTAGTTATGTGCATTTACGTTGGGAATAAGCTGATTTTGCCTGGGCTATATTTGTTAAATGAATCACGCACACTAAGCCAAGGTCTGAAACCCTCATAATTGAGCAGAACTACAGGCTCAAGCCTGAGTGACTGACTCTTTATGTTCAAAAAGTAGTCCAAATCCTGGTTTGGGCTGGGCCTCATTTCAAAAGTTGCCAGCCTGAAGGTTCAGCCCGATCTTCTCCAATGAGGGGTTATGCCTGGAATACAAAGAGCCAGCTCAATCAGCTCATCCCCAGCCATATTTCCATCCTTGTTTCTATCACGGGCTCTGCGTTAATAACTATTCTATTTTTTATCCAGTGGGGTTTGAAAGCGCAATCGTGTTTCATGAAGAACCATTCCATGGTTGCCATTCGCCTGGTTTCTGGGTATTTTTTTTTAACCTGATATCAACTTCCTTGTACATCCATAATATACCATAAAGAAAGTGGGGGAAAGGCACAATAAGTTCACGGAAACATAATCACTCACTTGTAAGTTGCAATAGGTGTGAATTGATGCAACGTTCTTCCATGTTTTTTTTTTTCAATTGTATTCTTTGCCAATAATCATCAATTTGTGTTGCTGCAAGGCCTCAAAGCTTTATTTCCTTGGAATTTCTGAATAAAATGTTGTTATTTCATGCTTGATGCTCCCTCTGTAACAATTATTCATAACCCAGACGACAATTTGTCTCAATTGTTTGTCAATTAACATTTTAGTTGGTCTTAACTAAGATTTTTTTACAAAAACGCCCTTATATTTTTTTCGAAACATCAAAAAAGCCCCTATATTTTGGGTTTTTAGTAAAAACCCCCTCACTGACCATGAATTATATTTTGTGTCATTCTACTCTTCCAACTTTATCTATTCAATGAATTTACCCTTACCCTCGATTAAAAAAAAAGTGAAAAGACATATTTTCCCTTTTATTAACAAGGTCACCTCTCCCAAACTTGGAATAAGAGCTAACCAAATGGACATGTAATTGAGTGATCATACCGGACCTTTATGTCAATGAAGGGGTGAATGCATAGATTTATTTAGTTTATAATGAAAATTAAGTTCAAAATCTACCATCTCTAATATTCTGAATCTTTTTGGACATTTTCTGGATGTTTTTCTTGTATCTCTCCAGTAACCAATATGGTGTTATACCAATTTGGATGGTTTTCTGGACAAACCAATCCACCTTCCAATATCGATATTTTGAACCTTGCTTCTAATATCAATGTGGGACACTTTTCCCATATCACTTTGTTTGTGAGCCATCTTGATGATGATAACCAAGGTTGGATTTTGATTTTGATTGGAATAGTATTGTTTCTCATATAATCTTTTATGAATGCAGGCTGCTAGTTCAGTTTTGGTGCAGCTATAGCACAGTCCCTCTGAATGTCATTGTGACACAGGTTTGTTTAGGTTAAAGAAAAAAGTATATAAATGAGAATTCTGTTTACAATGCTTCCTAAATGGAATACAACATTAAGTACTTACCCTTCTTTTTTTTTTTTTTTTAAGATTTTACTATGTCACAATGTTTATGTGAAAGACGATTTATAGAAAGTTTATCAAATTTTGTCAACATTTTGAAAAACATATCAGCTGATTAAAGCAAGAACTGAAAATCTGAGACATTTATTCCCCTGTAGTTTGGATTTATTCAATATAAACCAAAGAAGCCTCTTTAAGAAACATTGATTTTTCCTTTATTTTTTTTAGTGGGAAGGGTGTTTCCATTCGAGCCAAGTGCGAGAAAGGAGTTCAACATGAAACCTTTATCAGTACCAGTTGCCTTACATCCTATAAAGTGGAAAAGAACTCAATTATTTTGAGCTAGAAGTTCTAGCTTGTGGTTCTGCATGTATGCTTCTTTTAGAAATCTCTAATGCCTGTGAACAGTTGCAACAAAACAGTGAAAGACATTCAATCTCCCTCATTCTCTTTCTTTTCAGTTCCATGCCATGTTCACAGAATTTGTTCCAATCATCAGCTTGAAAATTTAAGACCTTGGTATTGCAGTCATCATCATCATCATTGAAGGTTTATTATATCTATCTATGTGGTTTACAACTCCAGGAGTCTCTGGGGACTTAGAACTAGGATTCCATTCCGTGGATACTTCGAATTTCATGCATCCGAGCAAGAAGTACTAATAAATTGTTATATGATGCTTTGTCTAATTGATGAGTGACCCAAATCATGTATTTCCTTTTCTGGAGCCAATGTTTCTAATCCAACTGTTCATGATGATCACAGATGGGGTCCAGGTTCAAGAAGGCCTTACTTGCTGAAAGTGTAAGAGAATCACTTCATAGTTGGTGTAAAAGAGTCAAGGAGAAGTCAAAGCTTGACTCATCACTTTCACAACTAGGAAATACACAATCAATTCGTTCACTTGAATCAACAATAGACGAAAGAGATGAGATCATTACAGTTGTTTCAGATACTTTATCTCGAAGCCCTTCGACAGACACACACAATCCAGTCTCATTGGAAGATGCCAATGTCGATTGCATAGAACAACGTGAGATCTTTGAACTAATTCAACAAGATTTCTCCGTGCAACTCACATGCATCTCATCTGGTTCAGCTCAGGAGACGCTATCACACATATCAGACTCTTCTGGTGACAATGATAATGATGCAACTGATGGAATGCATTGGGAGATCAAACCATAAGAACAAATAGAACTGTACACTTTGGAGCTGTAGGAGCAGATAGTAGATGAGATTAGTGTCTTTATAAAGGCCTTGTATTATGTAAGGATGAGATTCTTTTAGGGCACATTTGTGTAACCTCATTTATGTGGAAGGAGAATAGAAAAGCGTCTGCTTTTCTTCAGTAGACCCTCTTCCTATACACAAGCAACCGCTTATCCTCTAGGAAATGTTGCAAAAGGCAATTTTTTCCCTCAGTGGCATGAAAATACTTTCCCTATGAGGTGGGGTAGGGGGTTGGACTTGCTTTTCAGAAACATGCCCTAGTGTTAGTTATTTCTGTTTCAAGGGGCTGTTGGCTATGTGTGTGTTTTTTTTTTTTTTTTTTTTTTTTTTTTTTGTTGTTGTTGTTGTTGTTGTTGTTGTTCCCTTCCTTCCAATATTTCCTTGTGTTGATCAATTGGATGATTGTGGAAATAAAATGCTTCAGAAAAATGTGGCACACAAACATGCCCTGAATGCCTATCTAGGGTCTTAGTAACTTAATGGAAGCAATTGGAAATGACCTGCAATGAGTTAGGTTACATTTCAAACCGGCTGTCGTAATTGTCATGCATTTTGTTTAGCTAGTGATATAAGTAAAGGTGAAGGTAAAGTTAACCTAGATGTGACATATTTGCCCTATATAAATTTTGAATGAAAAAGTAGCATGGTAAAGTCCTATCCAGCCACCACTTTTTTACAATAATTTACCACAAGCTATTTTTTCTTTACTACATAAAACTACGATAACATGTGATAAAGTAAAGTCATTACAAATATCAACTACTTTAACACTCCTCCCCTAAGTACAGTCGTTACAAAAGGCAACTACTTTAACACTCCTTCCCAATTTTACCATGATGTGACATCGACCTTTATGCACATGTAACCAAACATGAGGTGAACAATAGTGATCGAAACATTTAGCTTATAGGAACCGTATGTCTGTCTGTGAATATGGCTTGTTGAGAAGTTTTCAAGGACGGGCTCACTTTCCCATGGTCAATCTAAGTCCTTCACACTCTCAAAGTTGTGGATTGGATTACTCTTGAGGCTCTCAAAAGAGTACCTCCTAAAAACTGAATAATTTCATTCTTATGCACACGAATAGATCAAAGCGAGACCCTAAAAAAAGCCCATTATGATTGTCATGCCTTCAGTTGCACTCCACAGGTCTGACTTCTTTATAATAGAAAATGATAAACTTGGTTCAGGTGGGTTCATACTTCTTTTTCTTAGAAAATATCTATTTCAAGTGGGACTCACCTGTTTGTTGACGGCGTAGTGAACGAGGGGAAGGGGAAATTAAATATAGATGTAAAGCCACAAGGTCTCCAAATTCATTCTTGAGGGTGATTGCCTCGTACTTGTTGAAAAAGCAGGAGAATGTGATTTTATGCACTCAGATTCGGAATAAGAGAATAGAGAGATATCTAACTTAAACTTAGAAAAAGGTCTACCTGGACAAATTTTTTGGACAGAATTTTGGACAAATCCTAGAGCATACCATAGGGTTTGTCCAAAATTCTGTCTAAAAAGTTTGTTCAAGTAGCACTACTCTAAACTTAGGCCCATTTGGCATCATTTGTCTGTAGTTTCGGATTCTGTGTCGAGATCAGGTTGTACTGAGATTTGATCTGTTCCATGCAAAATTTGTTTGATATTATTATATTAAATTATTTCATTGAAAGTATCCTATTGCCGAATTGAAAGAGAGTGGAGGGGGAAATGGAATGATAGCAAATGTAGTGTCATCAATTGCTCAAGATGATGGTTCTATAATTTCCCTGTAATTTCATTTTTGTTGTTTCCTTGTTAAAAAATAGAGGGTTTTATCCGAAAAAACACTTAAGGTATCCATAGAATCAAATCGGACAAATTAGACAAACTTGCACCGAATAAGGCAATTCACACGAAAACCCCTTTTTTTACCACTTTTTTCAATGGTCAATATCGACCCTCATTTTAACATTCAAGGGCCGATATCAATCCTGGGCAGGCAAATTAGACAAACATGCACTGAATAGGACAATTCGCAAGGAAACCCCTTTTTTTACCACTTTTTTCGATGGTGAATATCGACCCTCATTTTAACATTCGAGGGTCGATATCAATCCTGGGCAGGCAAAACGATATAGTTTTTCTCATCATCTTCCTTTTTCCTCTCTTCCCTAAACTCAATCCAATGATGAACTTGTATCAATGAGCCCAAGAGCAAGAGCCAACTTTTCACTATGATAACCAAGTGCAGTTTCTGTTTCCTCTTCTTCGACATCAAATAAGAACTGTGATGCTTATGTTACATGATCTGGCCATCTTTAGACGTTCAATCATCTCTTGCAACTTGGAATATATCTCTTCGGCTGGTGGATGGGATACATCTCCCACTACAAACTCATATACATTGCCCTTGGATTCAATCAAACTGCATCCAGCATAAACATTCGACAGAAGCACATGACAGGAGCTATGATCATGTTCTAATTCGATGAGATTCCTATTCGCCCACTCGGCCATTGTAACATTACCATGTCTCTGGCACGCCCCAAGTAAAGCACATCATATTTAAACAATTGGCTTCATGGGCATACTCTGAACCAGTGTTGTGGATTCATCTACAAGCCATGCCCTTCCAAGGAGGTCTATCATGCATCCATAGTGCTTAATATCAGGTTTGATTGCATAAGATGTCATGAGTTGAAAACATCTTTGCCCCTCGACCAACAGCCCCACATTAGAACAGGCATTCAAAATGCCAACAAAGGTAGCTCCATCAGGCCCGATACCAGACTTCCCAAACTCTCTTTCAAGAGTAGCACAAATCCATACAGTTCCTAAAAACTGTTTTCCCATCATTGGATTGGGTTGGGTTTGGAAAAGATGAGGAAAATTGTTTCTTTTTGCCTGCCCAGGGATGATATCGACCCTCGTTAGAATGAGGGTCTATATCGAACATCGAAAAAAGTGGTAAAAAAAAAAGGGTTTTGGGGCGAATTGCCCTATTCGGTGCATGTTTGTCTAATTTGTCCGATTTGGTCCCATGGACACATTAAGTGTTTTTTAAAGTAAAATCCTCTAAAAAAAATATGATTATATCCTAACCCTGGTTCTAGGCCTCAAGGGTGCTATATTGTGTGAATTTATTTTGACGAATCCAAGGGCATTTAGGGTTTGTGATTTTTTAAGTAGAACTTCTCATATGAGTTTCAGCGTTATGTGAGTTGTAAAATTCCTATCAAGAATTTCTTTTTTTATTTCAAGAATTAAGAAATCTCAATCTTTCTAAATGCCCAAGATCAAGTATTTTCAAATTCTAGCATCTGTGTACCAAAAAAGAAATTCTAGCATCCATTTGAGATCTTCAGGGTTTCAAATTCCGTATTTCCAATGTAACTCAAAGCAAAGTATTGTCCGAATAAATCTTTATGGGAGGCAAACTTCAAGAAGGGCAACTCTTGGTTTTGGAAGGGATTTATAGAAGCTACTAGTTTTATCAATGATGGGGTCGGGTGGATCATAGGTAATAGGGATTAAATCTCAGTTTAGAAATGCAACTAGATCCCTTTAGAAGGAGGTCATGGGAAACCAAAGCTCAATGTTGTTAACCAAAATCTTGTGATTAAAGATCTTTGGTAAGGGGACAAAACTTGGAACGAATAGCTAATTAGAAATAAATAATGCCTTTGGTGTTAATGATATTATGAAAATCTATATTCCTTACACCATTAGTGATAACAGGAGAATATGACTTTTTTCGAAAGGGGGGCGATTTATTTTCAAGATCGTCTTACAAAATTATTCATAAAGTAGGATTACCCACAACTCTCCCTTTGATTGGAAGACATTGTGGTCCCTCCCTCTACCACAAAGAGTCATTATGTTTGGCTGGAAATGTCTTAATAACGCAGTCAAAGTACGTAAGTTACTTCACAGCAAAAATATTTCTCATGATGCCATTTGTCCTATATGCACAACATCAAACGAATCTATTGAGCATGCTTTATTTCTTTGTGATCATGCAAGAGCAACATGGTTTTGCTCTAACATAGGAATGTTATCACATTCTATTACTTCGCTAAAAATTAGAGATCGGTGGAACTCCTTTATGGATCTTTGTGGCACGATAAGTCCACCAATTAGTCCTCAAACGAAATCCTGGGTTCTCACTCTTTGGTGGGCCTTGTGGAAAAGTAGGAATGATTTTATATCTAAGGGCATAAAAATTGAGTCTATGCGCACAATCATATGCACTAGAAGAATGTGTGTTGCCTCAATGGCCAATAATGAAAAGACTTTCAAAGGACCTTCATACAATCCCCAGGACTTCAAGCTGAAGATCTCTAGAGGCACGACTTAGGTATTCTCAAATGCATCTTTTAGAGCCATGGATAGAAAAGCAATCTTTGGGTTTGCTATTTTGTTTGACGGTTCTTGGGTTCATGCAGGATCAATCAATGGATCCAAGGTTTCCTCTTCAAAAGAGGCTGAGGCAAGGGCTATCTTTTACACAATGAAGGAGGCTAGGTCAAGGGGATTTCGCATGATCCATCTTTTGTCAAACACTCTCAAGGTGATTTGAGCCATCAACGGGTTGACGGATTGGACTATCCTATTTTGCTGGACATCAATTAGTTGAGTTTCAAGTTTGAAGACATCTCCTTTTTCCCATATTCCTAGAAGGCTAAATCATTTTGCTCATAAACTTGTCAAGAACTCATATAAACCAGGGGTTTGTGTGGGACTATTAAGGGATGGTCTCTTCTGTAGTTTTTGAAGCTCTTTTTAATTTTCTTTTCTTTCTTTTCTCTCTAATGAAAATACATTTTCCAAAAAAAAAAAAAAAAAATTCCAATGGAGCTATGGGGACCTCAATTTCCAAGGTACGCCTCATGTACCACAATTGCTAAAGATGCCCCACACTATAATTTTGAAAGGTAGGCTCCAAGTTGTGATTGTTAAACCTTGGCTCCAACTTGTTACCTGTATAACTAAGGATGACTACCATGTGCCACATTTTCTAATGTTGGGTCTAACATTATGAAAAAGGTGGAACAAACGTACCATTATATATATAATGACAGCAGCCCTCTTTGTCGGAGAACGAAGCTATACCCCACCTAATCCATATAGAAAATTCATGTGTGTATTTTTTTTTCAATTCAAATCTCCCTAAAACATAGCATATGATACCAACTTCTCTTTGGACCCTGCCAAAATCATTTTCCTAAATCACATAGACCATTTACCTTGAAAAAAAAAAGACCTTTTCGCTTTGATACCGGGACCTACATACTAATGAAAAATATAAAGATCAAGTTGGAAATTATTTCTACGATATGTGAGCGTGTATGTGTTAAATTTTACTGCATATTAGTTTGTGGGACCCATTTATAAATTATAGTCATCTTAATCTGTGTTGTTTTTAATCAATCTGTGGTGCCCACTGTCAAAGCTCTTTTTTTTTATTTTTCTTTTCTTTATTCCAAGTTCGAACAATCTAAGGTCCCATTGTGATAGTCTGTATGTTTGTACTTTTCTCTCATTATTTTCCTTTCAATATTTACTATAATTAATCCGTGGGGCCCTTTGTTGAAGCCATTTGATTTCGAAATTCATATTTAATTTTGAGATCGACACTCATTTTATTCCTGAGCACAAATATAACCAAATTAGGGTCCTAAAATATCTACAATTTACTTGATCTTCTCGTAAAATATCACACGTCCCTAAAATTTCTCTCATGAGTTTTCATCTTTATCACAAATTTTTTTATTATCATTTACATTTATTAATGAGGAATTTACCAAAAAAATCACCTTAGTCGGACACTAACCAAAAAAGGCCCCAGTAGTTCTTATGACGCGGAAGTAGTCACCTAGGACTACTTTCATTTTTTTATTAAAGTTCTCATTAGCGATGACGTCGTCACTCGTTTAAACCCTACAAAACCCCTAAAACCCTATTTTCTTTTATTTCCTCCCCATCGTTTTCCCCTGTCTGGCGATTTCATTACCTCCTTCTTCCTCAACAGCCTACAACGTTGTCCCAAAGGTCATTGTCCAACCTCCTTTGGATTGAAGCATCATATATTCAAGCATCCTATCACGTGGAAATATTCTTCTCGTCGTCTTCCCATTGTTTGTTTTTCAAAATGACGATTTGTGAGGATTTCTGCATATTCTTTTCATTTCCTTCAACCTTCGAAAATAGTTCTTGACATTTTCAAGAGGAGTTGAGAGTTGAATGTACACTAGTTGAATCTTGAAAGCTTCTGATGAATGTAGTTATACCTAAGGAGGATGTTGTTGAACCCTAAAGTGTTTTGGCTTTCTTGTACTAATATGAGATTTTGTTGTATGTATTGTTACATTAACCACCCTTTAGACAGTACTGGTTAGTTGTAAATAGCCTACAAGGTTGCTAGTAATAATTCTTCCAGTTTTGTGCTTTTCAAATGTAGAAGGATAATGTTAAAGACTTGTTAGGGATTGGTCAGTGTAGGGTGAAGGTAAGGAAGTTGTTTAAATATAAAGTTTTGAAGAATTTACCTAAAAATCACTTTAGGTGGCCACTAACCAAAAAAGGCCCCAGTAGTTTTTATGAAACAAAATCGGTCTTCCCGCAGAATTTTCTCTTTTTTTTTTTTTTTTTTTTTTTGCCCTTTTTCAATGAGCATCGACGTCGTCACTCATTTCAATGGGACCAAGTGTTTGAAGATTCTGCAGAGCGATGACATCATTGCTCATTCTAAGTTTTTTTTGTATATATTCCCCTAAGGTTTGTATGATTTGCAAATAGGCCCTTGTAGTTTTTGTATTTGTAACTAGGCCTCTACTTTTTCATTTCAATACATTTCATGTCCTTAAAATCAGTATTCTTGATGAGAATGGATAACCACCATGAGATTTGTGTTGTGTTTTTATAAAAACGATAGCTTTGCCCCTACATCCATTAAACAAAAATGAATGTATTATTATTTTCAAAAACACCATTATTTTATCCAAGTCTTAACTATCTCTCTTAATGACTTTTTAATCCAAATGGAGCCTAATCATGTATTTCAAACTTTCATCAATCTTACGATGAGTCACGCATGAATTGAATCAATTATAACCAAATAGAAGCACAAGATTTTATTGTCATTATGATTGATTTGAATCTAATGAAATAGGTCCTAAATTGACAAAATTAGATTTATGTGTGGTTATTCTCTCCCACTAAATATAATTATTAATGTTATAAGTTTCAGAGAAAAATAAGTTTAAGCTTTTAAATTTATGCATATAAGGATGAGATGGACATAAGTATTGTTTCACTTTAAAAACTTTTAGTAATTAGAAGGCTACTGATTCTAGGGACGCGAAAAGTATTTAAGTGGAAAAAAAAAAAAAAAAAACATTGACCTATTTGCAAATACTAAAATCATAGAGTCTTATTTACAAATCCTACAAACTTTAATGGTGTATATGTAAAAATCTAATTTAATTATCTAAGTACATACCGTATCTTTAGAGTATCCACCTAATTGTGTGGTCCACCTCTAAGGTGAATAGGGGTTCTATAGCCTAGGTTGGGGAATAATCAACCTCACGAAAATTTCTAAACCCCATGTTTCAATTTTTGTGATTTCATGTGCTTGACT
Source organism: Camphora micrantha (assembly GCA_003546025.1). Lineage (NCBI taxonomy): Eukaryota > Viridiplantae > Streptophyta > Magnoliopsida > Laurales > Lauraceae > Camphora > Camphora micrantha. Next base: position 11,437,613 of record QPKB01000011.1, on the reverse strand, counting down.
TTAAAACTTCTGAAACAGTAACATAATTTTTTTATTTTACCTTTTCAATGAAAGCCTATATTTTAATATCATAATTTGATAAATCTAGTTGCTAACTTGTTGTTTTTTTTTTTTTTTTTTTTTTTTTTTTTTTTTTTTTTTTTTTTTTCCATTTTGGTAAAGGAGGTGGGGTTGTTAGATTTTATATATGATTGAAATTGCTGAGCTTGGTATTGAGAATTTGATCATTTTTAGTTCCTTCAGTAAACAAATTCAAATCCTAGCACATTAAAATAAAACTTCAAGTTAAGCTTCAAGTTAAAGTCTAAGCTCAAGCATGACCTCCAATTTCAGTTCTATAATGAATAAAGTACATTACTTTTTTTTCATCTAGATCAGTTTTAGCTAACCTAAACTCAGCTCTTATTTAATCTGATCTCCTCAAGTCCAACTCAACCTCCATTAAATTCTTCTGAGCTGAGCCTGAGGCTGAGCTTGAGTTTGAAATCTTGAATACTGAGTCCCCCTTGACTCGTTGAGAGCCCCATCCAAATAAAATCTAATGAGCACACCCATGTGTGAACTTTGCAATGTGGCACAACTAGGAAGGGAAAGGTCTGCCTTTTGGGTCTTGTCAATAGCTTCTGATCTAACACTGCAGATCCATGCACGAGAGGAATGTCATTTGGCCGTCAGTAGGCCTTTATAGAGTCCTTCCACCAGAAGAGATGTGGGAGACCTTTTCTGACATGGTGTACAAAGACAACTTTTAGTCACTGCCTACCGACTTTAAACACTCTCTTAAAGAGCCTATAAACCCTTAGATCAGACAAGTCCATGTGACCAAACCTTGGTTTCCTAACCCTAACCCAACAAAACAGTCAGCCCAACTGAAAAATATTGGATATGTCATGAGAGAACCTAGTCTGCCTCCCTTTTTAACCTAGACAAATAGGGGTTGTAGGGATAAAAAGTATGCTGGCCAACCACTCTTCTCTTCTTTTGGGGTGAACTAAAGTCCACCGCCAATGCATTTTTTTTCTAGTTTTATTATATATATATATATATATATCCGTCTCTTCCCAAACTTATGGTCCGTTTGGGAAAATGAAGGGGAGGGGAGGAAAAATTTGAGGGGGAAGAAAAATGAAGGCGAGGGGAGGGGAGGGAAAATTAATTTTACCTCCTCTTGTTTGGAAAGTAAAAAAGTAGGGGGAAGAAAAGTGAAAAAGTAGAGTTTTGTTTGTAAGTGAGATAAAGAGAAAATTACCCTTTTACCCTTACTTTTATAAAAACTTTAAAATTCTCTTTTATATATAAAGGGCAATGTGGTAATTTTACCACTTTTCCCCCCTCCTCTCCCCATTTTCCCCCCATTTTTGGGGGGGGGGGGAATTTTTGTACACATTTTTCCCCCCACCCCTCCCCCCATTTTCCCTCCCCCCCTTTTCCAAACACCCTCCAAAGCAATTTTCCCCCCACTTTCCCCCCTTTTTTTCCCTCCCCCCCTTCCCAAACAGAGGTTGAGTGGCAGCAGATGTGAAATATTTTTATTTTTATTTTTTTAGTCTTCTTTCTCAATAAGGTTGTTGAAAGAGTTTTGAGTGGCTGCTTAAGCTTATTTGACCCATGAATAATGAGCAGTGTTATTTGGATAAATTTTTTGGACAGAATTTTAGATAAATTATATGGTATGTCTTGAATATCATAGAGGATATTCAAGACATACCATAGGATTTGTCCAAAATTCTGTCCAAAAATTTTATCCAAATAGACTTTTTGATGAATAATATAGCTTGAATCTTTCCAACCAGAGTAAGTATAATATAAGCTGACAACCAATTCAATTTGATTTGATAATTAAATGGTCTAGTTGACCCTATATATTAACTTTCATGGTAAGTTTAGATTGACATTTAAACCTCATTGATAAATGGTTTAAAAACAGCCGAGTATCTATATATGTTACTAATTATCACAGTGCTTAACAGTTCCACCTGATTCCACTTATTGCCACCCTTAGCCATTGGTGAAACCAAAACACAAGATTATTTTAATAGTAGTAGCCACTTCAAGAAACTTAAGAGACATTCTGATTCAGCCTTTTCAATTATTTGGTTGGAAGCAATATTTTGACAATGAGTATTAGGCTGCTCAAAGATAGTTGGCAACTATCAATGGATTGTCCTCCATGCCTTCCTAGTAGGTCTCATAAGCTCTTGCTGGTCTTTTTTAAGCTGGAAAGAGCTTCCAAATGTGAAAGTTGTAAAGGTTTTGATATTCTTCGGCAAACTAAACTGCTAACAAGAGCCTATCCTCCTCTAGATTGAGTCTGGCTTAAACGTGAGGCCCACTGTTGGATCGATTATCGAAGTTACAAATTACTTTTCATGGTTTAGATCCTTAAATTGGTTTTGAATTTACATTTAGTCAATCTAACAATAAACTCTATTGAGTTTTATCCAATCAACATTGATCAGCTGATGTGAGTGGGAAAGCATACTTTTAATTAAGATTGTAAGATTGTGTATCACATGCAACATGATGTGGTGAGCTCCACTTAATTAAAATGGTTGGGAGGTGCACTGCAGGTACCCGCTGCTTTTGCCAAAGCAATTAAAAGGGCTTAAGACTTGGAGTTTGGCCTTTTTGGGAAGGAGTCAGACAAGAGAGATTTTTCTCGAAACAGGTGTGGTACGTCCGTGCATGCACGAGTGACTTTCTCGTCTCTTACTCACACCATAATATCATGCCTCAAGTGAGTATATGTCTGGTACTCCGCATGCTCTGCAATGGGGTGAACTCCAGGAGCTTGTATGAGGTACCTGAACTAGGCAGGACCCAGGGGTGCCAACTGCCAAGGGATTTTTGATTATCCAGTTGATGCTGCTCCAAGGCTGTGATTTCAGATTTGGTTGTGGGTCTACCTAATTGATAGTCTAGTCAGGTCCAATACCTTGACATACCTCAACCTAAGGCCCTACTGGTTACATGGAATTTGATTTCTACTAATTCCAAGGTAAAATAGGTTTGAACAAGGAAATATTAAAAGAGGTATACAAGTTGGATATGTAGATGGGATCTTAGGATATGATTTACTATGGTATAATGGTTTGGTGCAGAGGTGGAGCCAAAGGGTCAGGAGGTGACCAAGGTCAGAGATTAGTATCTTAGATGAGATTAGTTTGATTGTTGGAGATTTTAGGTAGTGTGGAGTTTGAATAATTGTTGATTAGGCTTGCTCTTCATCGTATAAATTGAGATCATTTCTCCATTGAATGTGGCGGTGAATTTTATGCATTTGATCAATAATATAATAAAAGACAGCAGCTATTTTCTTGGGAGTTTTTTTCTTCATATTTTTCTGTCAGTATTTAATATAGTTAATCTGTGGAGATCATTGTGGAAGCCAAAAAATTTCGAAATCCATACTTAATTTTGAAATGACACTCAGTTTATGCCTAAGCATGAATATAATCAAATCAAGATCATAAAATCTTTTCTATTTACTTGATCTTCCCTACTATTTACTTCTTTCGCTAAAAATTTTCAGCTGCCTAGAATTTCTCTTATGAGCTGCCATCTTTAGCACAATTTTTTTTGACATTTACATTTACTAATTTAACCAAATAAATCTATAGGTCCCATTATGAAAATCAGATTTTTTCTCTTTCCAAACTTATAATTTATTGCAGTCACTTTCATAAGCTGTATTCTGCTACTTTTTTTCTCTTTATGTTTCATTTCAATATTCAAAAAGAGTAATCTGTGGGGGCCATTGTGGACATTTCTCTCCTTATTTTTCTTTCTTGGTAGGATTAATCTGTAGGTCCGATTGTGGAAGCCACATTTATGGCTAAGCACAAATATAATCAAATCAAAGTCCTAAAATCTTTACTATTTACTTGATCTCTCTAAAAATCTTCAGCTGCCTAAATTTTATCTAATGACTTTACATGTTTTTTATGAATTATATGTTAATATTCATTTATAATTTATTTAAATATTTAGAAATATTTCTAATTAAATTTTTTATTAAGGCCTGTGTTGGTTTATTTATAAGTCTTTAGGCACCCCCCAAAAGTATTGAAAACCCCCTCATGTTTTTTATAAATGACTCTTGTTTTTTTTTTTTTTTTTTAATTTGTTTTCACAAAGCAGTCCCCCAAAGATGATTCCCAGGCCTGCGATTGGTTGAGTTGTTGAGTTATCATTTTCAACAAAAGGTGATGATATCATGTCATGGTAGTGATTTGTGAATCTTCCACTTTTGTTTCTTCAATTTTAACTACTTTAAAAGAAAATATATATTAAAAAAATCCTACCATTGTTAGTGAAGAATGATAAAATATAAAATAAGATTGGTTAATAGTGATCAGAATATTTATCAATTTGTTCAAGTCAATTATAAGTTTGAATACGCAAAGAAGAAAATGCACTGAGCATATTAGTAGAGCACACGTTTAACCTATAATACTAAAAATGTGTTAGTTACTTACATGTTATTTAGATTTTTAGGTATTAAAAATAAAATAAAATAAATTTATTTTAATACAGGAGCTTAGATTTTTACATCCCACACAAGCTAACCTCCCAGCAAATGAAAATCTTATACACAACAAATGTGCATCTAGCTACAGGAGCAATATATTTGAAAGTTGCATGCTTGCATTTTTATTTTTTTCGTTTTTCTTAAATGGCATATCCTAATGTTTTGTGAAGTTTTATTTGTAAATATGAAGAGGAAAATTGCTAAATTCAATTAAAGATCAACCCCCAGATTTGAAAAGTTACAATGGTTATCTGAAAATTTAAAATGGTTAAAAGAAGAAGTATTCAATAGAGAGATGAAAAGTTACAATGTTTAAAAAAATACTAGTGATTTATATGCAAATTCTTGTTTATAATTTCATTGAGGGAGTGAGTTGCTGCCTTTTGGGAAGAGATCTGATTTTTTTACCATGCTAGTAGCACCAAAAATATCAACTATTTAGAGGTAGACGTGGGACTCATTGAGTTGGCCTACCAATTCAAAGAGAACTTTAGTTATCTGAAAATTTGAGTTCATTGGAATTTCCATGTTCTGATAAAAGCATGTGAATTGATGATTAAAATAGAAGGTTTTTTCTCCACCAACCTTTTGGTGGTCATAGATTGGACAGGTATCCTATAGTCATGATTAAATTTCTAAGACCCGTAATCTTCAACCTGTGTGGGGGACTACTCTTATCTAAATCTAGCTCTAGACTTTCTATATCAAAAGTAATTTATATTTTATTCCAAAGCGTTACATACATTCTAAAATAGATCATACATGATACAACAATCAAGGGGCTGTTCTTGATTTCGCCCTTCTTGTTGTGCTGCATCTCAACTCCAAACTCCGAACTAGAGGGACTGGGATAGGTTTCAAGGGACACCTATGAGATCGGAAACTGCAGACTCGTCTGAAAACAAAAAAAAGAACTACATTGACCTGTTTTGTTGTATAACAGCTTTGATTTCAAGAGAAGTTCTTGAAAAATAAATATGTACAAAATCAAGTTACTTGAAGGGATTTTAAGTTGTTTTCGATCAGAAATAAATATAAAACTTAATACTTAAATGAAATTATATATATATATATATATATAAAATCTAAGTATTCATAGTTGTGCCACAATGGCCCAAACAAAAGCAAGGCCAAGCCAGTTCAATCTGTATGACGAGGCTTAAATGAATTGTCGTAAATATGGGCATTTTTTCACTATACAAAGCTTGACAATTAGCGGTGGGAAAAATTGGAATTAACGGCAGTTTTTTTCCCAACAACTATTGCTATCTTTTCTCTGTAGAAATTATTTTTCGCCTTGAAAATCGCCATTATTGCTTATACGGTATGCTAATCACTATTTTGTAGTGTTTTAGAAACATCATAATAATATTATTTTATATATAAATTGTATTTCATGATAATATTGTGAAAATCCTGAAAGACTATAAATTCCTTTTGTGTTGTATGTTAAATTTATTTATTACATTTAACTATTTTGAAATTAACTTTTTTTCCCAGGATATGATGATATCTCAAATTTCCCTGACATTTTCCCCAATATGATTACCCAATAAATGAATAATTGATATTTGCGAAAATGCTGAAAATTCAAGTTATCCAACTAGCCCTTTAGCCAAATGTCTCCCAAAGTTTTGTGAAAGTGAAATATAGTCCCCAATTTTTACAGCATTCTATGTCAAAGGAGATTTCGATTTAGTCAAATAATAATAAAAAAAAATCTTAGACTTCACTTTCTAATTTTGGATAAATTGGATTCTTATGTTGGATTTGGCCCGTGGTAGAGCTAGGATTTTATCACAGCCGTAAGTTAAGCCATATGCTTAATGCGAAAATAGAAGAAAATTAAATGTTTCCACATTATATATTTTGAAAATATTAAAATAGATTGATGGTAACCCATTAGTGCAACAAAAATCGTTCATCTTTGAAAATAGTTTATTTATTTTACAAAAACACTGAGCACAAGAATGCCCAAGATCAACTCATCCAAATCCAAGTTCAAACTGACCTCTAAACTCAAACAACCTTTCAGTCCACACACTTCACAGCCAAATTCCACTCCGATCAATCCAAGTCCACCATGAAAATAATCCACCGTATTATACTTAATCACATGAGGAAAAAAAAGAAAAACAATTTTAAAAGGACCAGTACAATGTGTCGTTTTCAAAGCAAAATGACATTTACTATCATTTCTTTCTTTCATGAGCTGCCAGCTAAGTGGCGGTAATTGCACTCGCCTATTTCCGATAGGTAGTAGAAGAAAGGGTTGTTTTTCTTGGGGCATTGATGTTTGATTGACGTGCATGAGTAATTCCTTGTCTTCCCTATTCATGGAATCATGGGTCTTATCATGTTACCAATACATTATTACTGTGTAGCATAAGGATTCATGCAATCCTACCGTCAGAACGTGTTTCCGCCAGCTAAAAGGACTCAACCCCATTTTCAACTCACTCCATGGATGGTTCACTATCTTTATCAGTGGCCACTCATTTAATGCACAAGTTGGAGCCATCCTCAAAATTATGAAGCGCAGGAAGTAAAAATTTTTTGTAAGGATTAAAGTTACTTGTAGGAATGATTTGCATACAAAAGACTATGCTCCATGGCAAAAATCCATCCATTTCTGAGCCACCCTATGGGGCTCCATAGAAGGTGATGATCATCTTTTAAGCCCTCTCAAGTGTAAATATACAATAAAAATGAAGAGCAATAGCAGCTCATGTTCACATTTGGACCTCTATGCAGACAATATTGACGCATGCATATGTTTCACCTTTTTCTTCATGTAAGTCATCTATATTAGAATGCCAAATAAAAATTAAGTGGGGTTTCAAATATCATGTTAGGTTAATCAATATGTTAATGAAACCATACTTTTTGGCAGAAATAAGCCAACAATAAATTTGAGACATATGTCAGGTTAATCAAGGTCAGCATCTGTGAATTGATTGATAGAATTGTGCAAATTAAGGTGAGAGACTCTAACAAAAAACAGGAAAAAAAAGAGAGTTTTAATTTATTAAGATAATTTTCCAATACTATTTCATTATCTTTCTCCTCCAATGGTCTTCTTCTGAGAAGTGAAAAGACGTGGTCTGCATGCATGATTATCATTTAAATGATTACTCTGGCGGCGCTCAGAACTTGTTCCTCTAGGTTTCATCCTTCTCTTTCTTCCTTTTCATGGAATGTATAGACTCTTTCTGATTGTTATTTACATCTCTCCCTCGAAACCATTCATCAACCAAACCATTCACTCATCCGAACAAACCCATCTATAAATACCCCTCAGATCCATATACATCTCACACACTTCATAATCTACTGCCTTAGTAAGAGATATAGAAGCAACAGTAATACCAACAAGAGAAGAAATGGAGGAGTCTCAGAGGTCATCCAACAGAGGAAACGACCCACAGAAGAAGAGAGCATCTTCTTCCTCGACCTCTTCCACTACTGCAGGAGGAGGCAACATGAGATACCGAGGCGTGCGTCGTCGTCCATGGGGTCGGTATGCAGCAGAGATTCGAGACCCCCAATCCAAAGAACGGCGCTGGCTCGGCACATTCGACACTGCAGAGGAAGCTGCTTGCGCCTATGACTGCGCCGCACGAGCCATGCGTGGCATCAAGGCTCGAACCAACTTCACCTACCCTCCTTCAGACCTCCTCTTCTCAAACCCATCTCCCACTCTCACCCACTGCCACTGGCCATGCACCAACAACATCATCTCTCCCAACACAGACTCCATGATGTTCTTTCAGTGTCTCAACACCCCTCCTATACCTGCACCAGCACCCGAACCTACTACACATCTACCTTATTTTAATTCTAGTGTCTATGGAGATGGGTTTTCTCTTCTTGACTGTCCCAATTCAGTCCCCAAGCCTCCTAACATGGAGGAAACTGGTTTCTTCCCATCAGAGCCGTCGGATTCGGGTCTTTTACAAGAGATCATTCATGGGTTCTTTCCAAAACCATCAGAGGAGTGTTCTTCTAAGGTTCAGGAGTGCAATGAAGAGATGAAGGTGGTGGAAGGAGATCATTATAATGTCCTTTTGGGTTATCATGAGGAGTACATGCCTCAACAGTTTGGTGTTCCTGATGGGGGGACGTTGGAGGATATGATAAGGCAGTATCCGGAGTTTTTGGATGTGTTTGAAGCAAAGGTTGGGAATGCTTGAGAATGAGATAATTCGTTTGGTTGGATTGTTGGAGAAGTGGGGGGTCTAGAAGTACTTGTGCTGTTTTTGTGTTTGCCTTTTTACTTGTCTTTTTTCTTTCTTTCCTTTGTCATGTTATTGGAAGTACGTAAGGATCTTTTTGTGGTTTTATGATATGTAGTTCTAGTGTTGATGAATGGAATTTCTGTTAAACTTTTGTGAAGTGTTTGTGTTCGTATTTTACATGTATCTGTGTTGGCTTTTTCCATGTTCATGTTCATGTACATTTCTCCATCATTTTGAGAGAAAGGAGGTGTTCATGAGATTTGCTGTCTTTCTTTTTTTAGGTAAAGGCATGAATATAGAAATGTAGTAAAGGTGAGTCTGGTGAATGTTTGGGAAGAAGTATACGAAAAGAGAGATGAGAACTCTTTTTTCTCTTCTGGGAACTTCAGTATCTTCCCATATAATAATGAGTCGATTCATTCAAACACAACCATGCCCATCCATTTTTAATTGTGGCTCTAATTCCGAATTTGACCCTTTATTAAATCATTATGGGTTATATTACATACCTTGATGCCCTAAAGCCAATGGTAAGAATATTTGATCAAGATTGATATTTTGCTAAAAACTAATCCACAGAACGGACATGCATCCATGAGGGCCCCACAAGCACTTGTCATCTTTGGATTCTGAAGTGGAAATGCATTCATGTGGGCCCCATCCAAACAGCAGATGCTTTTGATGAGCAAACACAGAATTTTGTTTTAATAGGAAGTGCAATTTTATTTTTTTTTGTAAAAAAAAAAGCATTTAGCTAGAAGCATGGGGTAAACATGGCGAATGACATCGAGCTGGCCAAATTAACATACCTTTTTAATAGAGTTTGATGGTTTTATAGGGTAAACATAAAGAGATCACGCCTATTGGACATTTACTGCTGTTGGGTCCAACTATTTTGATACATTATTATTATTTTTTTCTGTAGAGTACTACTATCTGAATTATGAATTGAGAACAAGATTAAGATTAAGGAGCAACAGTTTTTACTGGACCATGCAGCGCAGCTAATCCCCATTAGATGGGATACCAAAAAATAAAGAGTAATATCTAAATCGTTCCAAATATTAATGTTTCTCATGTTTGGGCTCCTTATATTGGAGTTGAGTCCTCCATTAGACATTGATACCAGTGAATAAAATATCATCAAATATTCAAATGTTAAATTGTAATTAATTTGAAGTGGAGCCAAATTGTACCGCATGTGAGATTTGGGTGAGAACCCAAATAGAAAGGGGCCAACTATTTCTTAGTCTTTGAGTTCTTTCAAAAGTAGGCCCCACTTAAAGAGCCTCAAACATTACATGCCATATGTCCTGAGTAGGACCCAAAGACTCAATTGGGACCATTTACCAAAAAAAAAATAAAAAAATGCAAATCTTTACCCAAAAAGAAACGACTCCATTGGGACCTTTTTTCTTTTCTACTTTTTTTAAATTTTAGCACTTGTTTGGACATCTCCTTGATTGATGTAATTAATCAGTCTTCCACTTTGGGAATTTGGGTCAATGACTTAGACAACAGGGCAATGGGCTTTACATGTTGCTTTATTATATGTTTAGGTATAGTTGACCTGGAATTCTGACAAAGCCACAATCAGTTTAAGGGTCATTAATATATGAGTGTAGGCGTGCTGTCTGTGGGTCCATCTGTGTCCCCCACATGGGTGGACAAATTTGTACCCGCTGGATTTTGTGGCCCCAGAAGCTTCTTCGAGTTGGTGGTTTTGTTTGTAGTTTTTGTTTTGTACCGTTGAACAAAGGCCTACAGATGTGCTGGGTTAATGAAGAGCCATCCGATTATGGAGCCATCTGATTCTCCTTTCTCCATCATTTCTTTGGGAACCATAAGCTTACTATCTTCGTCCTAGTTTGGAGAGTATGTTTTTTCTTAATTTCAGTCAATGAAAGAAAAAACCAACATCCAATGAAAGAAAGTCAACAAAGAGAAGAGAGAACTTAACCCCAGCAACCAAAGAAGCATTCTCCCAACCCACATCATCTTTGGGCTCAATGGATCAATCCAGATCTCCATTCAAAACTTGCATCACACTTTCTTAACTTCCATCAAAATATGAATATTGTCAAAATCATTTCTCGTTACCCTTTCTAATGTAGTTAAAATGGCCTTCGCTTGGGCCTTTTTTATAGGTGACTTCTAGTCCTTAAATAACACCTTTCCAAATGGTTCAGCACATATAAAGAAACCACATTTTTTTGAGATCATTACCAGTAGGAGGATTTGGATTTCCATATGCTCACACAGTTCTTCCACCATTTCAATAACTCCTACAGCGCCGAAAATCGGAATGAAGATCCCTCGGTGAGCCAAACCAACTTGCCCTAACATAATGCATAACATGAGAGCATGCTTAACTGAGTCGTCCACTTTGTCACATTCCTCATTTATCATCTACAGAGTTAATTTTTTATTTAATATTAATCCTTACCAACATGGCATTTTTGAGACATTTCCGACTAAACATAATAACTCTTTGAGGAAGATGGAATCTCTAAAAAGCTTCCTAGTTGACAAAAGGATTGGGGTTAGTTTCATTTCTATAGTAGATTCTTTTATAAACTGATTTTGTATTAAGTTGGTCATTCTTCGAATAGGGCCAGATCCTTTCATCCATATTAAAACATTTAGGGATATAAATTTTACCAATGTCCTCAACATCAATAGGGTTGTTAAAAAGGTTTTTGAGAACATTTAAATCTCATTTCTTTCCGCATTTCACAAATTTTTAACTTTAAGGTATGAGTTATTCATAAAAGAGAAGGGCTTTTTTGTTATTCTGAATACATACAGAAATAATTCAATATTTAGAAAACAGATTTGAAGCATAGTGAACCAAAACAACAACTAAACAGAATTACAGATTGTAATCCACACATGTCAATCCACTCACTGTTTAAAGGCAGAAATAGAGTATTGTTGTTAAAGTCTAAAAACTCGCAAAAAAAAGTTGATCAAGACTAGTGTTTAACACTATGTCCTAAAGACAGATTTCATCCCCACAATGGTGCTTACGAGCTTCAATGGCATTTGTCTCCCAGGATACATTGATCGAATACACACAATAGCAACACTACAAACTGTGTGAAAGTTGAACCAAACTGTGCAACAGAACTTTCTCTTATTGACTCTTAATGATGACCAAATGCAATGCAGCAATAGCAAAAATGGAATAACCAAGAAGCATGAACGAGATGCATATTTATAGCTTGCTTCAGGTCTCTCCATGGGGTTGCATCTGTTCAGAACAGTAACTGTTCAATAAACAAATGCTTATTCTTCTTTGAAGGAAAATTTTATTAAATAAAATTTCTCCAAAAATAATAAATGGATAGTTGGGCCGAGCCAAGCCCAACTCACACATGAAGCCCAAGCCCAAGCCTTGCCAGGCCCGAGTGCGCGTGTGGTGGTGATCCCACCTTGGTCTAGGTCCTCCCTCTTCCATAAAAGTGGAATTTCCTTTGGGGATCATCCTATACTACCAAGGTAAACATATTTATACCCAAAAAATGTTTTGCTCCCAAGCAATGTGGGAAGCAAGTTCACCACTACCTTTTGTTTCCATGTTTAACATGTTCAAGTAGTAGTGTTTAAAAGGCAATTTCAACCCAATATATGTTCTTAATCTACTCATGGAGTAGATTACATTCCCATGTATTCCCACCTAAAATGATAAGTGGGTCTCACTTTTATTTTGGCTCAAAGTTGACCAAAATAATGGTGCTCTTAGCCATTTTTCCTACACTTTCGCAATTCATTTTTGCAAAGAATCCAGTTTTACTCCCACATAGAAATATTTTCTCTATTACCAATAATCTATCCTACCTTTTCAATAATGAAATAATCCTCTCCACAAATCCCTTTCAAAACCAAGAGTTACCTCTTCTATACTTGGCCTCCTCCCAAAGGTTACTTTTTAGAACAGTATTTAGCCCTCAAATTTTTTTAACAAAGGAGTTCCTCATTGCTCATACGCCTCCAGCAAGTTTCGGCCAAGAGGGTTAGATAATTACTTTTGATATTTCTCACTCCCAAGACCCCCTCGGATATAGGCTTACACAATTCTGTCCATTTAATAGTATGGAACTTTCTTCACCTTCATTCTTACCCCCACTAGCATTTTATCAATAGAGCATGAAATTTTAATAGGTAGGCAGAGAACACATGTTACAAACAGGAATAGCAAAGGCCACATATTTAAGTAAAGTATTTCTACTAGCTTGAGTTAGCAAAGGGATTTGCCAATAGCATATTTTGTATTTATTTTAGTTTTATTAGTAAGATATTTAAAGTTCGAGTTCCTATTTTTTTTTATGGAGAGAGTATTTCTGAGGCATTTTCCATCCTTATCCATAATTCTCATACAAAGGATGGAAGCAATGCATTTGCATCTCTTATGGCAAGCCCCTTTTACTAAAATAAACTACAGATTTACCTTGAGATCTCACAATAGTCTTCCAATATATTTTTTATTTATCTAGCTTTACTAAGTTTAGCATTACAAAAAATAAAGCTATCATCAGCAAATAAAAGATGCAAGATACTTGAAGCCACCTCCCTTGAATGGTTCTTATATTTTTAGCATTACCAAGCATGTGGGATAAGACTTCCACCCAAACTGAATAAGGGGAAAGAGGATCTCCTTGTCTTAGACCTCTTGATGTATAAAAGTTTCCAAATGGAGAACCATTGCAAAGGATTAAGTAGGAAACAGAAGAAATACATTCGTTAATAAGTTGAATTAATTTATTATTGAAACCAATTGCAAGTAGAGTCATCAATAATAAAAAAAACTCCACTCTATTTGGTTGTTAGCTTTTGCCATATCAAGTTTAAGACCCATTGTTTTGCATTTATTTTTAGATTTAAATAAATGAATAACTTCGTGGGCAATGATATAATTATTAGCTATTAATCATCTTTTTTAAAGGCACTTTGGGAAGGGTTAATAATATTAGGGAGAATGCCTATTAGCAATTACCTTAGATATAATTTTGTACGTAACATTACATAGGCTAATAGGTCTAAAATTACTCAAACTGGAAGCTTGGTTTTTCTTAGTTATCAACACTATCTAGGATCTATTGATCTTATCCAAAGAGAATTTGCATCTGAAGAAAATTTGGACGATGTTCACAATGCCACCTTCTACAATACAATATCTATATTGACAGTATTTTGTTGAATACCTATCAAGACTCAGAGATTTTATGCAGTATCCCACATGTGGACTTGAGGTTCTCACTTAATTTGCACTCAAACTATAAATGTCTTCTTACTCCACAAGAGTGACATATAACATTTGGTTTGGAAGATTGAGCATTAGGGGTTGAGGACTCTGATGAGGTGCTTTGGCTATGAAAATTATACTTATAATATCCAAGGTCGACCTGTTTCTTTAAGACATACCTAGTTTAAATAGCTTTACAATTTTTTCTCCATGTTTAAATTTCTACTCAAATTAGAGGATCTAAATTAATTGACTTTTTATTTAAGGATGAGTTTTCAGATTTTAATCTTGTAAGCTCATTCTCAATTTCCTTAAAATTGGTAAAGTCTTTAATAATAATTTTTAATTCTATTTAACTTTTTCTAGCTCTTTTTTTTATGTTGAAAGGTAAAGAGAACTGGGCAAAAGCCCCCCAAAACAAGAAAAAATACAGAAAGGGGAGGCTCACAAGAAAGCCAACCCGGAAAGACAAAACAAACAAGAGAAAGAATTTGAGAACAGACTGAGCAAGGGAGACAAAAAGCCAAAAAAAGGAAAACACAAAAACAGCTGACACTGCACTACAACTTAGACAGCTTCAAAAAACCACGGAAGTGCAGAACTTCTTGGCTTTGAGAACACTACCCTGCACTGTAGCACAGCACTGCACACATGCCCTACACAGGGGAAGCCAAAAGAAAGGCTGAAGCCAAAAATCTAAACACAGAGAAGGAGGCCAGAAGCTCTACATAAAAGAGAAGACAAAACTGAGAACAGTTAAGATGAAATGCCCGGGGGGGGGGGTGGATCTTGGAGTTGTGCTTAGAGATATTGCGAAGGAACCTTAGAGATATTGCGGAGGAACCATAAGACGGAGATAGCGTGGAAGAAGATAGCTGTGGCACATTTTCTTCCTTGGATATCTCCAACTGAATTCAAGGCCATCCAGATTGAAGAAACAGAGAGAGAAGAGGAAGGATGTGCCCCACATTGAGAGAGCAACCAATGCCAAAAATTAGTTGCTAGATTACAGGAGAAGAACAAATGAAAATCCTTTTTCTCATCATTGAATCAGTTGTGGCATCTGGAAGCCAAAGAGCATCCTTTGGATTTAGCCCAACTGTCCGTCAGAGTTCTTCTGAGAAGCAAGCACCAACTCATACAGGCAATTCGAGGATTAATGAGATTATTCTAAATCAACTTGTGCCAGGGAACTTCTGCAGCAGCAGTCCTCAGAGAATTCCAATCAGCCTTTATGGAAAAGACACTTGAGGAGCTCCCGGGCCAAGAAAGGGAATCTAAGATATTATCCCTCTCTGTGGAAATGGGAATGAGATTTGTAGTATGAGAGAGAAGCTCCATTAGCTGGAAAGGCAACTGGGAGGGAATTCACCAAGCATTGTCAGCTATTATATCAGCTGTCACGTCCCCCAAACCCCATTAAAGAAATAACTGGATCCGGAGAGTGAATTTTTAGGACTAATTAAAAATTTTGTCCTTTGGGCCCACGGATCGTAGTCCGCGGTGAGGATTATACATTTCATGCATCTTTTCAATTCATTAAATACTGAGTTCATAAAACTCTATACACATGGTAATCTGAACAGGGGATAATATCTCATCAATATATAATTAAAGTTGACAGAAAGAGATAAAACATCTAGAATCAAGTTAATTATTACATTGGCCATCCCAAATAACTAAGGCCAATAAAAGGAATCAATCAATGAGTGTAAAAAGTTCCAACGAGGGAAAAATAAAGAATAAAGAATCTATGATTAATTCCCCGTGACTCTCTCCTGTGCCGGGCAATGATGACGCTACTCTACGTCATCGGCACGCCACTCCCGTGCCTCCTCGACTGGTTGGAGATCCTCTGGGATCTCCTCACCTGCCTGCTCCTCGTAGAGGTAGGCATCACCTGATGTGTCTGCACACCAAGGAAACAAAGTCAACAACATGTTGAGCAATAGATAAGCAAAACATATTAAATATGACATGTATCAAATACAGAATAATGACAGGTAATCATCATGAGAATACAATGATAGCAAGTCTAGGCATAAAGCGAGAATATGTATAAGTGGAGTCAATAGCAAGAATTCCTAACAATCATCTAACAATAACCACTATCCATGCAATGCAAAACAAGAACAAGACAAGAGGGAGACTCCGAGGATGTCCTATGCCACCTCCCGGGGTACCAGTAACAATCCATACAAGTCCGTACAAGTACAAGACTACTGATACCAAAGTCCGGCTCCAGTAGGATCCTAGCTCCCGGTCCTGGGAATAGCAGCACGGTCCAATGCCCGCTCCCAGCTATTCTACGCCATGGACGCCGTCCTACGCCGACTGCCCATCCCCGACAACCGAGTAACCGGTTCGTCGTTTTAAACCCCATACTGCAGATGGCCATGATATGCAAACAAATCCTAAAGTGGTTCTGACACGAGGACAAACAAGACAAGCAAGTCTGGCTAGTTCCAATGTACAAGACAAGATCCTGGGGTTATCTCATCAAAACAATACAAGATTTCCAACACGTGATAACCCCCTTTCATTTCTAGCCAGTCAAGTTTATCATACAAGACAAGGTTCCTACGATACATTCTAAGTCAGGTCCAAGTCCTAATTCTATAAGAATCTATGTTTCACCTTTAATTAGGTATTTTATGTCAAGAGTGTACAAGGTAAATTTACAACGGATACGATTCATGAATCAAATAGAAATTACAATCCATTCCTAGGTAAAATGTTGTCATCCCTGTATCCAACATATCCTAACAGAGTACATATGGAATTCGGATCGACAATGCTACGAGGGAAATCCCTTGGTGTACAATAATGTAAGGCATTGGTCGTTTCAGTTTCCATATGCAATCGGTTACAATACACGTAATACCCGAATACCTAGACAACCATCGAATTCACACCAAGCAACGTGATTCGATTTAATTCCCATTTATGGTCAAGTGATATTAGGTTCATGGTTTCCAACATCTAAGGCCCAAATCTGAGTTTTAGTTTCCATCCAAAAGAAACAAGGCATGTTTAGTTCCATTAGGGTAGCCCGCAGTTGACCAACAAGGTGTCCTCGGTCGACCTGCTGCACAGACGCGGTCGACCGGCCAAATGGCGCGGTCGACCGGCTGCACAGACGCGGTCGACCGGCCAAAGGGCTCGGTCGACCGGCCAGGTGGGCCCGGTCAACCTACAAAAGCACCATCTCTCTGGTTTTCTAGGCGCGGGTAGTCGACCTGCTGAAGGGGCTCGGTCGACCGGCCAGTTAGCGCGGTCGACCGGCCAAAGCCGCGGTCGACCGGCCTGCACGGGAAACGCGAGTTCAGAGGTTTTTTCTGAACTGTTCCGAGTCCAATCTGTCTCCTTCTCTTTTCAGACCTTTCCAGAGGCCATTTCTACATCAGAAGAGCCTCCTGCTCTCTCCAAAAATCCATTCCAACCTCATTCCACACAATGCATTCTATTACCCCCAATTTTTACCAATTCCATTCAATTACAAGATTCTAACCTAATATACATTTCTCAAATTAAACAGGAACATGCTTGGAATTAAAAGGGTTAATCTACAGAATGTGTACAACAGTCAAATATAACAACAAGCATGTTTAATATGTAATTGCGAATCTACTTGCCTCAACCGGAAGAAATATCAGAAATGGGTGACTTTCGAGGAGAAGCCTTTCTACCCCCAAATCACAAATCTAACCCGACAGAACGAAACCTAACATACCAGGAATAACAATGGAATGAAAATAATTCAGATCTAACCTAAATCTAACCAAAAGGAAGATTAAAGAAAATATGAAATAGAGAGGAAGCTTACCGGAAGTTGTACCGGAAGAAAGAGGGGAGGAAGAGATTGAGATCTACCGGATCAGATCTTCGAAAGGAGCTTTCTTGGGTGGAGTTCTGGCTTGAGGAAGAAAGAAGAAGAAACTGGGCTGCTGTTTGTTCTTCGTTGCAGAGAATAGAATAAGAGATTAGGGTTTGGCATCGATTAAGAAGAAGAGGGAGGGGAAAAAGACTTAATTACCCCTTAAGTGGGCCCGGTAAAGAATGGGCCACTTGAAGGTCTTCTGATCATCGGATCGCGACGAGTCAAGAGGCAAAACTGATCTATTCGACGAGATCTTTCCAACGAACCCAAAAATCACGGCGTTTGGAATATTTCGGAAAACACTCAATTTTCCCTAAATTGCAAACTACCCCCCCTACTATGATCAAACGAACTCCGAATCGCACGAAACTTCGCAGATACTATTCTAATACTAAAAGAAACTCGCTCAAAATCTAAACCCACTTAAATATCTAAAATACAATTAATTAAAATAAATATGCATTTAAACGGGTCAGGTCGGATATTGGGCCCAAACTGACCCAGTAAGGTCACAGACCTTACATCTCTCACAAATAAAAAGAACATTTGGTCCCCCAAATGCCTAAACATACCTCATCTGGAAAAAGATAGGGGTACGCCTTCTGCATCTGATCCTTCAGCTCCCACGTAGCTTCCTCTGAACCGTGGTTCTCCCACTGTACCTTAACCCATTGAATGGTCTTAGTACGCAACACTACCTCCTTAGTGTCGATGATCTGCGCTGGTCGCTCCACATACGTGACATCTGCCTGAAGCTGAAGTGGCTCGTGCTGCAACACGTGTGCGGGATCTGGGATATACTTCCGAAGCATCGAGACATGAAACACGTTGTGCACACCCGCTAACTCTGGCGGTAGCACCAAACGATAGGCCACGTCTCCAACCTTGCTTTGGATCTCAAACGGTCCCACAAACCTCTTGGCAAGCTTCCCTTTCTGACCGAATCTGACAACACCTCTCATCGGGGAAACCTTCAGGAACACCATATCTCCAACTTGAAATTCTAAAGGTCTCCGCCTCTTGTCTGCATAGCTCTTCTGACGATCTCTGGATTCCTTCATTCTCATCTGCACAATCCGGACCTTCTCACTAGAATCAGCTATCTCTGAGGGGCCATGAAAACTCCTAACTCCAACTTCTTCCCAACATGCCGGAGTTCTGCATCTCCGTCCATATAATGCCTCAAATGGTGCCATACCAATACTGGAATGAAAACTATTATTGTAGGCAAACTCACATAGAGGTAAACATTCATCCCAACTCTCCTTGAAATCCAAAACACATGCCCTGAGAAGATCTTCTAATGTCTGAATGGTACGCTCTGACTGTCCATCTGTCTGAGGGTGGTAAGCTGTACTGAACTTCAACTGGGTACCCATAGATGACTGGAAAGTAGACCAAAACCGAGAGACAAACTTAGTATCTCGATCGGATACTATGGATTTAGGAACTCCATGCAACTTGACTATATTGTCCCTGTACAACTTAGTCATCTTGTCCATAAACTGACCAGTCTTGAAGGGTAAGAAATGAGCTGACTTTGTCAATCTATCCACAATCACCCAAATAGCATCGTTGCCTTTCTTGGTATTAGGCAACCCTGACACGAAATCCATGGTGATATTCTCCCACTTCCATTGTGGAATCTCCAATGGGTGAAGTAAGCCAGGAGGCTTCTTATGCTCTGCCTTAATCTGCTGACAAGTCATACACCTTGATACAAACTCTGCAATCTCTTTCTTCATTTTCACCCACCAATAATGATTCTTCAGATTCTGATACATCTTGGTACTCCCTGGGTGAATAGAATATCTGGTGTGGTGCGCATCTGTCATCAACTCAACTCAGACTTGATGTCTTGAACATCAGGCACACACAACCTATCCTTGCAGTACAGAATTCCATCAATCAATCTGAATTCTGGCTTGTCATCTACATGCTCGATGATTCTCTGCAACTCTGGATCATCTTTCTGAACTTCCTTGATCCGGTTAACAATTTCTGGCTCCCAAACTCCCATAGCAGCAACCAGGACTTTCTCATTAACTGGCCAGACTTCAACATCCATGTCTCTGAACTGCTCCATCCATCTCCATTCAGGCATTATACATCCACTGAATGCTGCCTTTCTGCTAAGAGCATCTGCTACCACATTCACCTTCCCTGGATGGTACTTGATCGGAAAATCATAATCCTTTATGTACTCCATCCATCTTCTCTGCCTATTGTTCAAATCACCCTGTGTAAACAGGTATTGCAGACTCTTGTGATCTGTATGCACCTCAAATCTCTCACCATACAAATAATGTCTCCACAGCTTCAATGCAAACACCACTGCTGCAAGCTCCAAGTCATGTGTAGCATATTTCTTCTCATGATCCTTCAATTGCCTCGAACCATATGCTATCACCTTGTCATGCTGCATGAGAACACATCCCAAACCAACCCCTGATGCATCTGTGAAAATCACAAATCCTCCACTTCCAGCGGGTAAAGCAAGTATGGGTGCTGTAGTCAATCTGGTCTTCAACTCTTGGAAACTCCTTTCACACCCTTCCGTCCATACAAACGGAATATCCTTCCTCGTCAGCTTAGTCAAAGGAGATGCTATAGTAGAGAATCCCTTCACAAACCTCCTGTAATAGCCTGCCAATCCAAGGAAACTGCGAATCTCCGCTACATTCCTCGGGCTACTCCAGTTAACAACTGCTGCAATCTTCTTAGGATCCACTGTCAACCCTTCCTTAGAGATAATGTGACCCAGAAATGCCACTTGCTCCAACCAAAACTCACACTTGCTCAACTTGGCATACAACTGGTTCTCCCTCAAAAGCTGCAAAGATGCCCTCAATTGATGCTCATGCTCTTCCTTAGTCTTTGAATACACCAACACATCATCAATGAAGACTACCACAAACTGATCCAAGAAAGGAGAAAACACCTTATTCATCAATGCCATAAACACTGCTGGAGCATTGGTCAATCCGAAAGGCATCACGAGAAACTCGAAATGACCATATCTCGTCCGGAATGCAGTCTTAGGAATATCCTCATTCCTGACTCGCAATTGATGATACCCGGAACGCAGATCTATCTTCGAAAAGAATTGGGCTCCCTGCAACTGATCAAAAAGCTCATCTATCCTTGGCAACGGATACTTGTTCTTGACAGTGACCTGATTCAACTGTCTGTAATCTATGCACATTCTCATAGTCCCGTCCTTTTTCTTCACAAAAATCACTGGAGCTCCCCACGGTGAAACACTGGGTCTGATGAAACCTTTATCCAGAAGGTCTCCAATCTGAGTCTTCAACTCCTTCAATTCTGCTGGTGCCATCCTATACGGGCCTTCGAAATAGGTGCTGTCCCTGGCTGCAATTCTATCATGAAATCCAACTCACGAAGAGGTGGCAAACCAGGAATCTCCTCCGGAAACACATCCGGGAATTCTCGCACCACTGGAATCTCCTCAACAGACTTGGGCTCCTTGTCTTCCGCAATAAATGCGATGAAGCCTTCGCAACCACTCCTCATCAACCTTTCTGCCTTCAATGCAGAAATCAACCGTGTGGAAATGGGCTTTTCAGCTCCAGTAAATTCAACACTACGGTCTGCATTCCGCAACTTGACAGTCTTGTTAAAGCAATCTAACACTGCCCGGTTAGTTGCCAACCAATCCATTCCAAGAATCACATCGAACTCCGCCATCGGTAAGATGATCAAACTGATGGTTAACTTAACCTCTCCAATCTGAATACTACACCTAGGGAAGATTACATTACAAGGTACATGTCTACCTACAGGGGTAGCTACCATTAAATCATAGGGTAGTATCTCCTTATCCTCCCCCAAACGAAGTGCAAATGCTGGTGCAACAAAAGAGTGTGTGGATCCAGGATCAAATAGAACTTTGGCATCAAATCCACAAACTAAAAGTGTACCTTCAATGACATTCCCCGCAGCTTCCGCTTCCTCATGTGTCAAGGCATAAGCTCTCCCTGCCTGCTGGGGACGCTGCTGGTGATACTGCTGCTGAGGTGGCCTCTGACCACGACCCTGGAATCTGGGTGCCGGGGGTCTCTGCTGATACCGCTGCTGAGGTACTGGAGGGCGCTGATATGGAGGTTGAGGTGGTCTAACAATCACCTGCTGCTGCTGCTGCTGCTGCTGTGGCCTAGCCTGTGCAGGAGGCATCTGTCTCAAAGGCTGTGCAGGGTATGGTGCTCTGGGCGCCGGAGCCTGGTATGCTGGTGCTGCCACTCCTGTCTTCCCTGGGCAAAAACGAACCTTGTGCCCTGGGTCTCCACAATGGTAACAAGCCCCTGATTGCTTCCTGCACTCACGGGCATAGTGGTTCCCTCCACAATGTACGCAGGAAAGGCGTTGCTGCTGCTGCATAGGTGCTGGCTCAAACCGTGGCCTCTTAGGTGCTGACTGCTGATAATACTGTGAAGAAGAAGAGCCTTGAGGCTTAGGAGGAGGAATTAGTGCTAGAATCCTCTGCTGTTCTAGTGCTATCACCTCCTTCAGGGACTCCTCTACCCAGTATGCTTCCTTGACCACTTCATCGTAGTCAGTCAATCTGCTTCGCTGAACTTGCAACTTAATGTCTGCCCGCAGTCCCTTGATAAATCTCCCGACTTTCTCTGATTCAGGCCGAATCAGACTTTCAGCAAATCTAGATAGCTGGGTGAAGGCAATCTCGTAATCCTGCACTGGCAAGTCACCCTGTACCAGTCTCTCGAACTCCTCCATCTTCTGATCCCTATAGTGCTCCGGGATAAACTTCTTCTGAAATTGCTCGGTGAAGGTCGTCCAAGCTACATCTTCAGCAATAGCCTCATAAGGGTGTTTGATGGTCTTCCACCATCTCTCTGCTGCCCCACGGAACATGTGGGCTGCCAGCTGCACCTGCTGAATCCCTGAGCAACGGAACACCTCATAGATCTTCTCCATCTGTACCACCCACTCATCTGCCACAGCGGGGTCCTCAATGCCATGAAACTCTGGTGGGAACCTCTTCCTGAATTTCTCAACCAGCTCATTCAAATCATACTCCTTGGCCTGTGGCTGGCCCACTTTCTGTACCACTTCAAGCATCTGTGCTTGAAAGACAGCCTGATCCTCGTTCTGCTTCTGGCTCTACTCAGCCATATCCTTCTGAGATTGAATGAATGCTGCCATGAATTGATGAAATTGATTCTCTGGGCCACTCTAAGAATAACTGCCCTCTGGCGGTGGTCCGTTATTAGATCGGGTGGGTCTACCAGCCATCGTCCTGTAAAATATTCAGAGTTAATTCCAATGTACCCACAAGCTAACATCACAATACTAAGACAAAACTAAAAAACCAACCTACTGACTAACGGAATCCTCACACGCGTCCTATGGTTTCTACAATTTTTACCCTGAGAAACCAACCACTGCTCTGATACCATCATGTCACGTCCCCCGAACCCGATTAAAGAAATAACCGGATCCGGAGAGTGAATTTTTAGGACTAATTAAAAATTTTGTCCTTTGGGCCCACGGATCGTAGTCCGCGGTGAGGATTATACATTTCATGCCTCTTTTCAACTCATTAAATACTGAGTTCATAAAACTCTATACACATGGAAATCTGAACAGGGGATAATATCTCATCAATATATAATTAAAGTTGACAGAAAGAGATAAAACATCTAGAATCAAGTTAATTATTACATTGGCCATCCCAAATAACTAAGGCCAATAAAAGGAATCAAATCAATGAGTTTAAAAAGTTCCAACGAGGGAAAATAAAGAATAAAGAATCTAAGATTAATTCCCCGTGACTCTCTCCTGTGCCGGGCAATGATGACGCTACTCTACGTCATCGGCACGCCACTCCCGTGCCTCCTCGACTGGTTGGAGATCCTCTGGGATCTCCTCACCTGCCTGCTCCTCGTAGAGGTAGGCATCACCTGATGTGTCTGCACACCAAGGAAACAAAGTCAACAACATGTTGAGCAATAGATAAGCAAAACATATTAAATATGACATGTATCAAATACAGAATAATAACAGGTAATCATCATGAGAATACAATGATAGCAAGTCTAGGCATAAAGCGAGAATATGTATAAGTGGAGTCAATAGCAAGAATTCCTAACAATCATCTAACAATAACCACTATCCATGCAATGCAAAACAAGAACAAGACAAGAGGGAGACTCCGAGGATGTCCTATGCCACCTCCCGGGGTACCAGTAACAATCCATACAAGTCCGTACAAGTACAAGACTACTGATACCAAAGTCCGGCTCCAGTAGGATCCTAGCTCCCGGTCCTGGGAATAGCAGCACGGTCCAATGCCCGCTCCCAGCTATTCTACGCCATGGACGCCGTCCTACGCCGACTGCCCATCCCCGACAACCGAGTAACCGGTTCGTCGTTTTAAACCCCATACTGCAGATGGCCATGATATGCAAACAAATCCTAAAGTGGTTCTGACACGAGGACAAACAAGACAAGCAAGTCTGGCTAGTTCCAATGTACAAGACAAGATCCTGGGGTTATCTCATCAAAACAATACAAGATTTCCAACACGTGATAACCCCCTTTCATTTCTAGCCAGTCAAGTTTATCATACAAGACAAGGTTCCTACGATACATTCTAAGTCAGGTCCAAGTCCTAATTCTATAAGAATCTATGTTTCACCTTTAATTAGGTATTTTATGTCAAGAGTGTACAAGGTAAATTTACAACGGATACGATTCATGAATCAAAGAGAAGTTACAATCCATTCCTAGGTAAAATGTTGTCATCCCTGTATCCAACATATCCTAACAGAGTACATATGGAATTCGGATCGACAATGCTACGAGGGAAATCCCTTGGTGTACAATAATGTAAGGCATTGGTCGCTTCAGTTTCCATATGCAATCGGTTACAATACACGTAATACCCGAATACCTAGACAACCATCGAATTCACACCAAGCAACGTGATTCGATTTAATTCCCATTTATGGTCAAGTGATATTAGGTTCATGGTTTCCAACATCTAAGGCCCAAATCTGAGTTTTAGTTTCCATCCAAAAGAAACAAGGCATGTTTAGTTCCATTAGGGTAGCCCGCGGTTGACCAAATCTGTTAGCTCGGTCGACCTACAAGGTGTCCTCGGTCGACCTGCTGCACAGACGCGGTCGACCGGCCAAAGGGCTCGGTCGACCGGCTGCACAGACGCGGTCGACCGGCCAAAGGGCTCGGTCGACCGGCCAGGTGGGCCCGGTCGACCTACAGAGGCCTGCGAAACCAGCTCTCTGGTTTTCTAACCGGAGCCTTTTTCGGCTCACAGGTAGTGTCCCCGGTCGACCGGCTGAAGGGGCTCGGTCGACCGGCCATGTTAGCGCGGTCGACCGGCCAAAGCCGCGGTCGACCGGCCTGCACGGGAAACGCGAGTTCAGAGGGTTTTTCTGAACTGTTCCGAGTCCAATCTGTCTCCTTCCCTTTTCAGACCTTTCCAGAGGCCATTTCTACATCAGAAGAGCCTCCTGCTCTCTCCAAAAATCCATTCCAACCTCATTCCACACAATGCATTCTATTACCCCCAATTTTTTACCAATTCCATTCAATTACAAGATTCTAACCTAATATACATTTCTCAAATTAAACAGGAACATGCTTGGAATTAAAAGGGTTAATCTACAGAATGTGTAACAACAGTCAAATATAACAACAAGCATGTTTAATATATAATTGCGAATCTACTTGCCTCAACCGGAAGAAATATCAGAAATGGGTGACTTTCGAGGAGAAGCCTTTCTACCCCCAAATCACAAATCTAACCCGACAGAACGAAACCTAACATACCAGGAATAACAATGGAATGAAAATAATTCAGATCTAACCTAAATCTAACCAAAAGGAAGATTAAAGAAAATATGAAATAGAGAGGAAGCTTACCCAAAGTTGTACCGGAAGAAAGAGGGGAGGAAGAGATTGAGATCTACCGGATCAGATCTTCGAAAGAAGCTTTCTTGGGTGAAGTTCTGGCTTGAGGAAGGAAGAAGAAGAAACTGGCTGCTGTTGTTTCTTCGTTGCAGAGAATAGAATAAGAGATTAGGGTTTGGCATCGATTATGTGTATGGATGAGATCCACACACATGAGACATTTGTCACAAATCTTATACTTAAACATCTTCACAACCGGTGATGAGACTGGGCATCTCATCTGATAAGGTTGCAGCGCTTTGATCACTATAAGATAGTGTGATTTGTCTCGATCATCAGAATGTAAGATTCTGGATCACGATGCTGGTACGTTGGATATATTGAAGGACCATGAGAAGCACCTTATGGAATACTGTCCCGAGTTTAAGGTTTGCTCTCATAATTCCCTAACAATAGGCTCTCAATCCTGAGACATTGATGAACTCAAGTTTCTATTTATTCATTTGCTTTGAGTCACCAATGAGTGAGGCCAACTGTAGGTCAACACCTCGGTGTCTTGGGTATGTGGTAGTAGGACTGTGGGAACATCCAATGGTCAAGATGGAATCTATCTATATTATCCCCTTGTGCCAATTAATGGATTTATCATTAGTAAGTGCGCACCCATCTCAATTAAGAGTTAATTGGATGGTACTGATGATCACTGTGATTAATTGGGGCTCAAGGATAATAAGATGTGGATTTAAATTGGCGGGACATTATTAGTCCAGTTAATCCATGGATATTGATAGAGGGGCTTAATTGTGATAATCGGGAAGTTTAGGGTCTTCATTGTAATTTATTCCTAAAACTGGAGTGCAATTGCATTTATATAGTGGTGTTATTTGCAATTAATTGTGGGCCCGGATTACACATGAGATGTGGGGTCACGTGTCCCAGTTGGAGCCAGTTTTCTATCGAATCCCTAGTGGTCCCCACGCTAGCCCAAGTTATTGGAAAGATACTTATCATACTAGAACTCTAAGAT